>ML778446.1:989039-1038816 GCA_009831015.1 Picea engelmannii
TGTACATTCTGTCCTTTTTCTTGTCTAAAATTCTGCCATTCCATGGTTGCCTTTTGTTTATATGCCAATGGATAAAATTGTTTTTTAATTGCTATTATGAAATCATTCCAAGAAAGAAAAAATTTTCCATTCTTTTTCATTTCTTCCTGTATCTTAGATTCCCACCAAATAAGTGCCGAACCATCTAATCTTAATGAAGCTAACTGAATTTTGGTTTCATCATCTTGAATCTTTTGTATTCTAGAATAGACTTCAATTTGACGTATCCAGTTATCTAACTTTTCAGCGTTAACTTCTCCATTATAAAGTGGAAACTCAAATTTTATATCAAGCTTTAATGAAGGAATTTGCGAAGGAGTTTTACCATGCCCATTGGGAAGATGTTTCGAACTGGTAGAAGAAGAAGAAGAAGATGATGATGGAGGAGGAGAGGGAGGTGGAGAAGCACCATTCCCTCCATCTCTGCTTGGAGTCTTGTCACCACCGCCTCCCTTATGCATTGAAGGGTTAGAGCCTTCACCCTGCGACATCATGTTCCGTTCCATTATGACCTTCATCATATCTCTCAACTGTATGATAGTCTGCTTGAAGTCTTCTTCTTCATTCGGAACACGTTCATGGTCTTCTGTACTAGCCATGCTTGGTGAATGTCTCTCTGCAACTTGCGGTGAATGAAACTGCTTCCTCCTTGTCGGATAAGAACTTGGCTCCACAAGTTGACCTTATCCTCTTGTAAGTTTCAACCTTGTGAGCATCAGAAACAAAACTTGCAAACAATCAAGTCTTTAAAACCAGTGCTCTGATACCAACTTGATCTAAAAATGAAGAAGACTTGAAAAACTTGAATAATTATTGCAAGTCAAATGTTATGTGTTTAAAGCAACAGGATCAATTTGCAACACATAAATTAAGGATTACTCATGAAAAACACACATAGACAGCAGCATAAACATTGAACATAAACACATGTGCACAACAATTGATAAAGGAGTTCACCCCTCTTATGGGATACATCTCTTGGTCCAGATTCCAATGGATCATTATTATTAATTGCTCAAAAGTACTTAAAAACATGTCTTACAATGCTCAAACTGACAAACCGACTGCTCCAATGGCTTCCCAGCGTCCAAAAACCCCTGTCTGGGCTCTTTTGGCACCTCAATCGGTCGAAAAATGAAGAAGTTAGGCCTCCTGGAAGTCTTCCTCTTCAAGCTTGCTGTCTCTGGTTCTACAATTCGCACTTCCCCCTTCAACAAACCTGGCTCACACACTCTTTTAAGCGTAAAAACCCAGCACTGGGTGCAACCACACCAACGATGCAAACTGTAGGACGGTTAAGGTGCCTCCAACCCCTAACCACCTCGGCCCCTGGGCATGTGGCGCATAGGACCGCGCGCAAGGCATAAAGGGGTTAACAGTTATAACCATTGGAACTTCCGCTCCAGAGCTCGGGCATATGGTGTAGGTAAAAAAACCACAGGCCATACAACCCTGCGCCCACATATTATAACCGCGCACACATATATACCACCGGTTACATATTACAATTCATGCCATTTTGAAACCCCACGCATATGTTTATAACATATGGTTATATGTTATGGTTTGGAACCATGGGTCGGGGCTAAGCCCCGGCCCACCCCCTTTCCATTTATTACATTGCACGAGTTTAAATGTATACACATAAACATATATAACAAGGAGTAATGGGCGACATAATGGTTAGCAGAGACTTTGTAAAGTTTGTGCTATGGGAGGTCCGGGGGTCGAACCCCGTGGACTCCCAATACAATTTTTACATAAGAAAACAATGACCAAAGAATGAGCGACACGTGGTGCCCTCGAGTTGGGCCACATGTCCTCATACTATTCACCCATAACGGACACGTGTAAACATCCAATTCGCCAATCATCAACCAACGAATGCATGCCACATCACCACCTGCCATGTCATCAGATGGTACGGCCCTGCCACGTCACCGTACGGACTGTACGGATAGGTATAGTCAGCATCCAAAATTTTTGCCTGTTTGGCTTGGCGAATAGATCGCAATATCTTCTCCATACGGACTCTGTTTGAGAAAGTAAATATACTGCCAGAATCAGGAAGACGAGACGGACGCAATGACTCTGTTTTCGTCACATTCCGAGCACTTTGAAAATTGAGCAAAATTTGATCCCCTGATCAGGTGGTTTTGGATCTCGATTGGCATGTTGAATAAGAATACTTGGGATTTGGACATATTCACCTACATGCCCGAAGCCTCGCAAAAGAGGTCAATGATAATCTGAAGCGTAGGGCTTCCTTGGCTGTATACATTCCCATTAGAAGTATTTCATCCATGAATTGGTTGTGAGATATGGGGGGAGAGATTCCATGAGGGGTGAGGCCTGAGAGGGATTTATTTGTGATGGCTTCTTTGATAGTGCGACTCATCCCTTCTACCATAAGGATGAAAAGGAAGGGCGAGAGTGGGTCCCCTTTCCTTATTCCTCTTGAGGGGGAGAAGGGTTTCGAGGGAACACCATTAATGAGGATGGAGAACAAGGTTGAAGAGGTGAGGTTGACAATCCAGGAGACCCAATTTGGATCAAATCCGAAGGCGAGGAGAGTTTAACTTAACTAGCTCCAACTTATCTTATCAAAGGCTTTAGAGAGATCCAGTTTTAGGAGAATACCTTGAGTTTTGGTTGAGTGTAGCGAGTGGATTACTTCGTGATCTAGGATTACGTTGTCCATGATTTGTCTTCCCTCCATATACTCGGATTGTTCTGAAGAAATTATGAACGGTAGAATAGATTTGAGGCGTGAAGCAATGATCTTCGTTAGGAGTTTGTAAATGACATTGCAGAGGGAAATGGGTTGGAAGTGCGAGGGGGAGGTAGTGTTGTTCTCTTTGCATATGAGGGTAAGAAAGGTCACATTGAGGGCTTGGAGAACTTTCTCGAATCTTCTAGATTCCTCGATGATTTCCCAAACATCTTCGTGGATGATGCTCCAGTAGTAGTGGAAGAAATCGGAAGTGAACCCATCCGGCCCAGGAGCCTTGCCCAACGGGGTATCCTTAAGATATTGGTTGACCTCCTCTTGAGTGATCAGTCTCATGAGTGCCTCATTTTTCTCTTTGGTGACCTCCTTGGAGTTATTCTTGAGGATAGAGATGATAGCCCGCAAGTGATCTACTGGGGGTTTCTGCTAGAAAGTTTTTGTAGTAAGAGAGCATTTCCTTTTCTATATCTGCATGTTGTTGAATTTATGTTCCTTGTTCTGAGACTAGGTGAGTGATGCGATTTGTTTGGCGACGCTGAACCATGGATCTATGGAAAAATTTGGTGTTTTTTTCCCCCTCTTTTAACCATTGGATGCGGGATTTTTGTCTCCAGAGTATCTCTTCCTGCACCCTTCTTTCTGCGATCTATTTGTTTAGTAGAGTTTCCTTCTTCTTTAGGGATTCCATAAGTCCTTGAGATCTAATCTGCTACTAGAGGATTTTCATTTGTTGATTGAGACTTTCCTATGCTTGAAATATGTCACTGAAGGTGGACATATTCTAGGATTTTATATGTTTTTTGAGGTTTTTTAGCCTCTGTTGGAATCTATACACCGGGGTCCCTGTTTGGATGGTCGCTTATTCCCACCATTGCTTCATGTTTTCTTGGAAATCTGGGTGTGTCAACAAGAATTTTTCAAAGCGGAAGGGTTTTTTTCCTGGGGTGCCACTGATGTTAATAGTTAATAATATCAGCCAGTGATCCGACCCCGGGGTGTCGATGACCATGGAATTCCAGGCGAGGCCATCCATCATTATGGCTTCTGAAAGGAGGAATCGGTCTAGTCTGTTGGAGACATGTTGAGCCCCCGAGCATCTTTTGGACCATGTGAAGGGCCCATTGTCTATTCCTACATCAATTAGTTTCAAAAGGCCAATGGTGCGATTGAAAATATCACTATCATTTCCCATAGTGTGTATGCCCCCATTTTTTTCCTCCAAACCTATTATCATGTTGAAGTCTCCCCCAAGGATCCATCTTTGGGAGCCGATGTGGTTGGCTATCCAGTCCAAGTGATGGAGGATGGCTTCCTTGTCTCCTAGTCAAGGGGGTCCATAGACATTTGTGATGTAGCATTGTTTTTTCGAGACAATAAGGTGGAAGGAGGCTGTAATAGTCCATTTACAGGAGAAAAAACCGTCAAGGAAAACTATGGTAGGATTCCAAAGCATCGCTAGGCCACCATCTACCCCCCTGGCATCCACTTCCACATGATGGGCTTGCTTCCAACACTTTTTAAAAGTAGAAAAATATTCCTCTCATGCACACTTTGTTTCCTGCAAAAGAAGTATATATGGTTGTTCCTTCTTGATTCTTTCTCTAAGAAAATCGTGTTTTCTTTTTGTGTTAAGGCCCCTTATATTCCAAGATAGCATCTTCATGAGGACAATGGGGGTTATATGGGAGGGAAACTATTTGAGATAAATTAATTTGACCCGAGTTGACGAGAAAATTATCGACATCTTGAATAAGTTGATGTTTTGGTTTTCTGCCTCTCTTTTTCTCATCTTTTGTGGGTTTGCGTTGTTCCTTTGAGGTGTCTTTTTTTATTCCAATATTCGTACTGGCTCAGGCTGATCCTCCTGCCAAAGAGTTGAGAAATACTTTATGTACTTTGCGCAACTAATCTATTGGTATGGTATACAGTTTTTTCTTGCGGTAGGCTTGCTCCAGATGCGCCATATCTATACCTACTAGCTCCTAATGCTCCAGGTCCATGTCTGGGTATCCCATTTCCGGTCCAATATTAGTAGGAAGGGAGGTCTCTGTGGTTGGTGGTTGTGAAGAAGCTAGGGAAGGGGGTCAGGATTGGCGGAGTTTTGGCTAGTCGCAGGAGTTGTCAGAGGGTCAGTTGAAGAGGAGGGGGTATTCGATGGGGTTTGAAGGGCTTCAAAGGAGTTCTTAGTTGAGGGTCCTGGGGGGGCCCATGGGGGGATTTTTTAGCTTGATGTCTACGCCGACTCATGACTTGGGTGAAACTGTCCTTGGATTTGTCAGGGTATTTCGGAGAAGGTTTGGTGGGGCTATTGAAAGGGAATTCATGGAAGATATGATGATGCTCATGGAATTTGCGACAACGAAAGGGGATGTGCTCATAGTCTAGGTTTTGGGACCATTCATCATCTTCTTAATCTAGGGTAATGGCTCCGATGAGGGGTTTGGAGATGTTCAAATAGACACAAATGCAGGCATAAGCAATGTACCTTCGTTGTCTTGTTGCCTCTGAGGATTTGACGTAGATTCCGATGGTGTTACCGATTCCTGCAAGGATCTCTTCCAGCTAAAATTCCTGTGGGAGTGAGTATAGTCTCAGCCAAAACAAAGTGTGGGTAAAGTATTCCTTTTCTGGGTTGAATCTCTCTGTCCAAAAGTAGAGAAAAAGGCCTACTGAGTTGTAGAAGTATGAACCTCCTCCAAAGATTCGGTTTCTGTCCTCTAGGTTGTGCAAGATGATTGTAAAGAAGCCTTTTGATCCAAGTTGGAGGTCATAGTGACCCTTGGGCTTCCACCATTGTTGAATCCATTTGACAAGGTCTTTTTTTGAAGGCCATAGACCCAGGAATTTCCCTATCAGGGAGAAATCCTCATGTATTGTTTCTGATCTTATATTCTTGGAGAGATGATGATATAATTAGGAGTGATTGGGGCTTGTAGGATGCATTTGTTGGGTTCCCAAGTGAAAGTTCTTTTTGGGTGTCTGGCTTCTGGGTCAATTTCCATCGGCTTCTCCTTCGACATTTCTTCCTCCCAGATTATCTGTTGGAAGCCATCCATGAGTTCAAAGGTCGATCGTTTGGAGTGGTTGGAGCCATGCTCCTTGGTAGTGACAGAATTGTAGGAGGGGGCCGAGAGCTCCCCTCCCTCAGCCTCCATGGTTGCGGAAACATGAAAGAGAGAGGCTAGTTTCAAAGTTGAAACCCTAAATGTAGAGCGGTTTTGTTATTACATTACTTCTTATCCCCTCTAAATTTGAATCATTGACCTCCAACATATAATGTATTGACTATTTATTAATGAATAAACAATATATTTCACCATCATAAACAATATAAGTTTCACCATAATAAACAATATAAGAGAAATCAAATATGAGACAATAAATTGATATTTTGAGTTCCAAAAATATCAAACACACACACATATATATATATATATAATGAAAGTTTGAATAGTTAGTTACACCATCAAATACATAGGTTCCACATCCATTTTAGGATGATAACAAAAACTAAGACATTTAACTCCAAAATTTTGGACACTAAGCCATCGCTTTAAGATGGATCAATTCATACCTGCAAAAGAAAGCATTCGTCAAATTCAAAATTTAAAAATTTACAATAAAATGTATGTACAAATTTAAAATAAAATGTACACATGTACCATTTTAGATAAATAAAACAAGTTGTGATTAAAACAAAATTGACATACATACCAAAAGAATTAAGTTTCATCCTCCAACATACTACTTTCCACCAAATATATTGTAAACACATTTTCCACCAAATATAATGTAAACATCTCTAACAATAAAAAACAATGATAAAAAAAACAAATAATACATATTAGCATATATACTTTAACTAAATATTAAATAAACAATAAAAAATAATAACATACCCAACTAGACTTCCACAGATTTAAGATTATCCCTCTCTTTTTATTGCACATTTTTGGCACTTTTTTTAAACCAAACTTTCAATACAAAGTTCCAAAACTTCCAAAATAGTTACTCTCCACATTAAGCATAAATGATTTAAACAATTTGTAAAATCTTATTTAAAATCTTAAAAAAATTTAAAGAGAAAAATTGTGTTCTTGGTAACCAATTTTTGTATTCAAAGTTAGAGAATACTCTGAAAATAAATATAGTTGTGTATGCAAAAAGTTCACAAATATCCATATTAAGTCATTCTTCCAATAAAATACTTATCTCCTTGTGGATAAAGTCCCAAATCCTTCAGGTGAAATTCTCATGCCAGATGATCTTATTTACTCACCAGTAAAATACTTCTCTCCTCTTCTGCAATGGAATAGATGTTCTCATATAATCAAATGCCCTCAAGTTCCCTTTCAAAGAAAAGAACTCATAAATCTTCATATTAAACCATTATTCCAAGAAATTACTTATATCTATGAAACAAATTAAATGACTCATAAATCTCCATATTAAGTCATTCTTCCAAGAAATTATTTATATCTATGAAACAAATAAAAGGACTCATAAATCTCCATATTAAGTCATTCTTCCAAGAAATTCCTTATATCTATGAAAGTTCACAAATCTTCATTTTAAAAACAATTATTCCAAAAAATACATATCTCCTCTTTCTGTGGTGGAATATATGTTCTCATATAATCTTTCATGTACATGAAGAAAACACAAATTTGCACATATATTAAGTCATTCTTCAAAAACCATTTAAATATTTCATCTTTGGGATGTATTCATATTACATATAATCAAATGCTCTTTGAAATATGCCTTCGTCATAATCTAAACATAAGTGAGATCATGCACGTACATAGCTTATTTGTAAATCTACTTGAATGTTGGTTTTTGTGGTTAGTAACTAATATAGTTAAGAGTTTGACAATACCCTAGCAAGAAAGAATTCACTTCGTTGTATGCAGAAAACACAAATGTTCATACTATGCCATTCTTGGACAAGAAGACAAGGAATGCAATAAAATGTTTTTTAGAAACTTCCCCTTTTCTGATGTGGGATAGAGTTTGTTCTCAAAAAATCAAATGTTCAAGTTCAAAATTAGGTATTCATCACGATCTAAACATAAATAAGCTTGAATGTACCATTTAAGACAATGATAAGCTTATATATAGGGGTTATATATATTTCAAAATAATTTATCAAAGTGTTGAAAATTTATATAAACACTAGTTTAGTAACCCTATGAATAGGAAACGCTAAACTAAAAATTTGAGAAAACAAAAATTTGAAAAATGTAAAAAATATAATCTTATTCAACAAAATTAAGCTTGAACACTTTTATATAAAAGTCTAACATAAAAGAAAATTAAAACTCACTAATCTGCAATGAAAATACATTTATGAATCATCATGAATAGACGCATCCTTCCCAGGTATGGATGCTTCCTCCTCAATCCCAATCTCAGGTACTCTCTTCTTCACATTTTTTTCAAGCACACTCTTAGGTACTCTCTTCTCCACATTGCCCTATATAACACATTTCAAATTTGAAAATTAAAATTAAATGATTTTAACACATTAAATTGTAGTTTTAAATTTTGAAGCATGTAATGCCTATGATGTGCCAACCTATGATTCAATAAATTAAATATTGTTTAAGACATTCTTCTTTTAAATTAATAATTTAAATGACAATTTGTAATTTTAATATATAACTAAATTTGTTTTCAACATGCGATGATACGTGTGAACTCCCACCCTCTTCAAAATCTCCTAATGAGAATTGGGACAAACCTGCCCAAGTAGTAGGAGATGGAATAGAGATCTGTGAACAACACAACTAAGAACTAAATCTAGGATTCAATGTGTTCACATTTATACAAAATTATAAATGTCATGTAGTTGATCTTATTCAAAATATTGGAGATTGGACAACTAAAGTGCTCATCTGTGGATATTAGAAAACACATATCTGATTCAACCCATCCAAATTTAAACTTGTGGAATCAAGTCCCCTATTTACTGGAGATTCATTTAACATATCTCCAAACTACAATTAATGACAATAGAAACTCAATTATTTCTATGGATACAATGATATGTATCTAGATCTAGAATTAGAAGTAAACTATCCTAAAATGCGTCAAAAATTTACTAACTAGAACACATACCAACCCACTGTTCAGTTCATCATTTTGAATGACTTCCTTCCAACTATCACGACAAAATTTTGCATACTCCTTAAGATCTTCTATTGACATGAAATCTAACTCTGCATCTGTTTTATAAACAAAAATGGCTCGAGAATTGGCTTCTGTTCGCTGACGGTTCAAACCAATATCAACACCATAAAAAATCGATCCCAAATTTTCCCGATTGCATTCCTAGCCTCTTTTCCAACCTCTGATGAAGCTCACAACTCTGAATATGAAACAAAAGCCCCTGATGGACGAGATACTAAAGTTCATGGAGGACTCTACAATGTCGCATTTCGATATGCCCATTTTCGATCATGTGTTCATCATTTACCGACCCCATAATAATCAGACGGTAGATTAGTATAATCAGGGTGCATGTCCATGAAAAAATCTGCATAAAAGTGTCTAGCAAAATAATATAGAACCTCATCATTCCATGACAATTTCCCATATGCTGCCAAAAATCTGTTATACATATGTCTTGCTATGTTGGGGTGCTTACAATATTGCATGTTCAACATCTTTATCTTTGGCCCATCTTTGAAATTGAACATAGAAATAGTGTTTTCTTTTGAAACTTTATTTTTTACTACGTCCCATTTTTTAGGATCCATCACCTTTGACTTTCTTCTCCTCATTAGATCGATAAAACTTTCAGTGGTTGGCACCATCTTTTGATATGCATCCATAAAGTTTTGCAATGAATGCAAAAAAAATGCGAGATTTGTTTACTCTCTCGAGGGAGATCCAAGCTCCTCAAATCATGTTCCAACCTACTTTTAACACCTGAGCATTGCTCAAGGGTTATTGCTTCAGTAATCTATTCTCAGTGAAGTTCATCACCAACATCTGAAGGATAGGTGGGCGTAGGTGTGTAATCTTTTGTTTCTTGATAATGTTACCTCCTAAATCCACCTTCACCGTATTTACCAACATTAGAATCTTTTTTACACCCACTCTCTCTTTCATTGTCTTCCCTCGCACTAAAATCATTGTCTACACACACATTTGAAAGTAATTACAACATTTAACTTGACATAATTTAACATAAAAAAAATAAACATATATAAAACACACACACACACACACACACATATAACATAAACATAAATACACAAAAATACAAAATCAAAGAAAATTACCAAAAATATTTTCTTGTCTCGATGTATTCCCTACATTCTCAGATGTAGGAGTATCAATTTGCAACCTCTCTAAGAAGGTTTCATCCATAACACTTGTTTGAGCACATTTTCAAGATGATTTATTCACAGACTCGTTTGATAATCTCCTCCTTTGACTAGATTGTCGTTGGTCACTCAGAGTCTTAGTCGAAGATGGGGTTCATCTTCTTCCTTCTCGGGATAGCCTAGAGCGTTTGCGAGGAATGTTTGGAGACTCCTGTATCAATATCTCGCCTCAATATCTATCCTTTGAAAATTCATGAATATGAAAGTTCATAGCTTATAAAAACATTAAATGGAAATACTAAATTTATAACACAAGCATTTAAGCATTTATGACAACTTCAAAGAATCGCAGACATATATTGAAAAAACTAGAACAACTATATTTTTTACAATCATTGACAAAAACATTCACTGACAAAAAATTAACTTAAAACTAAAACAAGAAACAATATTACATGATATGTTGTTTCTATCCTCTTAGATATATGCTCATAAAAAGCTTCAAGGGATCATTTATCAAACCCTCGGGGTAGATCTCATCATGACACATGGAACAAATTTCCAAGAAGAACTTTTAGGGTAAAATATCAATAGACTAACCAACAACATACACACATGGCACCAACAATAGAAGATAATGACAACATACACAAGGTGGAATTATCAAGGATATAAAGAGGGCGACACCAACAAAAAAATGAGGAGGGTGATAACAACAAGTAAAACCAAAATCCACAAACAATAACCAAGAAGAGATCGCCAACAAGATGGAAAAGACCAAGAAGAACTATCCTAGAGGGATTGTAGCCACATAATTAGATAAATAAATAATTTAAACAAATAATAGTTTATAGCATAAAATATTTATTGTTAAATCTTAAAAATCAACAAGAAAAAAAAAAAGTCAAGAGAAGGGATCCAAAGTTCTTTAGGAAAAAGCAAAGAACAAAACCAAAAACTCACACAACAATTAAGGGTGGAATAACTCAAGAAAAGGTGGTTTCAACACAAAGTCAACAATTAAATTCTTCCAAAGTCAAGGCGACTAACTTTCTTTAGGTAAAGAACAAAACCAAAATTCCACACAACAATTAAAGGGGGCGTAAGTCAAGCAAGGTTGATTTCAAGACAAAGTCAACAATTAAGTTCTTCTTTAACGGAAAAATGTCCACACGATTCTCATGATATTTAATTAGAATATTTTATCATCCCAACATAAAAGGAAGATCAATAATGTGATCATGCTCTTCTTAACTACTCCTAGGTCTCATGGACCATCCCAAGAGAGAAAAAAATCATACATTATCTCAACTTGGTACTTAAATCATAATCACTAACTATTTATATCATAAATTTTAAAATTATTCTAAACCAAACATACACAACACTAACGTCCGCCTGCCCTCAGCACCAACATCAATCTAAATATGGCCTTGTCCATGTACAGGGACAGGCCCAAATTCGATCCCATCTCTGTACATGGAAAGGGCCATATTTTGATTGACAGATACAACAAGCATGCAATGCTTAACATATTCGGCCATGTCCATGTACAAGGACAGAACTGAATTCGGGCATGTCCCTGTACATGAACAGGGCTATTTTTGGCCCTGTCCATGTACAGGGACATGATTGAATTTCCATGTACATGTACAGGGACAAGCCCAAATTAGGGCATGTCCTTGTACAGGGACAAGGCCATATTCAACCTTGTCCATGTACAGGGACATGCCTTTATTTGGGCTTGTCCCTATACATGTACAGAGATGAATATGGCCTTGCCAACACTCTAAGACTATAAAATATGGCTTAACATATTTTGTTGTGTCCATGTACAGGGACATGCCTGAATTCGGGCTTGTCCATGTATAGGGACAGGCTTGAATTCGAGCTTGTCCCTATACATGGACAGGGCTATATTTGGCCCTATCCATGTACAGGGAAAGGGCTAAATTGCTTTGTCCATGTATAGGGACATGCCCAAATTCGGGCATGTACCTGTACATGTACAAGGCCATATTCGGCCCTGTCCATGTACAGGGAGAGGCCCTTATTCGGGCATGTCCCTTTACATGTACTGGGCCGAATATGGCCATGTCCATGTACATGGAAAGGCCCGAATTTGAACCTTCACTGTACATGGACAGGGCCATATTCGACCATGTCCATGTATAGGGACAAGCCCACATTCATACCTATCCCAATACATGGACATGGTCAAATACGGCCCTGTCAACACTCTAAGACTATAAAATCTAAAATCTAACTAATAATTTAATACTAAAATCTAAAATCTAAAATATTTAATCTAAAATCTAAAATCTGTGATATGTAAGTTGTAATCACTATGAAGTTGATTATCAAATAAGTGTTGTCATAATAAGCTAGAACACATATATTAACTCTGTATAAAAGAGGTTAATTGTAACCTTATGGACCTATTTATAACACATAGCTTTTTACCTAATATGTACACCATTTTTGCATAACCTCAATGTAATGGGTGACTATGGAATGGTCAAACTTAAAATTTTAACAACTCAAAACGAGATGTTCTCATAGTAGTAGAAAATCATATAAGCCACATTTAAGAGGCCAATTCCAATGGGATATTATTTGAACATGACTTATTGACATTAAAAAGGTTAGAAAATGCGAAAAAGAATTGTTGGCAAGGGACGAAAAAAAGTGGAGGAAAAAGAGTTGATCTACGTTGTTGGGTCAAGGAGATGGGAATCTAAATTTTATATAATTTTTTCAATATGCAGAAGAGTAATAATACTATATGGGACATAAAAGCACAAGATCATTCAAGAGTTTATAGTTTCAATTATCCATGTACATGGACAGGGCCGAATACGGCCCTGTCCATGTACAGGGACAAACCCGAATTCATCCTAATCAATAGTACATAAAGATGGAAACAATGAATCTATCATATCAATAGTACATTGAATGTTGGATTACACTGGTATAGATTTAACCAAGCTTGAAGATGATATGATAAGATAACATGAATGGTTGGAATATGCCACAGCTTGTGATTATGTTTTTCTTAGATAGGTTACAATTCTTGATTACAGATCGAACTAAGCTATGTTATGTTGAAACAAAGGCAATGATTCTCAATACAACACTGATTCGTTATCTATGAAGTTGCTTATACGACTGTATTCATCATATTCAAACATTACTGGATTACGATTATGTGCATAACTCATGTTAGTCATGTAAGCTTAATATGGAGATACAGTAAGCTCAAATAAGGATAACAACATATCAAACACACATCAGTTTAACTATGTATTACTCTTAGTTATTACTATGGATTCAATACTATCTATATTATGCTTATACTTATCCTTGTTACACACCATAGAACATGAACAAAGCTTCTTGTATGAGTCATAACTCTATATTATGTTGAGATCATAGAAGCATAGAGTAGAGTATCATAAGATGAAAGTAAAGGATGTTGTTGTATTTGTATTAGTACTGAGTTAGAACCAATCCCATAAATATGAAAAGGTATAAGAAGTGTATACCTATAACATATGAGCACAACCAGTATAGGTCTTATTCATATCCTATACTAGGAGTAGGACCCTATTCAATAAGAGTGCAACGTCAATGTCATTATGTACTGAATATGATGACATTACTTCTAAGAAAATAATGTAGTGTAATTTAGTTTATTCATAGGGCTTGTTGTGGTCTCATATCATATTATCTCATTACTTCATCATGTTCAACCCTATACAGTTAGCTGGTATGATTACAACAGGTTTGATTCATGTTTCTATACACTTACTTTATCCTTATTGTTTCCGTGATATTGAGCTTGTTAGACTATCTAATACACTAATCACTATGTTGTAATTAATGGGAAACATATACTTATAGGGAGATTACATGGTATTGTAACTCAAATTAAAGATGGTATTGTAATCACGTCTATTACTAAAATCTTAGATACAGTATATGTATTGATATATTAGTAATAACACATATGATAATCTATATACCATTACCTATATATGTAATATGGATCCGTATTAACTAATGATAATGCTTCTATGATTCAGATAGTCTATGATTACTGTATGTTCACTGTATTATAGCTCATTGTTATGAATAGAATGATTACCCTTGATATTGTGATAATACATGAAGCTTCATACTAGTTAATTATGGAAGAGTAACAAGTAAGTAACCCTAATAAGTTGTACATAGTATGCTTGATCCTTACTAATTACGGAAAACACTATAGATTAGCATAGGGTTAAGCTTGAATACTATACATATCCAAGTAACTTCATTGTTCACACTCTTTCTCTATCACGTAAACTAACTGTATTGATAGACTAGTATGTACACTATAAATATGAGTGATCCCCATCTTAGCTCCAAGTAATACAAATGATTCGGGGAATTACAATGGAATCAGATTATGCATAGGATAGTTAAAGCTCATAAGCTAATAGAAGCAGAGACCTATCATATTTATGTAATTTAAGCGCAGTAATGGTCACACTATATTACTATCGATCCTAGTTATATGAGCATAGTGATCGGTACTCTTCTATATCAATTACACATGTTATAACTATCATATATTATGGGATTCATTATCCTTATTACTCCTATTGAATAGTGTAAATAGATTTATTACTATAAGAAACACTATAACTATACTAGTAGCATCATTAAAAAGGGTCTTACAAAGGGTATACTCTTATCCAATACATAAGGGTTTTACTTACTCTGATTAAGTGAGAGCTAAAGCAATGGAATCAACTTCATATCTTACCCGTATGAGCTATGTGAATATTATGATATAGTTAAGAGTGTAGAATCTGAGTCTAAGGTATAGGTCACTAATATGTATATGATATCCATGGAATATTGTGGCTATTATCTATACCACCCTGTATCAGAGTATGCATATCGATTCCCCTTTTTCATATGTTATCATATTCACCGGTAAATCTCAAACAACTCCTCGGTTCTGGTATTACTAGTATCTATACCATATAAGCAGTATGCTCATGTTAGCTGTAATGGGATTAGTTCATGTCTATCACATATACATGCCAAATTGAATCCTATTATGTGCTAGATGTTACTATGTTCACTAGAATAAAGGTCAATGGTAGTAATACTAACATAGAATTATAAGTCACACTACAACTCGTACTTTGAATTACAACAAGAGAGCATAGAGCTATACATGGTGTGTTTCCATATTAGTTAAGATCAAGTTGTTATTACGATATCTTACATGATTTGATTATTATCATTATTAGTATTGATTTTAGTTATATTACCTTTATTAGGGAAACTATGTATATGATGTGTACATGTTATTCAAATAAAGCACAGATAGATATGGGTTTCAATAAGGACATAAAATGTGAAGCTTAAGCATATCATAGGTAAGAGATTGGTTAAGTTGAACAGGAGAACATAGCCCTTACTAACATGATCTCAATATAACATGTATGATCGTAACTATCATATAAACAAGTAAGTGATTATAATGATTACCATTAATCCATATACCTTTATCGTAACCATGTATTAGCCTGTAATGGTCATAGTGTAACACATAGCCTTTACTAAGATAAGGGACATGGCCATATTCGGCCTTGTCCATGTACAAGGACATACCTGAATTCGGGCATGTCCCTGTACATGGACAGGGCCGAATAAGGCCCTGTCATCATTCTAAACATAAATTCTAAATTCTAATTTTTAACTAAAAATTTAAATTTCCTAAAAATTTAAAATTTAAACATAATTTAAATTCTAAATTCTGTAATGGTCATAGTGTAACACATAGCCTTTACTAAGCTAGGGGACAGGGCTGAATAAGGCCCTGTCAACATTCTAAACATAAATTCTAATTTTTAACTAAAAATTTAAAATTTAAACATAATTTAAATTCTAAATTTTATAATGGTCATAGTGTAACACATAGTATTTACTAAGCTAAGGGATAGGGCCATATTCGGCCCTGTCAACATTCTAAACATAAATTCTAATTTCTAATTTTTAACTAAAAATTTAAATTTCCTAAAATTTTTAAATTTAAACATAATTTAAATTCTAAATTTTGTAATGGTCATAGTGTAACACATAGCCTTTACTAAGCTAAGGGACAGGGCCATATTTTTCCCTGTCCATGTATAGGGATAAAGCCATATTCGACCCTATCCATGTATAGGGACATGCCCAAATTTGGGCCTGTCCCTATACATGGACACGGCCGAATAAGGCCCTGTCAACTTTCTAAACATAAATTCTAAATTCTAATTTTTAACTAAAAATTTAAATTTCCTAATCTAAATGTACCTAGACCGAATGCCTGCAGCTCCAATGCCTGCACACCTGCAGCTCCATTGTTCGCCCACCCACAACTCCAATGTCCACCAGACCGCTCGTGCGCCCGCCCACAGCAACGACGTGCAACACCAAACACCAAACGGTATCACCAACACCAAATGGTATCGACTAACCAAAAATTCACAAAAACTATATTAGGCGTGATGTGCGTGTAATATATAAACCGTTTTTCGACCGAAAGATTCTTTAGGCCAAAACGTTCTTTCGGCCAAAAGATTCTTTTGGTATATCCACTCGACTAAAATTGTACACAAAAATCGAGGGCATCGTCACGGTACCATTTGATTTGATGTTCAAATGTTCGGTCGAAACATGTTTCGACCGAAAAAATAGGACTTTCGGCTGAAAAAAATATTAGTTCGGCCAAAAAAAGGTCTTTCATAATTTTGGAGACCCGATTCTCATGAAAGTGTTACCCACCTTCATGAATTCACCCTTATCAAATATGCCTTAGAAAAACAACACAAAGAAATGAATGATCAATAAAAAAACCTCTTTTGAAGAGTTGTTCTCTGAACAACTCCTTCCACATCCATGTTTACCAAATCTGATCTTCATGGCATGCACGACCCCTTTAAGGTGCATCTAAACATTGAAATCCATAATTCAAAGGAAATATCAATGTTGAAGATATTAATGAATCATTGTAAAATCTTGGGACATACTTTACTATTCAGAAATTTAGCAATGCAAATAGAATTAAAAAACACCATGCTCAAACTAGTACGAATTACATTCAATTGGTGGGAATCCTAGAGTAGATAATTAAAAGAATAAGGAGAGTTAATCACAACACAAGTTAAGTTGATAAATTGAGAAAACAAAGAGTAAGGGATTGGAAATAATTAGGAAACACTCTAATATTTGAAACTCTAGCTATTTTGGCACCTTGGTTTCAGCTATGAATTCAACCGCAAGTGGGAACGACCCTCCCCCTCCCCCCATATTTGATTTAGATGATTTTATTGTTCTTGTTGCTTCTATTGAGAAATCCTCCAAAGCTTATCCTTATGAAAAAACTAGATGAAATCTTGGATGTTCCTGTGCACTCTTCTGCCTCTCGCAACATGGCTCTAAAACTAGCTTCTCAAGGACTTATTGGAAAATTCATTGGTCTTTGTCCCCCCCTAAGAGAAATGGGAATTTGGCTAGACAAGAGTTTTCATCCCTTAATCAAGGGGCAAGTTACCCACTTCTTTTTCAAGAGAGGGTATTATGCCTTTCTCTTTGAATCTAAGGAGGATCGTGACCTCATCTTTATAAGTGGCCCATATTTTATAGGATCTAAAGGAATGTACCTCAAAAGTGTTGTTTTTCTTCATATGAGATATAATCAATATATTATTACAATGATGAGTGTTCCATATATAGGGAACATATGGTGACCATCCATGAAAGGATGCGTCCCTTGGATAATCAATAACTATTTATTATTATCATTTACTTATTATATATAGTATTTAATAATCAATAATATATTATTAATTATTAATCTAAGATAATTTCTTCCCGATGTTGTCCAAACATCAACACTCCCTCTCAATGAGGGAGACATTCTACATCATTCCAAGCTTGTCTTTGAAGTATACAAACTTCACCCTAGACTCATGACACTTGTTTGTCAATCTTGGGAGACGTCTCTCTCCCACCTAAACCAAGGAGAAACTCCTTATGTGACTCTCCCTTTTGATCCAAGTGACTTTCTCTGATATCAGGATTACTTTGGGTCTGCATGTGATAGCATATTGCATATTGACTCTTTATCATTCCTTGTCAAATCAACATGACTAGGAAAAAGACCACAACAGGTTTGTTCAACACAGATACACATTTATGAGTGAATTCCAGTCCAATGCCAACTAACACATGGAAATCACTTCAAGCACCTCGATTCCATATTATTCCTTTTCATGATCAAGGAAGTACTACGCCTGGGCCAATTTACCACAAGTGCACCTTTATGATAAATGTATCCTATCTCCCTTGGTCTACAACTCAATCTAGGAGAAGGTCCACCTAATTTTGAAACATCAATACTCCCTCTTTGTTAGGGAGGTATATTTACATAGTAGTACACAACTACTATCCAATGGTACACAACCATTACTAGTAGCACACAACTACTATCTAGTGATACAAAGTCACTTCCAGTTGTACACAACCATTGTAGTAGTACACAACTACTATTAAGAGACACACAGTCTCTGGAAGTGGTACACAAACATTGTAGTAGCATACACAACCACTGTAGTAGTACACAACTATTATCCAGAGACACACAGTCTCCGCCAATGGTACACAACCATTGTAGTAGAAAATGGTCTATCACACATGTCACTCCCATGTGGAATTATAGAGGCTACTCTCTTTGGAAACACTAGGGTCAACTCCCCATAGTGTGTGATGTCAAGGTAAATTCCTTTGACATGTCCTCATGTGCTCTCCACAAGGGATGTTGGGATATAATCCCAAACCCACTTATCCCTTCTCAGATAAGTGTCCCACTTATCCCTTCTTGAATAAGTGTCCTCACAGATCAACTCAACTCAATTCACATAGGAGTATGATCTAGAGAATGTTTTTCACACAGGAACTCCCATGTGGACTTCTAGAGACTAATCCCTCTAGAAACACTAGGGTCAACTCCCCATAGTATGTGACATCAAGTTCAACTCCCTTGGCATGTCCTCATGTGCTCTCCACATGGGATGTGTCCTCATGTGCTCTCCACAAGGGACATTGGGCTATCCCTTCTCAGATAAGTGTCCTCACAAAAAAAAACACTTATTCCTTCTCGGATAAGCCCGAACCCATTTATCCCTTCTCGGATAAGTGTCCCACTTATCCCTTCTCAGATAAGTGTCCTCACAGATCAACTCCACTCAGTCACAGAGGAGTACGATTTGGAGAATGTCTCAGGAAGATGCAAACATAAACACTCCCTCTCATCGAGGGAGGCATTATTTTCCACTCCAAGTATGTCATGGAAGTACTCGAACTTCTTCCTGGTTTGGTAAGAACATCAACAAATTTCTCATCTGTAGGAAGGTACTACACCAATACTTCCTTCCTCTGCACCATGTCTCAGAATAACAGTGGAATCCAACACATGCCCAAATAAATCTACAAGGAGCTTGTGAAGCCACAATGCTTTGGAATACCACACTAAATGCAATGTACTCTGCTTCTGTGATGCTCAAGGCCACATAATTTTGTTTCCTGCTACACCAGGAAACCATGGAATATCCCAAAGTGAAACAACACCCATAAGTGTTCTTCCTGTCCATTGCGCTCCTTTCCCAATAAGAGTCAGTATATCCCTACAATCTCATGTCAATACTGGAAGTATATCTCAAACCATGTCGAATTGTTCCTCGCATGTATCTCAACACATGCTTCGCAGCAATCCAGTGTGTCTGTTTCCACTAACTCATAAACTGGTTAAGTATAATCACTGCATAACAAATATTTGGTCTGATGTTAACCAAATAAATCTATGATCCAATCAACTGTCTGTATAGATTCGAATCAATTTTGTCAAAATCAGAAGAAGACACACTAAGTTTCTTCAAATTCATCACCATTGGTGTTACATGTCAAAATTACTCAACTGGATAAGTGTCGCATGTTCCTCTCAATTGTAGTAAGTGTCGCATCTTCCTTACAACTTTCGCAAGTGTCGCAAGTTGTTCACAAGTGTCGCAAACGATGTTTGAGCATACTACCATGCCGACGACACTAAGGAGGCACTTAAAACATCTCATATACTTGATCTGGAGAAGAGGAATTGATTAGCTGAAGTCAAAGGACTCTTGACACCTGAGAAGAGATTTTAATCAAAGGTTCTGGGGGTGAGTGCTCCCCTATATCAGTCTAGGGAGCACTGGCACTCCCCTATAAGGCTTCAGGGAGCGTTATAATGCTCCCCTGCCCCCTCTGAAGGAGCGCTATCCACCTTTGGAGTGATGGCGCTTCCCTCAAGCTTCCTAGGGAGCGCTACAGTGCTCTGATGCCCCTTTTGAATGAGCGCTACCTAATCTGAGGTAGTAGTTTGCCCGTTGAGGAGAATAAGGGGAGGATCTTTCAAGTTTAGAAGGCAGTTTCATTCAAATTCTTGGTTTCATCAGGAGATACCTGATCTAAGGAGGAGGTTCCTCAACTTGTTCTAAAGATAACTCAAGAGGTTAAGCTCCTCTTAACCTATATAAGCAAGCTCTATGATGGTGAAAAGGGGGGAAGAATTTCTAGCATGAAACCTATGATCTCATAGGAAACACACAGTCAGCCAAAGGAGAGTGATCAGTGAAGCTACTGTTACCCAGGTTGTGGATCTTTTGAGCAAGGGTTAGACGAAGGGGACTTGACGAATCTATCACATTCACATCTATGATTGTAAGTACTACTGTCGTTATTCTCATTAATATGACACGCTTGGCCTGTTTCTTTCTAGTTTGTGTATGATGTTACATGAACTTATCATTGATAGATAGATTTATTTTCAAGCTAATATCAATAGAGTAGGAAGTGTTCGTATCTTGTTTGTCTACAGAACTCAGCGAGGAGCAAAGGATCGGAGCGCAACTCGGAGCGTGCAGGGACAAACGTCGATAAAGAGGTACTTTTTTTATTCTTCCTTCTCATGTGTTAGTCTGTACATATTTGAAAGGAAGTTAGTGTCCACGTTAAGCATTTTTTGTCTTAGAGTTAAGGTCAAGCTCTTTGAGGTAATCCACCTATTCGCAGGGAGATTTTCCTACAACAATTGGTGTAGCCACATGCTTAAAGTTTAGCATCCCAAACTTCTTCAATATCTCAACTGTGTACTTCCATTGACTTAGGAATATCTCATCAGTTCTCTGCCACACCTCTAGTCCCAATAAGTAGGGCATCATACTGAGGTCCTTCATCTCAAACTTAGAGGCCAACACATACTTGCATTCAACAATAAGGCTCTTTGTATCGATGAGGAATAAATCATCAATGTAGAGGACCAAAATCAGGGACTCACCATTAATAGTCTTGTAATATAGGTTGGGATTGACAACACTTTTGTTGAAGCCAAAAATAATCATGTGTCCATCAATCCTCGCATACCAAGCTCGAGGTGGTTTCTTGATTCCATACAAGGCCTTCTTCAACCTACACACATGAGACTCCTTCTCATGTATCATGAAACCATATGGCTTCTCGATTTATACTTCTTCAATCTATCCATTGAGAAAGGTTGTCTTTACATCCATATGATGTACTCTCCAACCCATGGATGTTGCAAGGGAAATAATCATATGGATATAAGTGTATCGAGCAACAAGAGAAAATGTCTCCTCATAATCTTTTCCCTCCACCTGCGAGAATCCTCTAGCAAAAAATCTCATTTTGTGCATCTCGATGCTCCCATCAATTGTGTGTTTGATATTGTAGATCCATTTGGAAGTCACTACATACTTCCCCTCATGTCTCATAATAATATCCCACACATCATTTTTCATGATGGATTGATACTCCTCCATCATGACATCTCTCCATACTAGATTACAAGCTTCCTCCTCATAACAGGAAGGCTCAAAATGAATGATGTGGCTCATAGCTGCATTATAGCATGAATATCTCATAGGTCTCTTGCTCACTCAAAAGGTACCATGAGGAGCTACATATCCTTCTACCTTCTGTAGAGTCTGACGAGCCCATGTGGGTCTCTTCCAACCTACTGCAATAAATATGGGAACATCAACTGGAGCTACAAGATCAACGAGATCAATTGGATTGATTGGATCAATCTGCATGTGAGATCCTCTAGATCTCTTAAAGGATACCTCCTCCTCAAAGGTAACATCTCTGCTTACCTAAATATGTCTCTGGCCAAGGATGTAGATCTGGTATGCCTTTGAAGACTCATTGTACCCCACAAATGTACCCTTTCTACCTGAAGGGTCTAGCTTGATCATTTTCTCCTTGGGTACATGAATGTATATTGGACACCCAAATATCCTGAAGTGTCCAACCTCATGCTTCACTACGGTCAAGGAATCCTTAGGCTCCATGTTCCTCAAAGTATTGTGACAACTTATGTTATGAATATACATTGCATTCATGGATGCCTTTTCTCATAGAAACATATGTAAATGGTTATCATGCTAATTCATCTTGGACCATACTTGATATATCGAGGTTTCTTCATGAAACCAATGTCTCGGGAAGATGAAAAACATCAACACTCTCTCTAGAGCTGGAGGTGACTCCTCCTCTGTCTCTGCTCCCTCTGACACTAAAGATATCTCTTCCTCCTTCTCTAGAGGTAACTCAATCTATTCTCCCTTTGTATGTAGTACCGCCTCCCTCTCTGGGAGTGCCTCTACATACACTGGAATTGTTTTCATGCCCTCTTACTCAACATCTCATGGCTCGTCTCATGTATTGGGACTGCTGCACTTGCTCTCTCTGAGTCTCATAATATGGTTTCCTCCTATACTGGATCTACTATAGTTTTTCTAAAGTCGGTCTTGACTCGATGTATCCATGATCATTAGAATTTTCTCTTCTATCTGGCATGGTCATGTCGTGGGAGGTAAATTTCTCCTAGAGACTTCCTGTCTCTGAGCATCATGTCTGGAAATGTCTCTCCTTGATATCATGTTGGAAGGTATTTCCCTCCATGTCTTCCTATTGTGACCATCATTATGGCTCCTTCTCAGAGCTATTACCTGTGACCTTCCCGGAACAAGAAACACGAACAAAAAAAATCATATCTTAGAGGAGATCAATTTATCTTGTGCACAACTATATACAGTGACCCTACAAATAATATGTATTCTACTATAACCAACACACATCCATCATATGAGAGAAAAATAATTTGAAGACGGGTGAACGGGTCTACAACTAGGGTTTCATTGGCCGCAGACCCAATTTTTTTTTGGTTTTCTTTCTTCTGAAGCCCACTTGTGGTGCCTGGCTTCAATTCATCTTCTAAAGCCCGCAAGAGAGGCTTCTACTTGATGTTTTTTCCTTTTTGCGATGTCCTTCTATGGGTATATCTTATCTGCGGGGAGTTCTTTCTCTATTTTTTGTGGATCAAGCTCTCTTCTTTGGATGTGACGGGTTCTATGATGGTGATTGTGGCTCGTAATGCCCAGATTGTGCTTTAATTTATTAGATAGGGTTTTATTTTGGGTGGAGGTTCCTTTCGGTGCTCATGTTCTCTATTTTCCATTCCTTTGTTCTGTCAGATTCTTGTGGCAGATCATCCTTAGTGAGTCCACAGATCTGGGGTTGTCTCGATTATTAGATCTTCTTCTTTGTTCTGCTCCTGGCTTGCGGTTCCCCTCTCTATTTTCTTTGGTTTGTTTAAGGTTTGATGTATGCTCATATCTGGCTCCTATCGGTCATCGTCAATGGTTTTTCTCTCCTTTCTAGCAAGGGTTGTGCCAGAGCTTTGAGGTCCTTTCCTTGGGCATGCAGTGAGTAGTGGCACTTTGAGGTCCTTTGAGAGGGCATGCAACTTCTGGTCTCCTCTTTTTGGTTGAGGTTTTCATCAATGTTGCAACTATCTAGTTATGTTGTTGTGAGGGTTTCATACCATTCTGACCTGGTCCATCCGACCATCAGGGTTTGTTGGGATTGCTTTTTTGGGGTTATTTTTGTGGCGGGGTTTCTTCCCAGTTTATGTATTTATATTTTCTTTGTGGCTTACCAGCCATATTTTGTGTCCCTTTGGGGACTTTATACCCAATTTTGGGTCTTGATTAAGGAACCTACATAATGTAATTTGGTTTTGTTCGGATGAATAGAATTATGTTTTTTTCCATGGAAAAAAAACACATCCGTCATATACACGATGTCATATAGATACCAACACATATACAACATAAACTCGATGTCATGCGGCTACCAATACACATCCATCATATACTCTATGTCATATGGCTAACCATGTTGATTTTCTAGTGTTAAATTAAACAAGCACAAATTTCCGCAAGTGGTAATTACTTCCAATGATATACGATATTACTTTAGTAAACACTAGAACATCACTAAGTAACTTAGGAAATTTCAACTTATTAGTCTCTTCCTTAGATTACTTATTCCATGTGTGAGAGAGAAAAAACATGTGTGTCTATTGTTGTGTCTTTCAAGTGTCTTTTTATAGTAATATTAGATTGATCCAAAAAAATACACGTCTCTTTGAAAATTTAATTTAATTTTCTTTCTTATATATAGTTGGAGAATACCTCATGTAACTACCCAAAGATTAATTTGGTTATAATACATCCACATATTATTTGACTTTGTTAAATTGTTCCTTCATAATTCATGCGATTCTTTTCATAAATATAGGTATAAGTAAATATGGAGTACATTCCTCATATTTAGGTAATTATACATTTTTACTACAAATTACTGCCCACCATAATTTATGGAATTATTTCTATAATTTAGGTAGGAGTAAAAAGTAAATATGATGTACATAGAGATTGTAACAACCCCATAAATTTAACACTCCCAACATTTTACTCTACTCTCATTTTCCTGGGTGAAGGAATCAAGCCCAGTCCTGCTCTGATATCATGTTGTTTTTTCTTCATATGAGATATAATCGATATATTGTTACAATAATGAGTGTTCCATATATAGGAAACATATGGTGACCATCCATGAAAGGATGCGTCCCTTGGATAATCAATAATTATTTATTATTACCATTTACTTATTATATATAGTATTTAATAATCAATAATTATATTATTAATTATAAATCTAAGAGAATGTATTCCCAATGTTGTCCAAACATAAAAAAAAAATATGGACTTTGGACTTCAACCCAAAAAATGATACCCCCTTTATTGTTTCAGTATGGGTTCACTTGTTGCACCTTCTACTTCATTGTTGGAACATGGATATAATGAGGAGTATTGGAAATAACCTAGGAAAATACATTGATAAACCTAAGCCATAAGATGGGATGTTTGTATGTGATAGACTTTGTGTTGGAATGGATTTAGAGAAATGTTTTCCAAAATATATTTTGTTATCGTTAGATAAATAGAAGCATAGTTAGATAGTTTACTATGAACATATTCCTTTTAAATGCAAGGTGTGTCATGAATATGGTCACTTTGCAAAGAACTACCCCAAAAATGCTCCTTTTGAGACAAAACCTCAAGAAACAAAGGATCAATGGAAACAAGTTAAGAAGAAGAAACCCATCAATAAGAAAGCTGATAATCCATCCCAAGATTAAGAAATCCCCACCAAATCCTTCTAGATCAAGACAACCTTTGAAGCAATCATGGTCGTCGAGTTCACCCAAAGATACAAGGAATAGAAACATAAGGAGTTCAACTACTAGTGAAAAGAATCCTAAGACTGTCTCCAAGAAAAAAAGGTATGAAATTTTATCTCAAGGGTGAAAATGTTCCAAGTATTGAAATGATAGTGGATCCAATATTGAATGCATGGTTTTCTTTTGAAATTCCAATCTTGGAATAAAACCCTGAAATAAATCCACAACCTAAGAATACAAATCACACTTCGGATCATGAAGAAGAAATAGATCATTCCCCCTACAAAGTCTTGTTCTCTTCTAGGATTGGAGTTGGGAAGCATGAACTCCATTGCAACAATGATGTTGAGGTTGAAGAAGGAAAATAACAAGAGATAGCAGAAGTTAAAACAACAAGGAAACCTAGAAGAAAACAACATAAATATGTAAGAGAAGAAATAGTAGACAAAGAGATAAATCTTGGGAATCAAAGTACAATATATTGAGTGTATGTAAGGGAAAATAGAAGCACAAGCAATTAGAGTGGACCAAACCCTCATGTGGGAGGACCACATAAAAACAAAAAATAATGATGAAGTTAATCTTCTGGAATTGTAGGGGTATGGGTAGTTTAGCCAAGGTTGAATCAATAAGGAGTCTAATTAAATCAGAAAAAAGGTTTCTCTCCTTCTCTAAAAGATGATACTTGAGGCCAATGAGGTTATTAAATAAGGGAAAAAATATTTGAAATATAGTGAGGGTCTAACAATGAGATATATAGGATAGTATAGGGCCTTATGTGCATTACAGAACAACATTATTATTTAGTTTAACCACATTCAGCAATCCCAACATTGGTTGTTAACCAAATTCTCACATATTTTCTCTGGGGAGGAGATAACAATTGTTAATGTATATATGCCTATGGTATATTAGGAAAAAAACAATTACCAGAACACACTATCAAATCTAAGGAACATAGATTTATGGGAACTAAGTATAGTGACTAGAGACTTTAACACCACTCTAAGCCAAAAGGGTAAAAGGGGGGGCAATATTATTCAGGATCCTACAGGGAAAATATGGAGGACCTAATATCCCTTTTGGATATATTTAATGTCAAACCAATCAAAGGTAAATACACCTAGACAAATAGGAGATGTGGCCCAGGTCATATTGTGGCAAGTTTGGACCACTTTTTGGTTCAAAACATGTTTTAGAAAGTAGTTTTTCCATCTCATCTCAAATTATTTTTTCAATTGCTTTGGATCATAGAACCATTTCTTTGTTGATTTCTCAAGATTCCAATTATGGCCCTATTACATTCAAATTCAACCTCTTATGGATGCAAGATAACTCAGTCTATGATCTTATTGTTAAAACTTGGAGTAACTGGGTTGTCAGCTCCCCTATTCATATTTGGGAGTAAAAAAGTAAAGTAACTAAATATACTCTTGAGGAATGGGCTAAGCATGCCACTCCTCCTTTAGCTTGGGATATAAAATTCCAAAAATAAAAGTTGGAACAAATCCAAGCTAGAATGGAGGATAAATAAATTACTCAGGATAAACTCTATAAAGAGAGAGATTCCTTCCAAAAATATTAGAAGGATATTAGAGTAGAAGAAGAAGATTGGCAATTAAAATATATAAGTTTATGGTTGAAGGCTCGAGAAAAAAATACTCAATTCTTCTAGAAGCAAGATCATGCCATATTGTTGAGGAAAAATGTAAAAGAAATAACCAATGTTGATGGATAGACCTTATCATATTTCAACAAGGTAAAAGAAGTGACTCACACACATTTTGAGGACCTCTATACAAAAAAAGATGTAGCAGATCCCATGGATATTGCATCAATGTTGGATAACATACCCACATGCATAAATATCTAAGGAGAATGATAAAATGTCTTATGCAATCACTAAAGATGAGGTTCATCAAGTGATTTGGCAGCTTGGTACTAACAAAGCTCTTGGCCTGAATGGGTTTACATTCACTTTTACAAGCTCTACTAGAATATAATTAAATCTGACTTCATTGTAATGTTGTAGTACGTGCATCCAACATATCAATTTTTTTTTTTTTTGGGGGGGGGGTACCAACTCTTCCTTTCTTTCTTTAATACCTAAAGGAAAACAATCCTTCGTCCTTTGCAAGATTTCAGTCAATATCATTGTGTAATGTTTCATACAAAATTATCACAAAAATAATTGTTAACATGGTAAAAGGAATTCAACCTAAGATCATATTGAAGAATCAGGAAGGCTTCATGGAGAGAAAACAAATTGTGGATAATATAATCATAGTTCAAGAGGTGATCCATTCTAGTCGAACAAGAGGTGAAAAATGTATGATCATCAATATTGACATGGCCAATGCCTTTGACCGAGTCTGTAATTATTTCCTCTTGGATGTCCTGCATAAGTTTGGTTTCTACCAACTTTCATTTGTTGGATTTCATCTTGTAATAGTACTCTAGGATTTCTCCTTTGGTCAAAGGAAGACCTATGTAATTATTCAAATCAAGAAGAGGGTTGCATTAAGGTTTCCCTTTGTCCCCTCTTCTTTATATAATCATGGTTGACTCCTTGAACAGGAAGTTGGAAGCTAGGAGAAGAAGTGGTAATCTTCTAGGAATAAAAGTGGTCAGGGGGGTGAGAAGCATTAATCACTCTCAGTCTGAGGATGATACCCTCCTCCTTGGGGAACCTTCCTCAATCATGGCTACAAGATTTAAGAAAATTCTAGATATGTTCATCAAAGTTTTAGGAGGGATGATTAATAACAAAAAAAGCCAAATGTATTCCTAGAATGTCAAAAGAGCTACGTTAAATGCACTTTTTAGGATATTTATTTTTGTCTTTCAAGAAGACTGGCATTATTTTTGGTATCTTCGAATTCCCATCAACCTAAGGTCCTCCACATATCAATCATGGAAGTAGGTAATTTCTAAAGTTAAGTCTAAATTCAATCAATGGGGTGCCAAGTGGTTGAACCTAGCTGGAAGACTTGTACTCATTCAAGTTGTGTTATGAGTGATTCCTATTTTCCATTTTTCCACAGTGTTATCCCCTATGAGTGTTAAGCATACTCTAGCTCAATAATTAATAAGATTTCCCTAGAAAGGAGGTAAATCAAACTTCAAGAGATATCATTTAGTCAATCGATCTATAGTCTAAGCACCCAAAAATCACAGAGGGATTAGCATCAAGGACCAAACATTGATGAATTTAGTAATGAGAACCAAACTTCTCTAGAAGATAATATTGGGGAAGTATGACTGGTGGAAAAATATTGTGCATAAATTTTTTTTCATAGGAGAGAGAAAGAGGTTCCTAGAAGATATTAAGTAAGTGAGAGGAGGGTCACATATCTAGAAGCTTATAAAATTGGATATCCCTCTAATAAAGGAATAGTTGACCTAGATATTGGATAATGGAAAGAATATCAATATATGGCAGGATAACATCATGGGTCATTGACTTCTTTCGTAATTTTGGGATCTCAATCTACTAAAAGACTAGTTGGGTAGTCAGGGGAAGAAATATATTTTTCACATTTTTTCCTAGGCCAGATATTTAGGTTTTTGGTGTGGATGGGATTTTGGTCCCCCCCTAATCATTTGTCCCATCTAGAACAACTTCTACATAGTTTTTCTCTCAGAAATATAGAGGATGTTGGATGGAGAGGTTGGGAAATAACAAAATATTCTATCAAGTAGGGTTACAATCAACTTCTCAAACAATCATCGCTTCCTCCCAAATTTTCCATTTGGAATAAAATATAGAAAGCAAAGGGCTTGCCAAAGATCAATATTTTATGTTGAACTTTAGTTCAAGGGAAACTCTTAACTACTAAAAAAAAAAAGCAGAAGAGGAGTCCAGGGTCCTTCTCAATGTGCATTATGTCTTATCATCTAGCAAACATCTCATCGCTTATTTTTGAAATATCAATGGACTATGAGGATTTGGTTTGTAGTAGTTAATGGAATTAAGCATAGAATCAAATGACCTAATCTATAAAAGAAGCTATTTGATAATTGGTGTAATCAATATGTAGGATCTTTTCACCACAATCCTCTTTTTAGAAGGGTCTAGACTACTTTGCCTAAATTCATGTGTTGGAAAGTTTGGTTGGAAAGGAATCATGTCATTTTCCATCAAATGATGACTCATATAAATATAGTACCACTCAAATCTAAAACTTTATTAGCAGAGAAATTCAACTCAAAAAGACCCCCCAGATACTTGAGGAGTACATCTAGGTTCTTGGGAGAGATACCCATCATGATGACCATATTTCTGAACTCGGCGGTGCACTCCTATAAACTCTTCCCTTGCTTATACCTAAAGTAGTGCCACTAGATCCATTGGTCCTCTACATACTTGATAGGGTATAATTGGGACTTGATGAGGGTTTTGAAGTCCTCCCAGATAGTTATTGGTGGATCACTCTCCAGCCTAAGTGTTTTTGTATGGATTTCCCACCAGGTTAAAGCATGGCCTTCTAACTTTAGTCTAGTAAATGATATATTTTGTTCTTCATCTATATGGTGAATGTTGAAATAAACTTCTAGTTTTTGAAACCAATGATTCAATTTTAATGCATTGATATCACCTTGGTATGGATTTATGTCCACTTTTTCTTCCATCTTGAATAACTATTGTGAGAGGTTTATGGTACTGGAACTTGATTTCTCTTTATCAGTTTCTTTCCACTACTCCTATTTTGGGTCTTCATTATACACCGATTTCTCGTCTAATTTGAACTCTGAGTTTGAGCCTCTAACTTCTCTGAATGGTCCAAGATTTCTTTATAGATCCGCCATGAGGAGGGACATATTGTGAGATATGTCTATGACTTTCTCTTCTAGCCTCGCAAATATCTCTTATGTTGTATCTCGAGGGTTTTTATGAATAGACTCGTCAACCATGGCTAGGGTTTTGGAACTTTCTTCTTAAATCGATTCCTGGATCCCTGCAACTTTCCACAAATACCCCAAGAAACCTACTCTAATACCAATATGATCTGTAAATTGTCATGGATATTCTACTGGATAGTTCGTCGCAAAATATCTAATAAAATATTGAAATCTTTATTGTGAAGGTTAATTTCCTTTAGATATCATATTCTTTAATTACTGATTTTTTGCTTAAAATGTATGAAATAGTTGAAATGTGAAAAATAGAGAACATAAATAAATACTCGCACACCATCCACAAATAAACACAAGATATAATTTGGAAAACCCCATACGGAAGAAAACCCAACTAGAAGGTGAGGTCGCTCTGCTCTCTTTTCTTTGAATGCAAGTACAAATAAAGAGACACTCTTTGTGGAATTGTCTTTGACACTATAGCCTATATGGATTCTATATAATCTATCATCCTATATTATTCTCTCAAAATACCATTCCTAGATGCTCTTCTCAACTATGGAACAAATACAATACTAAAGAATGGAACCCCTTCTCCTCCTAGTGGATCGATATTTAACATCGCCCAATATCCATCTAGGGGTAGGGTTTTGACTTCCTATGATCCGTATTATTTTCGGCACGAAATGAGAGTGGAGATATAATAAAGCATTGCACAGAGATATTACGTATATCCAATAATATAATAGAAATATATCAGAGATGAAACCATAAACACAGAGATACAGTAATACATGATTTCTATTAATGAAAGAAATGTACAGAGACTGTAAAAATATAGAGTGAAAGACTTGCTAGAATGGTGGCAGCTTATCTCTGAGAAGAGACGTGACTGCTACTCACATTCACAAGAAGGTGATCACAATGAGGCTTTGAAGGCCTTTTTACAATAAAAAAGAATGCCCAAAACCCTCGACATCCAAAAACCTAACCCTAGGAAATGAAGCGCCAAAAGTCATGTGGGCCCCGTTTGGGTAAGTTGGTGCATCAATTTCCTGAGGTCGTAACTTTTGCATACGATCTTCGTTTTAGGCGTATGATAGCCTGTTGGAAAGGTATCATCGAGGAGATTCATTTTGGGGCCTCAATCATGCCCTTGACTATCATTATGTTGGGTCAATCCCGAAAAAACCTTCATTTAGGCCCTCAAAATGGCCCCGGAAGTTAAAACCTGCTAAAAATAGTAAATTGCCAAAATTGCCAGAAAATCGTTTTGAGCCAGTTGGAAAAGGTGGGTGGTCACAGATATTCATTTGGATCAATCCTCCCTCCTTAGAAAGCAATGGTCTCCATTACGTTGAGTTCCCAGGGGAGAGGGAAAAGGTTTGTTGAATCTGCATCTTGGTGAGCTGCTTGTCTTGTTGGAGACGTTGCACTACTCAGTTTGTGGAAGTCTTTCACGAACCTATTGAGGTTGAGGCTATTAAACAAGTTGAGATGCATGAGAGGACGGTGTGCATAAGGAATCTTTGAATTTTTTTGCAGCCTTGTCGACCTACTTCTGTTGGATAGAAGGTGCTTGGGGCGAGGCTGTAGTGGTTGCAGTGTCCTCATGTTCTCCTTCTGAATAGATTGTGAAGGAGATAATTTTTGCAATATGAGATACTACCTTGAGACACGTTTTAGGTGGAACAGTATTCAGAACTACCTCTGGTATTCTATAGAGATGACCCCCCAGAGAAATAATGACACTGCGGGGTTGAGACTCATAAACAGCATGGCGCTTCCACATATATGGTTGGCCCAAGAGAACATCACATACATCCAATGGGGAAACATCACATAATACCTAATCCTTGAAGGGATGGATGCTGTAAGAAAATTGACATTGTTGGCTGACACGAAGATCTCATCCTTGGTGAAGCCAGCCGATGTTGTATGGTTGCGGGTGTGGTGTTGTTGACAATCCAAACTATTTGACGACCTCTGTTGAGATGAGGTTCTTATGGATTCCACTATCAACAATAAAATGCAGCGGGGTCCCCTTCACCCACATATGTGAATGAAAAAGGTGATCCCCCTCTTCAGGATCTATTGGTTCTTCTGGTTGAATTGTTGCAGTCGCAACAATAACAATGAGGTTTGTGTCAATGATCTGTCCTTTGCCAGTATTTTCAGAATCAGATTCTGAATCAGGGGTTAGCTCCTTGTCTTTGATCTCAACCACTAATGATTATTTTGAGCGACATTCATCAGTGTTGTTCTAGGGGATTTTGTGGAAATTGCACCATTTTCCGGTGTCCTTCTTTGTCTTCCCGTGACCCTTCTTTTCCTGTGGCTTGCACTGGTTTTTGAGATACTTTCTGTTAGGGTTGGATTTTTCATACTTTGGTTGTTGCGGATTTGCAGAATCAAACTCCCATTTGTTCTGGTGCTTAAATTTTTGCTCAATTTTAACATCATATCGATAAGAAACACCGAGTGATGAGATATCCAAAAATCCATTTCAGTTTGGATGTATCTGTGTAGAGCCCCATGATATTTCAGAACCAAATTTCGTTCGGAGTATTTGATACCCATCTTGGTGCGAAAGGTATGTAAGGTATTGGTGAACTCTGGAACTGCTTGGCCCCTATCTTGCCGCAGTGTGGTCCATCTCATGTACTGGTCCTCATAGTTTCCAACAGGATAATACTGTTCCTTTACCGCATCCACAAAAAAAGCCCAAGTGGGCTCGACCCCATATATTCCAGACTCCTTTGTGGAACTTTGCTCCCAGTAAGTTTCCCACCAATTTTTTACATGAGGAAGAGCTTTAAGGAGTGTGAAGGTGATCTTTTCTCTGTCGAAAAAATCATGAACAGAGAAATAACCTTCTACCAGAGTTAACCATTTTTCTAGGGCTTCTGCATCTATCTGTCCTTCAAATACAGGAATATCAAAATTAACTTGTACCTTGAAAGGCAAGGTGATTCCAAAGTGGCCACTTGATGAAAATGCACATGTTGCTATCAACAAGCATTGAAGGATGTGGGAAAAATTATCCATCATTTCGTCCCTCTGTCGCCTGAGAGCTTGCTCAAGCAATAGATTGATAAGATCGTTTGCTCTATTGTTTTTCTTTTCTTCCACCATTGAGGGTTTATTGGGTGTGAAAGAGTGATTGTATTCAAGAGAGACAAGCTCAAGACCCAACTTTCTATACTCGGACCTCGTCAGGGACATGCATTGAAAAAAACGATCAAGAACATCCTGCTCTGATACCACTAATCCAGATTATTTTCGGCATGAAATGAGAGCGGAGATATAATAAAGAATTGCACAGATATATCACATATATCCAATAATATAACATAAATATATCAGATATGCAACCATAAACACAGAGATACAGTAATACACGATTTCTATTAATGAAAGAAATGTACAAAGACTGTAAAAATACAGAGTGAAAGACTCGCTAGAATGGTGGCAACTTATCTCTAAGATGAGATGTGATGGCTACTCGCATTCGCAAGAAGATGATTACAATGAGATTCTGAAGGCCTTTTTACAATAAACAAGAATTCCAAAAACCCTCGACATCCAAAAACCTAACCCTAGGAGATGAAGCGCTAAAAGTCATGTGGGCCCCGTTTGGGTAAGTTGGTGCATCAACTTCTCGGGGTCGTAACTTTTGCATATGATCTCCGTTTTAGGCATATGATATCCCGTTGGAAAGGTATCATCGAGGAGATTCATTTTGGGGCCTCAATAATTCCATAAACTATCATTGAGTTGGATCAATCCCAAAAAACCTTCATTTAGGCCCTCAAAATGGCCCTAGAAGTTAAAACCTGCTAAAAATAGTAAATTGCCAAAATTGCTAGAAAACTGTTTTGAGCCAGTTGGAAAAGGTGGGTGGCCACCGATATCCACCTGGATCATCTTAAACTCTCATTTTTTCATAAGTTTTTGGACCTTCTAGAATCTTCTTGAAATTCCATACATGGATATCCACTCGTACCATGGTGTTCAACACAGTAGGTCAACTTGTGGGAGGCATAATTTTTTCATATGAGCTCCAATTGGCATGATTTTTGCGCCATTGGAAAGGTCACAATGTATAAAATAGCTTCAAGGGATCTCAATTAAATTCGATAACTTTTTGACCCCCAAAAATGTTGTTTGATGCCTCAAAATGGCTCTGGAAGGTTTCAAACCCTAGTTTCCAAACTAGGACCTACCATTAAAATGACCCTGCAAGTTGATTCCTCCATTGTTTTTGCACTCTGAAAGCATCAAGATAGGTGAAAAATAACATAATGATCCAATATGGATTAGGAAAAGGGGGATCATTATTATCAGTGGTAAGGCCTATATCCAACCAATTCCATGATGAAAATTGTCATCTCAAGGAATGCCAAATCAAAGGAGAATTTGGCTCCTTAGATGAAGGATTCATCTGATGTTATAATCCAAAGGGTGAGGTGATTTTTCCCATGTCAGACTCCCCAAAATCATTACACTTGTCATTATGAAACAACACTCCTCTATGGGCATGACTGAGGTGGGATTAAGATCATTGTTTTGGAATTGGCTCGTTGGCATCTCTGGTTTTTTAACTCTCATCCATGGTGGGGGAACCTTGGCTTGGCCATTATCTCTAAGGATTATTGACTCGAAACTTAGTTCTTTTATTGGCAGGCTAGTGATATAAAATTCACGGTTTTAGTGACTCAATGGACTCAAGGATCAACGAATTAGTGATTTCTGACTAAGTGGATGCTCTTGTGTTTCCTGGTTCTCCAGTGTATTTTAAGAGAAAGAGTCAGCTCTACCCTTGGCTATATTTTATTTTCGGTCTCACTTATTTGTGGAGTGACCTCTTTAGATGTGAGGTTTTCTTACTATGTTCTTGAGATTCAAGTTCTACCTTCTAGTTTTTGGTCTTTCACTCAATATTGGGAATACAATTAGGGTTCTTTAGATGTGTGTTGGGGGGGGGGGGAGTTATCTCTATAGTTACCCTTTGCAAATATTGAGGAAGGGTTCACTTGGTTCATACTCAGTGTTCTCTCTTTCATTCTTCCTAATATCATTTCCATTCATAACATGTATCCTTGTGTTTTTATGGATATAAGGAGTATTTTTTTCATACATTTTGAAGTCGGGAAAGTAAAATTGAAGACAATGGTGCTTCAACTTATTTTATTTCCAGGAAACTCCAAGAACAAGAGAAAAACACATCTTGTCGATTGGAAATGGTCATGGAAATTATGATTTAGCAAAAGAGACAAATTAGGAAATTAGAAGCAAAGTGTAATTCTCTTCATAATCTCATCCTCAAATTGACTCAAGGGAAGCATTTTGGCACCTTTGTTTTGAAGGAGTTCATGGTTTCCAGGTAGTCTAGGGACATTTTGGTAAATTGGCTCCCAGATTTGAATGTGCAAGTGAAAGAAAATGAAAATGAAGCAATAGATAACTTCGGTAGCAATCAAGCCTCTAGTTAATTATCTATGTGTTTTAGGACTATAAGGTTATTAGGGACTTTTTTTATAATTTACATAGTCAAGTACGTTTTTGAAATTTTTCATGTAAAGCTAATTGTATTGGACATATAATAGCTATAATTAAGCTCATTTTTAATATGTTTTTATAAATGAATAGGCCTACCTATGTACTTCAGTTGTGAGCTTTTTCTACATCATTTTTCTTAATATAAATATCTACCATTTCTTGTTAAAAAGAATTCACTACGCAGGTTAAGTTAATTGAGGCGATGCACCATATATATTATCCTCCAAAACATTATGAGGAACAATACATAAGTGAAAGCATTAGTTCCATAATCATGATGAGTATAGATGAATCTATCTAAGAATACATAGATTAGTTTTATGATCTTATGTCTTGTTTAGAAATAAAAGACATCGGGAGCAATCAAATCCTTAGTTATCATATCATATTACAACAATACATCCAAATTGAGATGGAGTTCCTTGCCATTAAATCTCCTTTGGATGTTTGTTACTTAGAAACCAAGATAAAAAGATAATTTTTGCACTAAAAACTACATCAAGGTTCCTCTTAATAATCAGTGCAAAAAGGACAAACATTGTAGCCTCCCCAACCCCAAGTTGGGCCATGCCACACAAAAATTATACCTCTGATATCATCTAATTTATAATATGTGTTGCATGTGCAACGATTATGCAATGTAAACAACATACATTTCATGCATAAACATGTATAGTAAAACATACAGAATTTAAATAAGCATTCACACATTAAATAACATAAAAACAAAGATAAAATAACACTTATTTTTTAATAATTCACCAACTACATGTAGACCTCGAACTTTCCTCCTAGCCATATAATTTTTTCTCATAAACTCTCAACAATAGGTAACCCTCGAGCTGAGGCTAGAAACTCCACCAGGGAAGGATTCCTAAGCCAAACTAAGTTCCAACCAACACAATAAAAATCAAGCCAAGGTGCCAAATACAGGAACTAGCCTACAACCTCTCATTTTCCACAGCCTGTCCCACCCCAGGAAGTGTACCCCTTCTCTTCTCAACAGTCCTTTGGTTTTCCCACTTCCCTTCTAGGGCTTCAGTAACAGGTCGGACAAAAAGTCTCAGAGCTCTATATTTATTGCCCAATGCACAAGGAAAACAATTTACAACGGTTCTCTCACATAGAGAGAATGCTCACAGGCTTGACAACCTACATCTTCAATATGCACACAAGAATGACAACCTACATATTCAACTCAACTACCATATTTATTGGTTACAATCATCTCCCAAATATCCCAAAGTACAGTACCAATGATGGATGGCGGGGAGAGTACAAATGGTAAGGGTGAGTGAGAGAATAATGAGATAATGAATGGAGAAATGTATTAAGTTCTTTCTTTAAGTATGCATTTTCCCAACTTGAAAATTGTCATGTTGGGAACTACCTTGTCCTCACATGGATGATATGTTCCCCATCCTTAGGAATTAGGATAAAATATCATATAACTTAGACTTTATGAAATATTAATATAATATTCCCTTGGGTTTAAGGCCCCTTGGATTAACCCCTCTTCCTAGACTCTTAGCCCCATTTCCCTTCTAGTGGATTTCTATCCCCTCATACTCTTTTGTCTAGTTGGTCTGCAACAACGATGTATTTTTATTAATAATACAAGTGTGATTTCATATTACAATGATAGGCTCATTGGCCTTTTAGAATCTAGGCTCTCCAACCTAAGAATCACACAGGAACTATGGCATCAAAACATATGTAGATAAAGGAACTCTAGCCCAAAATATCTTGGCTCACCAACCTATATGTACATTTACAACTAGGTTTCAGCCTAGGGGTATTGCACTCCCCTCCCCCTTATTTATGCATTGTCCTTAGTTCATTATATACACATGTACAACTCAAAAACCTTCAAAAATATGCGGGTACTCCCCATGCATGGAATTTCCATGCTCCCGGGTTGCATCTTCGAGACCGTAATAGGTCCACTAGACCTTTACCTACCTTATTGCTCAATTCCGGAGCAACTTCAATTTCCGATCCAATATGCACACCGATTGAACTCAGAAGTCTCCTTCTTTCTCCACCTAAATCACATTCCAATCAATTACATGATTAGCATCATGTATATACTTTTTAAGAAAAGACACATGGAATACATTATGAATGCACATGGATGCATGTAATGAAATCACGTATGCAACAGGACCAATCCTTTCTAGGATCTCAAAGGTTCCACAATATCTCATTGTTAGCTTTGAACAATTTCCCAACTTCAAGGAACTTATCTTGGCCTTTACTATTAAGAACACATGGTCACCCACTTTCAACTCTATGTAATTTTTTCCCTTATCTGCATAACTTTTCTACCTATCGTGGGTATCCTTTAAATTCTTCTTTATTTTCACCATCTGTTCTTCCATCTCCTTAAGAAATTCCATCCCAACCACTGTTATGTCTATTGGGTTTTCCTAGCTCACTAGCATATTACACTTTCTTCCATATAATGCCTCAAATGGGCTCATCTTTAAAGATTTATTATACCCATTATTGTAAGCAAATTCAAATAAGAGTAGATAATATTCACATTTTGATGGTTTATCCATCACATACATTCTTAGCATATCCTCAATCACTTGATTGACCCTCTATGTTTTCCCATTTGACGTTGGATGATATGTTGTGCTAAAATTCAAGTTTTTCCCAAATCCTTTGAATAATCCCTTCTAAAAGTTTGATGTGAAATTGGGATCTATGTCAAAAATAGTTGCCTTAGGCACACCATGAAGTATGGAAATTTTCATCATATAACTATATACATGTTAGTTGCTTTGTGATTTAACTTCACTGGAATAAAATGAGCAACTTTAGTGAGCTTATCCACCACCACCATGATGGAATCATGTTGCTTCACTTTTTTGGGAAGCTTCATGGTGAAATAAATTGTCACCACTTCTCATTTCCACTTTGGAATGTGCAATGGTTGTAGAAAACCAGCTAGATGTTTGTGTTCATCCTTTACCTTCTGACATTCTAAACATCTAGAAATATACTCATCCACCTCTTTCTTCATACCTAGCCAAAAATATTGTCTCTTGACTACTGGAATGGTTGTCTGGTAACCTGGGTGCCTAGCATAAGTCAAATTATGCATCTCCCTTAGTACTCAATTTGTCATCTCCTGAGAATTTGGCATAAAAACTATGCCCATGTACATGAGGATTCCATCCTCTCTCAGATCATAATCTTGAATTTTCTATTGATTATTACGTTGTTGTAATTTTTCTCTTGTCTCCATATAATGTTGATTTGATTTTGCAGCTTCCAAAATTCTATCTTTCAAATCAGATATGTGCATGCTAATGGTTGTACCATGCACCTAATGCACCCTTATGTTGAGTGCATCGACCACCTTGTTCTCATTTCCTTTGATATGATTTAGCTCAAAGTCATACTCACTAAGGAATTCCAACCATCCACTTTTCCTCACATTTAGAGTTGGTTGTCCAAAAAAATATTTCAGACCACTATGCTTTGTATTCAACTCAAATATTTTTCCCATGAGATAGTGCCTCCACATATTTAAGGTATAAACTATGGCTTCCAATTCTAAATCTTGAGTGGAATAGTGTCTCTCATTCTCTTTTAACTTCCTTGACTCATAGCATATCACATTCCCATTTTGACTAAGAACTCCTCCAAGCACTTCCTTGCATACATTAGTGCACACAACGAAATCTTCATTCAGATCATAAATCATCAAAATTGGTGCAATTTTCAACAAGTTCTTGAAGTGTTGAAAAATTCTTTCACAATTAGGGTTCCATTCAAATCTCACACCCTTCTTGCAAAGAAGTGATTGGGTGTGATATTTTTGAGAAATATTCAATAAATCTTCTATAATAACCTACAAGTCCCATGAAATATCTCACCTCTGAGACATTCTTTGGTATTTACCATCCCTCAATGGCTCTAATATTCTCAGGATCCACAACTATCCCTTCCTCTAAAATGATATGGCCCAAATAATGTATCTACCTCTAATAGAATGAGCACTTACTCAACTTTGCATACAATTGATGCTCCCTCAATACTTGTAGCACCATCCTCATTTTTTTCTCATGTTCTTCTTCAGACTTGGAATATATAAGAATTTCATCCAAGAAGACAATGAAAAAATTATCCAAGTAATTTATGAAAATACTATTCATTAAACACATGAAGATAGTTGGTGCATTTGACAACCCAAACGACATCACTATAAACTCATACTTGCCATACCTTATTTTGAATGTTGTCTTATTGGTATATTCTTATTTAATTCTCACCTTGTGATAGCTTGACCTAAGTTCAATCTTAGAGAATATCTATGCATCCTTTAGCTGATCAAAAATATCATCTATCCTTGGCAAAGGATACTAGTTCTTCACAGTCACCTTATTCAATTGCCTAAAGTCAATGCATGGTCTTAAGGTTCCCTCCTTCTTTTTCACAAATAATATGGGAGCACCCAAAGGTGACATAATTGGGCATATATACCCCTTGTTTAGAATATCTTCAAGCTACATTTCCAATTCCTTCAACTCCGGTGTACTCATCCTATAAGGAGTCTTGTATATTTGGGTTGCTCCAGGCATCAAATTAATAGAGAAATCAATATCTCTTTTTGGTGGAAATCCAGGTATTTCTCTAAATACATCCTCAAATTATTGTAGGATTGCATAGTCTTCAATATTTGGAACTTTATCCTTAGGTTCCTCTTCTATATCTTCTGTGAATATCTTGCATCCTTTCCTGAAGCTTCTCTTCAGTTGCAAGGCTGAAACTTCTCTAATAATTATTTCCCTTGGAATACCTTGAATTGTTCTCAAGTTCCCTTCCTCATCTAAGCAAGTAAATGAATTGTTATAATAGTATAAGACAACATCGTGCTTTTCCAACCAATCCATACCAATCATGAAATCATATGAACCCAAAGGTATGATATTCAAATCTTCCTTTGTTCTCAATCCATTCATGTCCATTGGACATTCCTTAACCAACTCATTATTTATTTTTTTAGATCCTATATCTAGTTGAATGTTAAGCCCTAAATAGTGGCACATTACCCCTTAATTAGGGAATATTACATTAGTAATTTTATTTTATTTATGTTGTCTTGGGTCCATTAGTTGTAATTGTACATCCTAGTATCCTATATAGACCAAGAAGACCTTTTCATTTGGAATCATCTTGTATTTGGGAAATTTATGTGGTGTATAAGGAGGTTTCCCCCTCGAAGAGGCTTATTATCTGAAATTATCTCTTTTTCAAGGCATTGAGTACTTATTCTTAGGTTTTTCTATGCTATATTGATATTTGGTTCCTAACATTTGGTACCAAAGCTCAAGGTCTTAGGGTTTCGCTGCTACACCTAAGACAACTTGGAATTTTCTCTATAACTTATTTTATATGACATTTCATAAGGAACCCCTTGGAGGATAATTAGTAGATGGGTCAAGGTACGTGGGGTAAAAATTCCAGCTCCTGAGGTCTTATACTTTCAGAGATATATCCTGTGTAAGATAGGGTTCTGAAATCATCTTGAATTTAGTCATCTCCGAATTTTTGCTATAAAATTGTTTCTGTAACATTTCATACCCTAAAATCTAGCGAATGTTCATAGAAATTATTAAGGTATCTGTGATAAAAATTTCATCTTCTGGTTCATCATACTTTTGTAGATACACTCTATGCAATATAGGGCATATGACTAGCCATATTAAATAGTCTCAAACAGGTCTTCTTGGTAAAACAATGATATATTCTTCAGTGAATATCCAAATTAAGCGAGAATAGTTGCATTGGACAATGGACATTCAGTAGTATTTATGGTACAATTTTCAGAATAAAATATCATATATTGTGATCCTGGCACGCTTTACAAGTATGCTCTCCTAGAAGGGACAAAAATCAGCAAGGTGTGGGGAAGTTACCATAACTTCCACTTGGCACATCCAATTTTGATCAGAATTTTGGGATTTCAAAGAATATGTATCAGAGAACTACAAAAAAAAAATTTAATACCCAAAAGGGCGAAAATTTTGGAGATACGGCAGAATAAATATCATCTAGCATAACCACCTCGAAATCAAGGTTTAAAAGTGATACTTGTCCAACATGCCACCAAAAAAGGGAACTTCTACACCAATTAAGCCTCTAGATAGCCCTACTTGGACTCTTGATGAAGGTGAAGAAATGTGCAGAGACATAGATGATTTACAAAAGAAAACAGTAACAAAATATGAACTACAAGGGATGATGGATTCAACTGAAGCTAAGTTGGAGGAAATAATGGATACTAAGATGGAGGGTTTAAAAATGGAGATCATGGAAGGATTGAAAACATTTCTAATAGAGAGGACACCTGAAAGTGAAAATGTATCCCATGAAATTCATGATGAGGACACAAGGAATATGAATCAATAATGGAGAAACTCCAACCTTGGGTTAACGACCAACCACTTTCCTAAGATCGATATGAGGAATTTTGATGGCAAGGATCCAATAACATGGATACTTCATATGGAGCAATTATTTGATCTACATGATGTGCCACATACACAAAAGGTACAAATTACTTCTTTATATTTAGAACCCAATCAATTTGTATGGTATTTATTGCTTTGTTCTCACAAATCACTTGTCACTCGGACAATTTTCACGGAAGAAATGATAGCACACTATGAGGATACAAGGAGCAATACCTTATTTATCCAATTGATAAATCTCAAGCAAAAGGGTTCAGTTGCAGAGCACATTGAGAACTTCCAAAGATTGAATATAAAGGTAACGTATATTCCATATGAGCACTTGATTGATGTATTGATAGGAACTTTAAAGGATAACATTCAACATGAGGTTTTCCTTCTGGGAACCCAAATCATTGGAGAATGCATTCAGTGTGGCAAGAAATGTTGAAAGTAAAAATATGGCTATGGATACTAGAAGGACCACTCCTAACATCTATCGAGAGAATAATGTTCCTTCTTCTAAAACACCTCAACCTACAAGGTTGACACCTTAACAATTAGAGGAAAGAAAAGAAAAAGGTTTATGCTTTAATTGCGACAAAAAGTACAATAAGGGACATAAGTGTGGTGAGAAGAAATTATTCTACATACATTGTGAAGAGGAAGAAGAACAAGAACACGAACAAGAACCATCTCAAGATGAAAACGTAGAAGTGATTTCTTCTGAAGAGTTGAATCCCATGATATCATGTAATGCATTGGCTAGAATTAGAACTCCTCAAACCCTCAAGATCGAAGGATATATCAAAAAGAAAAAGGTAATAGTCCTAATTGATTCTGGCAGTACTCATACTTTCATTCACTATAAATTAGCCAAAGCTCTCAATTGCTTTGTATATCCAATGCCAGAGTTTCAAGTAATGATTGCAGATGGAGGAACTATCAATTTCTCAGGAAAATGCAATAAGATCAATCTTACTATGGGGGAATATGTAATGAATAGTCCAATGATTTCTATACCCATGGGTGGTGTTTATGTCTTTTAATTTTCAAGGACTTTTCATGAAATTGTCATTGGAATGAAAAGAAATTGAGTTAAGGGGTATCACAGGGAAACCCAGTAAGGTGATGAGCTCTAATAGCATGTCAAAATTATTGAAAAAGGAGCATCAAGGTGTAATTGCACAACTATTCTCACTACATGTCCACACATCTAAGCCATCTATTCCCCTACATCTCCAAGGGATCATTGATAAGAATTCCAAATTATTTGAAGATATTCCTAAAGGTATTCCACCCACTCGAAATCATGATCATGCTATTCACCTAATTCTTGGTAGTGTTCCTCCTAACGTCAGACCTTACAAATACCCTTATGCCCAAAAGAGTGAAATTGAGTGTATGGTTGAAGAAATGTTAGAGGCTAGCATTATTAGACCTATCCAAAGTTATTACTCTGCACCGGTTGTAATGGTACTCAAGAAATATGACTCATGGCGTATGCGTCCATATTATAGAGAGCTCAACAAGATCACTATTAAAGATAAGTTTCCCATTCCCTTCATTGATGAATTGTTATATGAAATACATGGAGAAATCTATTTCACAAAGTTGGATCTTCGTTCAAGGTATCATTAGATTAGAATGAAGGAAGAAGATATCCCAAAAATAGAACTTTGAACTCATGAAGGCCATTATGAATTTTTGGTCATGCCTTTTGGACTTACAAATGCACCTTCCACATTCCAAGGGTTGATGAATTCCATTTTCAATCCCTTCCTTCGAAAATTTGTGTTAGTATTCTTTGATGATATACTAATCTATAGCAAGTCTTGGGAGGATCATATGTGACATGTTGACAAGGTGATACAACTACTAAAGGAGCAACAAATATATGCCAAACCATACAAATGTTTCTTTGGGGTGAAGGAGGTAGAATATTTGGTTCATATTGTATCTCATGAAGGTGTCCAGGAAGACCCTAACAAGATTAAGGCCATGATGGACTAGTCGATTCCCAAAACATTGAAGAATCTTAGAGGATTTTTGGGTTTGACAGGTTACTACCGCAAGTTTGTTCAAAACTATGGAATAATATAAGAACCTTTAATTAAATTAACTAAGAAGGATGCATTTTCATGGACTATAGAGGCAACTCAAGATTTCGAACAACTTAAAGAGGCGATGTGCAAAGCTCTTGTCATGACCACACCAGACTTCAAAAAAACCTTTATTATGGAATGTGATGCCTCGGGAAATGGAATTGGTGTTGTTCTAATGCAAGAGGGAAGGCCCCTTTCTTTTGAAAGTCATCCACTCAAGAGAAAGAACTTACACAAACCAATTTATGAGAAGGAAATGATGGAAATACTACATGCATTAAAGAAATGACACCCTTACCTAATAGGCAGGCACTTCAAGGTCAAAATAGATCATAATAGTCTTAAATACTTCTTGGAACAAAGACTATCTTCATAAGAACAACAAAAATGGGTGACCAAGATATTGGGTTATGATTTTGAAATCATCTATAAAAAAGGGAAGAAAAATGTTGTGGCAGATGTGCTTTCTAGAAAGGATGAATATGTTGATGCCTTTCTCTGTGCTATCTCAATCATCCAATCTGATTGGATAATAGACACGAGGGATGAATGGAATAATGAAGAAAAACTTTGGACTCTAATTCAAAGGTTGCAACAGGATTCCAGTGCATCAGATACATTTACATGGAAAAATGATTCACTATGGTACAAAGATTTCTTATATTTATGTAAGAACTCCCAACTCAAACAAAAGGTACTATTGGAATTGCACACCGCTCTGGTAGGAGGGAACTCGGGATTTTTGAAAACCTACCATAGGGTCAAGATGGATTTTTGGGGGGATGGAATTAAAGCTAATGTTCAAAGGTTTGTAGTAGAATGTTTGGTTTTCCAAAAAAATAAGGTGGAAATAATTAAGACCTTGGGTATTTTACAACCATTAGTCATCCCAAGTCAATGTTGGGAGGAGGTTTCCATGGATTTCATCATAGGTTTACCGAAGTCTAAAGGAAAGAATTCCGTCATCGTGATTGTTGAGAGACTGACCAAGTACACACACTTTTTTTCACTCTCTCATCCCTTCAAAGACAGTACAATTGACACCGCATTCATGGAGACAGTTCAAAAGCTACATGGAAGCCCAAAGATTATTGTAAGTGATAGAGATCCCACCGTCACTGGACATTTTTGGACAAAACTATTTTCTTGTTTGGGTACTCAATTGGCTCATAGCTCATCCTATCATCCCTAATATGATGGAAAAACCGAGATAGTAAAAAAATGTCTAGAAGGATACCTTCGTTGCTTTGTCTCTAATAAACAAACACAATGGTTCAAATGGTTACCCTTGGCAGAATGGTGGTATAACACTTCCTTTCATACTTCAAAAAAAATGACACCATTTATGGCACTCTATGGATACCACCCTCCTTCCATCACTTCTTCTCTAAAAGAAAAATATAAGGTTCAAGCAATGGAATATCACATCGAGCATCAACAATAAGTTCTCCAAATATTAAAGGACAACCTAACCATTAAACATAATTGCATGAAACAACAAGCAGATCAACACCATAGTGAAAGAAGTTTTGAAGTAGGGGATTGGGTGTTTTTAAGACTACAACTATACAAACAGATGTCCCTCAAGCAAGCCAATAAGGATAATAAATTATCACCAAAGTACTATGGCCCTTATAAGGTGTTGCAAAATATTGGTACTATGGCATACAAATTGGAGTTGTCTGCATCTTCACGAGTACACCCAGTTTTCCATGTTTCATGCTTAAAGAAGGTTATAGGTGACAAGATCCCAATTCAAGCTATATTTCCAGAACTTGTCAAGGAAGGAAAAATCATATTGGAGCCTGAAGCTATCACTAACACAATAATTTACCAACTAAGGAATAGATCCATTTCAGAGTATCTCATTAAGTGGAGGAAACTACCTACTGAAGATTCCACTTGGGAAGATGAGTCTTTTATACAGAAGCATCCAGAATTACTCAAGCATTGCGGAAAACACTTGTCTGAAGGGGAGGGGCATGTTAAGACCTAAATAGTGGCACATTACCCCTTAATTAGGGAATATCACAATAGTAATGTTATTTTATTTATGTCGTCTTGGGTCCATTAGTTGTAATTGTACCTCCTAGTATCATATATATACCAAGGATACCTTTTCATTTGGAATCATCTTGTATTTGGGAAATTTATGTGGTGTATAAGGAGGTTTCCCCCTTGAAGAGGCTTATTATTTGAAATTATCTCTTTTTCAAGGTGTTGAGTACTTATTCTGAGGTTTTTCTATACTATCTTGATATTTGGTTCCTAACATTGAACCAACCAAGATTTCCTTATTTTGCTTCTTGGCAAATAAAATCTTTCCACCAACTTAGAATCTATATAAATATGACTATATCCTTAATCAGTTAAAATAGAAATAGGTTTATCATTGATCTTACCCTCCACTTCAATCATGTGAGATTGAAATTCATATTGCTTGTTGTCCACGACTGCATAAATCATTGGCGTGTTTCTTCCCATGTCCTCCACTATACCAGCCTGATGTATATTGTGAAAACCCTCACTTTTTCACCTCTATGAGGGAAATATGTGTACATGTTATCTCCTTCACAACCCCAAAATTTCATAGTTTGATTCCTTGACCTATTTACCAAAGATTCTATCATTCCGGGCTCATTTGAAGCCAGTTTTCCCTGAGAATTTTTTTTTTAAGAATGGTGGCTTGTTCCGCTTCTTCCTCTGCTCCATCTTACATTTTTTCTTGTCTTACCAATACTTTTGGAAAGTTTTTATTCCTCTGTGATGATCATAGAGACATTTATCTCTCTTGATTGCTTCATCTAATGTCTTTGGATCATCATACTGAATCTTATCACTGAATATTGATGGCATCCTACTCGGGAATATTTGAATCTTGACATGTTCATCCTTGATGAATTCAACATACTTCAACAACTCTAAAAATATCCTTTCATACTCATCCATGGTCATACTCCCAAGTTTGAGTTCAAATAACTCCTTCATCTTCCTATCATAATAACACTTGGTCAAGTATTTCTTCTAAAAGTACTTCTTGAACTTCCTCGAAGTAAGTTTCTTCTCATCAAGCGGTTTTCCTGCACGAGCTAGTCCCACCACATTGATTATTTTCCCTTCATCTGATAAATGGAAATTGTTCCTTATTCCTATGATGAATAATTATGAAACTGAAAGTATTTCCTCATCCCCAATAACCAAGTCTCTGCATCCTCATCTTTCTCATGCTCAGCATCAAAGGCAGGAGGCTTGATCTTATTCATTTTTCCTTATTATTCATCTACTCCATACCTTTTTTTATGCTTTCTCAAAGAATATGGACTTGAACTATTGTGTGCTCTCCTAAATGAATTCCTTAGTGAGTGATGATGATTCCTATCAATACTTTTGGATTCTCTTATTTTATATTGAGATATGTGTCTCTTGGACTTGCTTGAGTATGTCCCCTTATCCACTTTCTTCTCTATTCTACCCAAAATCTGCAACAACTTGATGTTGATGCCATCTTGTTTCTCTTTGGATTTCATAAGTGCCTCATTATCATTTTTATAAATTAACACATCTCTTTGCAAGATCTTTATAGTCTCTACCAAATCCATTCTCTCCTCCTTGCCTTCTCCATTCCCATTGGATTATGTTCCAGCATTACCCATGCTGACACACAACCCCCTGACTTCATCTTCATGGTTGTAGGTTCTCTATACCTCATCCATGAATTTGGTCTTTTTCTCTGATGCTTCTAAAATTTTATAATTTCATTTAAATCTACAATATGTGCATGCAATAAGATTTGTTATATTGTAATTATTTAACAAATCTATCAACTTATGCACCATTATATCCTTTTAAATACATAAGAAATAGTATTTTTGTTTTCCTGTGAATTCTACAGATTAATTCACATTTATGGGTGAGTATCTGGAATCTCTCCTATCCAAGACCTTTCCAATGAATTCTTTATTTCTCAATTATGAGTCTTGATTAGAAATTTATGTCCATTTGATCATTACCCAATTACTCCCTTTTTCACACATTTCAATCAGGTGCAATTTTAGCCATGCTCGTGAATATTTGCACCTGCTCCTTTGTATTTTTGAAATGATATCAATTGGGTTCCTTCATGACCATATTTTGGACAACTTGTCCAAGTTTCACCTTCACGTGAGCTCCATGCTTCTAGTTACATCCTACTGAATTTTTAGGTCAATTTACCTTTTCCCCCTAAATGCTACAGGTGCCTTCTACGTCCTCCTGTGCACTTTTAGGTACCTAGAACCTTAATTTAACTCAATGGTTATTTTATATGGCTCAAGAGATCTCTGTAGAATTCTCATGTGCCCCATTCTAATTCCTATGTAGGAATTTATGGCCCCCATAACTCAATTGGGTCTCATTTTTACCTTGCATTGTTCATCCTGTAACTCCCTCATACAGGCTTCGTTCAACGAATATATTATCTTGTTAGAAATATCTCTCCGACCTATATCATTTTAGAATCATATATAAAAATTAGAGTTCTAAAAATGTTGTTTAGGCCTCCAAAAATGACCTGCAAGTTAAGGACCTGGAAATTACCCAATTTTCTGAGCAATTTTCACTGATTTATGAGAAATTTGATTAAATTCCACCAACTGGGATGATAGCATGGAATCCTGGTCCACTTGGAACCCCCAGAATGACTCCATGTCATATCCTCACCAACCTAACCTTTCCCCGTCATCCTTTGTCACCTTTTATCCCCTCTCGTTCTCCTTACCTTACCTCTAAGGGTGTGCACATTCTTTAGTTTTCGGACCCCACAACCCTTTGTTTCCCACGTGGAATTTTTTCATTGGGTCACATGGATGGGAAGGCCCCATCCCACACCCATTTTCTCTAGTTCACAGACTTGCATGCCACTTTAATCCAATGGAAAAGGATCGGAGGGGGTCGACAGTGATCAACGGTCGAGGCCTCATTTCGCCCCCTCCACCCCTCCCCACCCCACAATGTCAATC
>ML778446.1:1044846-1054928 GCA_009831015.1 Picea engelmannii
TTACCCTTGGAAGAATGGTGGTATAACACTTCCTTTCATACTACAACAAAAATGACACCATTTATGGCACTTTATGGATACCACCCTCCTTCCATCACTTCTTCTTTAAAAGAAAAATCTAAGGTTCAAGCAGTGGAAGATCACATCGAGAATCAACAACAAGTTCTTCAAATTTTAAAGGACAACCTAACCATGGCACATAATCGCATGAAACAACAAACAGATCAACATCGTAGTGAAAGAAGTTTTGAAGTAGGCGATTGGGTATTTTTAAGACTACAACCATACAAACAGATGTCCCTCAAGCAAGCCAAGAAGGATAATAAATTATCACCAAAGTAATATGTCCCTTATAAGGCTGTTGCAAAAGATTGATACTATGGCATACAAATTGGAGCTGCCTGCATCTTCACGAGTACACCTAGTTTTCCATGTTTCATGCTTAAAGAAGGTTATAGGCGACAAGATCCCAGTTCAAACTATATTGCCAGAACTTGACGAAGAAGGAAAAATCATATTCGAGCCTGAAGCCATCACTGACACAAGAATTCACCAACTGAGGAATAGATCCATTTTAGAGTATCTCATTAAATGGAGGAAACTACAGGCTGAAGATTCCACTTGGGAAGATGAATCTTTTATACAGAAGCATCCAGAGTTACTCAAGCATTGCGGACAACACTTATCTCAAGGGGAGGGGCATGTTAAGCCCTAATCTTGGCTCATCACCCCTTAATTGGGTCATATTATATTAGTAATGTTATTTTATTTATGTCGGCTTTAGGCCATTAGTTGTAATTATACGTCCTAGTCTCCTATATATACCAAGGAGACATTTTCATTTTGAATCAACTTGTACTTGAACATTTAAGTGGGGTAAAAGGAGGTTGCCCCCCTCGAAGAGGCTTATTATCTGAAATTATCTCTTTTTCAAGGCGTTGAGTACTTTTTCTGAGGTTTTTCTATGCTATATTGATATTTGGTTCTTAACAGAGATCCGCAAGATAAGTGCGCAGATAGAACTGTATGTTTTCATCTAATAAATCAAGAAACACAGTTATGTGGACATAGCCCTAGGGAGAGGGTGAACCACATATTTTTTTGTTGTTCTTTGTGGTTGATGTTGTGTTATCTACTATCTTATATACTATTATTACATTATTGTGTTAGATCAGAGATATAACTTGCGTAGTAAGCTTAAGAGTGGAAAAGAATATCTAGATTGTTTTGCGTTGTTGTCTTGGATTCACTTTGCATTTCCTTTGGTTGTAGACACCGGTGTCCTGCAACCCCCTATTGCTACTTCGGGTGAGACTACATATGCTTCGCAGGTGTTCCCGAAAGGGCCCGTAGTTAGGGTTTGTTGGTGCGATGTAAGAGTTGAACCTTGGGTTTGCCCCTTTTCCAACAAATGATTCTATTTTCGAGTGATCCAGATGGATATCGGTGGCCACCCACCTTTTCCAACTAGCTCAAAACAATATTTTGACAATTTTGACAATTTACTATTTTTAGCAGTTTTAACTTCTAGGGCCATTTTGAGGGCCTAAATGAAGGTTTTTAGGGATTGATCTCCTAAATGATATTCAAAGGCATGATTGAGCCCCTAAAATGAATCTCCTCGATGATACCTTTCCAACGGGCTATCACATGCCTAAAACAGAGATCATATGCAAAAGTTACAACCCCGGGAAGTTGATGTACTAACTTACCCAAACGGGGCCCACATGACTTTTGGCGCTTCATCTCCTAGGGTTAGGTTTTTAGATTTATAGGTTTTTTGGCATTCTTGCTTATTGTAAAAAGGCCTTCAAATCCTCATTGTAACCTTCTTCTGGTCAATGTGCACTATCGTCACATCTCTTCTCAGTGATAAGCCGTCGCCATTCCAGCAAGCTTGTTTCCGCTACATTTTACAGTTTCAACTTATTTCGTTATTGAATAGAAAACCAATTTTACTGTATCACTATTATTTTGTGTTAAGAACCTGTTAATAATTTTTATTCATTTTGTTTTTCTCATAAAATCAGGATCATCGTGATTGGGATCGTTTTGAGGGAATGTCAAGGTGGTTTACATCAAAGACATAAATTTAGAAGTGGATAGAAGAACAAGAAAAGGACTTTTTCGAAGCTCAGAACGAGAATCCTAGCGTGAGTATAAAAGACTGGTTGGGGAAATACATCTTTACCGATATACACGAGATTTTCTTTGGAGGAATTCATAAGGAGTTATACGAGTGGTTAGCCAGATTAACAGACACCCAGTTTGAGATCAAATCTAGACCACATGTGGTTTGGACAACGACGTTGATCAAGAAGGTCAAGAGAGTTTATAACATTGTTTCTAGAGTAGTGGATCTCTGGATTGATAGCACTATTGGAGAGTACATTACTGAGTTTTCTATTGATAGAGTAGAATCGTATAGTCAAGCAGAGAGGTATTTATTTAAGGGACCTAGATGAAAGTTTCTACACTTCTTGAAGGTAAATATTAATATGTTATTGCATGAGAAGAATATCCTGAATATACAGTGAAGCTAATGTTCAAGAATTTAGACAGTGACAATGACATAGAGGCTGGACTCACGTGCAGTGGGAGATCATTCAGAGAGGTTCCTCTTGTGAACCTGTTAATAAGAATTACAGAGACAAGGGATTTTACAATGGAGAAGAAGAAGATATAACAGACGAAGAGTATTCAGAGTCCACAAGAACAAAGGAAGTACAAACCAAAGAACTTTGCCGAGGAGATCCATAAACTTCAGGAACTACACCTACTGTTGAAGTAAGTACTATTACTCCTCCTGTTGTTTTAGCAGCATTAAGTAACAAGAGTAACCAAAGTATTCAGAGCAATCAGAGTACTGCTACAAGCAGTTTAGCACATACTCAGTCAAGAAGCCAAAGAAGATCTATGGAAGATGAGATGAGGTTACCTATCTTTATAGGAGATGGATCTGAAGATCCTGACTAGTATTGGTTCTTATGCGAAGCTGTATGGAGCATTAATAAAGTCACTGATGAAGCTATTAAGAGAACTCAATTTAGTACTACCTTGAGGGATCCCGCTCTGCACTGGTATATGAAGTTTTCTTCAGGACCTGGACAGCCTAAACCATTGAATGACATTAATACTTCATTGAGTGTAGAATTCAAGAAACCTAAGTCGGAGTCACAATGCATTACAGAGTTGAAGGAAATCAAGCAGAAGGTCATTGAACATGTTTGGGAGTTTGATCAGAGGTTTAAGAATCTGACAGGTTGTTTAAGTTTTCAGATCCCAGATGAACAAAATAAATAATGGTGCATTGATGCCCTCCTGCCACATATCAAAGTTCCTATGATGCAACAGAAAATCGCTTCACAAGCTGAAGCTCTAGAGATCACCATGAAATTAGAAGCATCCCCTGTAGGATAATCCAATCCAGGTATGAGTCAAATATTGAATCATTTAACCAGTTTATCTTTACAGGTGGAAGATATGAAGAAAGATAAAGGAAAGGATAAAAGAGAATATATCTAATGTATCAGATGTAAATCAAAGGGCCATGACAAAGAGAATTGTCCCCTATTTCATGAATACTTGGCCTCTGGAGCACCTAGTCCTTTGAAGCAGGCTATTGTACCCTGGTGCGAGGTATGTAGAGCTAGACATCTCCCTCATGAATGTTTTTATATGCAAAAATATGTCCAGACACCTACCAATATTTATTTCACATTCTATAAGTCTGTGGGGCATGATGAGAAGGATTGTAGGGCTTACAATCTCATGCATGAAATATCAAGGGATACATATAGAATTCAAGGAGAAGTATAGCAAGAAGGAAACAATGAGTAGTTCAACTCCCAAGGGAGAGGAAACTTGAGCCCTCATGGTGGATTCAGAGGAAGAGGAAGAGGAGGATGTATGGGTCGAGGTTGAGGTCATATCATTTTCTATAACTGTGCACAACCAAGAAATTTTGCAAGGGATTGTCAGAACCCTTGTACTACATGTAACTATTGTAATTTGTTTGATCATGTCATTAAAGATTGTCCAGTATTGTTAGCCAAACTCTAGGAGAGACGAGGAGGAAACCAACAAGTACAATTAATATCAGCAGAACCTCGTGGTGAGGACCCCAGATTCGTTGTGATTACTAGAGGAGGCGTTGTTATAGGAGAAGATAGGGTGACTCCAAGAAAAGTTATAGAAGGATCAGGGATCAAAAGAGATGCAGAGAAGGCACAATTGTTTGATCCAAGGAGAGAGAGGCATACTTTTGAGGAAGCAAGGAAAGAATTTGTAGGAGAACAAGCTTCTTCATCTAAGGCACAACCAAAATTAAGGGAATGTGAAATGCCACCATCATTTGATCAGTCTACCCTAGCTAGACAAGGAAAAGAGGTAACCAAGCTCATGGACTTCTTATATAATTTTATCAACTTGATTAAAGATGAGAAAGTTGTGCAGGAGCTACAACACCTAGTAAGACAGTATGAAATTGGGAGAATAAACCCTATTTTGAGTAGATTTGTGAACCAAGTATCAAGGAAAAGAAGGACAAACAAGGAATTTCACCTTAGTGCTCAAATTGGAGACTACAACGTGGACTATGTGGTCCTTGACTTGGGATCAGAAGTAAATGTTATGACGAAGCAAAATTGGGCACCGATGGGAAAACCTAGATTGATTTACTCCCTTATCAAGCTCAGGATGGCTAATCAGCATGCAGTGAGCCCCTTTGGAAGACTAGAGCATGTCCCTGTAGATGTCGATGGGGTAAGGACATTTGCAGACTTCGAAGTGATTGAGATTGTTGATGATAGCAATCCTTATCCTGTGTTGTTAGGAATTGATTGGGATTTCAACAATTTGATTGTTTTTTACCTAAAGAAGAGAAGAATGACATTTAAGGGTAATGGACTTAAGGTCATTGCACCTCTCGACCCTGATGAAGGTCGCAAATCACAGAACTGATAAGAGAAGAAGATCGCGCATGTGAACTAGAGAACATCTACAAACTGATAGTAAGATAGCATGATTACATTAATCCTACAATAGATGGAAATCTTAGCTTGCACAGTGAAAGTGCATGCTCATCAGATTCAGAGGAAGCATTAGAAAACTAGAAGAATAGAATGTATGAAGTCTCTACGCGGTGATGTGCCAGATTGACCAGAGCAGCTTGTTGGATTGGCACATAAGTGAGTAATCTTCCAACATTTGATGGATTAAATCATTTAGAGACATTTCTCGATGAATTTGAGAAAATTGTACCAGTACAACAGAGGTTGTTGGCACTGGATGAAGCCTTGAAATCCACACCAGCTATATGGTGGGGAACACACAAGAAGAACATCATGGAGTGGGTACAATGTCGCACCTTATTGACAGTACACTTTTCAGACCAAGCTGAAGGATGTGAAGCTCGATACACATGTCAAAGTTGTCCTAAGGACCATGTGCGAAGTTATGAGGATGCCTAGAGAAAGATTCCTAGAGAACAATGGGTTCATAAGTTCATTAACACCTTGGATACTATGTCGATCAACTGGTATCTTCAAGCAAAAATGTGCCTCAACACTATAGACTAGTATGGAATGAATCAGAACTTTATAGCTACATTTTTATTTGAGATTCAGTACCCTACAATAGATCAGGTTTTACAAATTGTGAGACATAAGGTCTTTGAGGAGGCACCTAACCTCCCCTTTACCCAAGAAGAAGATAAATGGACTGCGCCTATTCAGCAGTTACAAGATTGCTACAATAGTAATGTTGATGAGGATGATGACCCGAGGGATGTAAAAATTTTAGAAAATGAAGGACAAAGAGACATAGAAGGGCCAAGGATTGAATCACCTTTTATTGGACAGGCCATTAAAATTAAGAAAGTTAACATTGGAACAGAGAAAGTACCTAAGATGGAAAACGTTGGTGACTATTGGGATGATGCTACTATTAGCAAGATCACAAAGTTATTGCATGAATATCAGGATTTATTTCCAACCAAGTTCACAGACATGAAGGGAATTAAAGGGCCCATGGGAAAAATGAAGATCCCCTTGAGAATAGATGCAATACCTATCAAGTAGAGACCTTACAGAATGAATTCCAAATATAAGCAGAAATTTAAGATTGAATTGGATAGAATGTTGGAAGTAGGAATCATAGAACCAGTTGAAAAATCTGAATGGATCAGCCCTATGGTGGTCCAAGATAAGAAGTCAAGAGAAATTAGAATTTGTGTAGATTTAAGGAAACTGAATGATGCATTCCTGCATGACCCCTTTCCTACACCTTTTACTGATGAAGTTCTAGATAATGTAGGAGGATGGGAGGTTTACTCATTCACAGATGGATTTTCAGGATATCACTAGATCATAATCGCTAAGGAAGATCGGCATAAGACCACATTTGAAACATAATGGGGTTCTTTTCAGTACACTATGATGCCTTTTGGGTTGAAGAATGTACCAGCCATATTTTTCAGGGTGGTGGTCGAAGCATTTAAGGACTTTTTACACAAGTTATGGGAAGCATACTTTGATGAATGGACTATTTTTAGCCTAATGAAGGATTATATTGAATGCTTGAGATTAATTTTAGATAAGTGTATTTTATTTTTACCTTTTGGAGTGCTGCTAGGACATATTGTGTGTAAGCATGGGTTGTTGGTAGATCCCTCCAACATTGCCATCATTGTTGATCTACCTCCCCCTACTTCGGTTAGACAGTTGCACACTGCATTGGGGCACACTGGATACTATAGGAAGTTTATCAAGGGTTATGAATAGATAACAACACCTATGGGGAAGCTATTAAAGAAATATATTAAGTTCCAATGGACAGAAGAATGCCAGCAAAGCCTCAACACACTAAAGAAGAAAATGGTCATTGCGCCAATCTTAGCTTTTCCACACTGGAGTAAGGAGTTCAATTTTCATGTTGATGCTTCATCCATTGCATTAGGAGAAGTTTTAGAACAAATAGGTGTAGGATATATTGACCACCCTATAGCCTTTGCCACCAAGACGCTTTCTACAGCTAAAAATAACTATACTACAACTGAAAGAGAAGGATTAGATATGGTATATGCACTGCAAAAGTTTAGACACTATCTGTTGGGAGGACATTTTAAGATGTTCATTAATCATTCTGCATTGAAGTACCTAGTCAACAAGCCAGTGTTGGGGGGAAGAATATGTAGATGGATATTGTTATTCCAGGAATATGACTTTGAGATTGTGGTCAAGCCAGGAAGAATGAATAAAGGACCTGTCCACTTATCCAGGTTAGAACATGGAGAGGAACCTACTAATATGGAAGATATAGTACCAGATGCACAATTTTTGGCCAACAGAAAGTTAGATGATCACTTCGTCGAGATAGTTTAGTTCCTATCCACAGGAATGGCACCTCGCGAGTACAAAGTCATTCAGAAGAAACAGTTGGTAGTATAGATTTTCAACCTATAGCTGGACAGTTGTATAATATGGGACCAGATGAGATCTTGAGGAGATGTGTTATGGAGGTTGAGAGACCATTGATTCTTGTAGAAGCACATGAAGGCATCGCAGGAGGACATTATGTAGGAAAAGAAACAATGTAGAAGGTTCTCAGAGCAGGCCTCTGGTGGCCTACTTTACATAAGGATGCTAAGGAATACTACAGAGCCTGTGATGTGTGTCAAAGAGTAGGAAATCCTTCTAGAAGGGATGAGATGCCTTTGGCACCGCAATTAACATTACAAGTATTTGAGAAATGGGCTATTGTATTTGTGGGACCTATCAACCCACCAGGAAAACACACAGGAGCCAGATACATTATCATTGTGACAAAGTATTTGACCAGATGGGCAGAAGCAAGAGCAGTTAAGGATTGTAGTGCAGCTATAGTTGCATTGTTCGTCTTTGAGGATATTATAACCAAGTTTGGATGCCTGAAGATCCTCATGATTGATCAAGGCACACACTTCATCAACAAAACTATTGAAGCCTTGACTCGGGAATTCGAAGTTCACCATCAGAAGAGAACTCCATACCACCCACAGGTGAATGGTACAGTCAAAGATTTCAATAAGATATTGGAGACAACGCTGACTAAGATTTGTGGTGTTAACAGAGATGATTCAGTTTTAAGAATTCCAACAGTATTATGGGATTATCGAACTACTTGCAAGAAGTTAACAACATAGACTCCCTTTAAGTTGGTATATGGCTTGGAAGCAGTGGTCCCTATGGAATACTTGGTTCCTAGTTTAATAATTGCAGCATTTACATGTATGGATGACGCCGATGTTGTTCAAGACATTCTTGCACAGTTACTGGAACTGGAGGAAGACAGGTTTATTGGAGGATTTCATCAACATGTACAGAAAGAAAGAGAAAAGGCTTACCATGAAAGACATATCAAGAGGAAGGCATTTAAGCAAGGATATTTGGTATTTTTATATGATAGAAAGTTCATGAAGCATCCAAGGAAGCTCAAGACACATTGGCTAGAGCCATTTGAGGTTGCTTATGTCACAGAAGGAGGATTTTCACTGTTGAAGACCCTTAATGGAGAATGGAAAGAAGGTTTGGTAAATGGGAGCCGATTGAAATTGTATTACAACAACCAACTACCTCACAAATCTCAGTAAAAGAAAAGGAAGAAGGGTCTAGGTACTAGGTGCAGTTGAAATTGGGTACCAGACACATAAAATACAGTTTGCACACGATAGGGAGGGGCAGAGAAGAAAGCACAGGCTGCTACGCACAGTCTGCATTCGAAGTAAAACAGAAGGTTCAATATTGTAGTGACTTGGGATGAGTCACATGTGAGTGTTAGGGGCATGTTGGCCCTTGGTTATGTAAGGAAGAAAGGTGAAGTACGAAATGCACGGAAGGCACATTAACTAAGGAAGGGTTGAAGTGATTAAAGAAGAAGAAAAGAAGGAGCAAAGTAAAGGAAAATCTATCCGTTGGAAGATAAGATCAAGGGAGACAAAGCAGTAAAGAATATGGATCATGGAAAACTTAGCAAGCGGAAAAAGACATCAACGGATGCTTTGGAGCACCTCGTGGAAAAGAAGGAAGAATAGGCTGGTGAAGCCCTTAAATCATGGGTCAAGTGGATCTAGGGTTTTGGCACCTAGGGTTTTGGATCTAGGGTTTTGACACCTAGATTTTGGTCTAAGGTTGTCTGAGAGTCATGTAATGTATAAATAAAGGTCTAGAAGACCTAGGAGGGTTGGTTCTATTTCTTTAATACTATGATTGTTATTGTCCATTGCTGATTTTTTTCGAGAACAATATTGAGTCTATATTGTAATATCTTCAGCTGGGTGCAAAGATCAACCCTGCAGCTGGGTGCGCAGGGAGGGAAGAGAAAGAAAGAAAGAGAGAAAGAGAGAGATCTACAAGCTAAGTGTGCAGATAGAATTGTATGTTTTCATATAATAAATCAAGAAACACAGTTCTGTGGACGTAGCCCTAGAGAGAGGGTGAACCACATATATCTTGTTGTTCTTTGTGGTTGGCATTGTGTTATTTTCTATCTGATATACTATTATTTCATTATTGTGTTAGATCAGAGATATAACTTGTGCAGTAAGATTAAGAGTGGAAAAGAATATCTAGATTATTTTTCGTTGTTGTCTTGGATTCACTTTGCATTTCCTCTGGTTGTAGACACCTGTGTCCTACAACTCCCTATTGCTACATCGGGTGAGACTACATATGCTTCACAGGTGTTGCCGGAAGGGCCAATAGTTAGGGTTTGTTGGTGCACTGTAAGAGTTGAAACCTGGGTCTGCCCCTGTGCCAACAAATCCCAGGTATTGATACCCTCTAGGCATGAACTTCTAGACAATTTTGTACTTTGTAGTGTGTCCTTTTCCTTGATCCGTGCACCCATTAAATAGAGTGCGGGCCCTAACCTTTGAATGGAACTATAGGTAAATAATAATTATATTTTTTAGGAATCTCGTAACAAGAGATTCCATTAGAATATTGGTGAAGGAGTTAGCTATATATATGGCGGGTTGAGGGTGCAATCCCCACCGACCGTTAGTTTTTGTGTTGGTTTTTGTTATTCAGATTGGTGAAGGAGTT
>ML778446.1:1055048-1071828 GCA_009831015.1 Picea engelmannii
TATATATATATATATATATATATATATATATATATATGCCCCGAAAATGTTGGCATATGTTTAAAAATATAATATATGATAATGTCGGGGGGTCTACCCCCTGGCCTGTTAATACTCAAAAAATACAACTTTCGACCTTAAATATAAACCATGCCATATAAGGTTAAGTCTCATGTGTGTGGCGCCATGGAAAAGGAGGTTTGCGTAAGGTTATAGGAGGTTGCGAGTTCGACCCCTGTTGACTCCTACACTTTTGATAAACATTAACCATTAATGGCCAATGGGAGGCTACCACGTGGCAACCTCTCATTGGTCTATCTCTGCCACGTGTCAAACTACAATTGGTCCACTGTAGTGCAGAGATTTCCAAGCCACCTGCTCAGTTGGATGTAAGGTGTGCCATGTGGTGCTCCATGGTGTGGAAACATCAACACCATACAATCATTCCATGTGTCACCCTTGCAGTGGTGACATGTGTCACCTTGACCCTTTGACTTTAAATTTTTCCTAGTTTGACTTGAACTTTGACCATCCATAACTTTTGCATACGAACTCTATTTGAGGTAATTTTTGCAACATTGGAAACCTATCGTTGAGATCTACAAATTGATGTACTTTTCAAGAACATTTTATACGATCAAATTTTGAGCCTTTATAAACCCTTATGGACCTCTATGAGTGTTATGTATCCTCCTGGATATCTGTGAGAATTCTTGGATCCTCCGAGATCATTCCACCCCATGAGAATCGTTTTGAACCACCAAAAGTTTTGATTACTTAGAAACTAAGTGAGGGAAAATATCCCTCACCCTTCTGATCTCCATTCATTTTTATTTACTTGGTATTACCCCCTTAACACCAACTCAAATATATTCCACATCACCTCACTCTTAAGTCTTAATTCTTTAGTTGAGAATAACGTCTTCCTATAGCCCGTCTAAATATTCTGGAGCAAAATCATCAACTGTAGGAACCTGAATACTTCCATCTTCATCCATACTCATAGGAGGATCATATATATTAAAATTATCAAAATTTACCATTGAATACATTTGCATGTAGGTTGGTAGATCTAAATGAAAGGAATTAGTACCTATTACCTCTCTAGGAGGTACCCTAGATTTTTCATTTTGGCTACACCATTGTAAGCCCAAGGATGAAAGTTAAAGCCATGTAAACCATAGTGGATGATTTTTGTATTGGAATTCCAGAGTTAGTTTGATCATGATTAGCCCCCATATGTCCTCATCCCACCATATCTCATCCTGGATAGGATTGGATGTTGTGGCATAGATCTATTGGGACACATGATTGTGTGAAGCCACGTGTCTTATATAGGGGTGATTACAGTTTGTGGGGCATAGTCTGGTCCATGTCATGCACACCTATGTCTTCCCACATGGTTTTCTTATATTGAGTTTGTAGACATACCTTGGCCATGGTGAACTATCATTTTTGTTCTCAACATGGAAGAATCACAAATTTTTCAGCAGTGCATGTCTTTTCATGCAGAGGTCCCCAAGGAAAAAAAATACAACATGGGCTCAAAATGACCAGAAAGAGATCATGAAAAAAATCCGTGTTGCAAAATTGTGATTGAAAAAATATTAATGGAATTTTAAGCATCGCACATCTTTTCATGCAATGCACATATTTTGAGGCAATGGTTCCCCAAGGGAAAAATACAACATGGGTTCAGAGTGACTAGAAACAAATCACGAGAAAAACCCATATTGTAGAATTTTCATTGATGGAATATTGAGGGAGATATTACCTCCCAAGAGAAAATTGTCCCACTTCTTCTATAAAATCGTGAGGCACATTTTACAAGGTCATATGGTTAAGGAGTGGAATGTTTGGGGTATTCTAGAATTTGAATCATTTTTTCAAGTCAAAGATTCTTTCTCCACATGCAAAGTAATTAATTTTATTCAAAGATGTTATATTTCCAAGCAAAGTGGTTAATTTAACCACTAAATGACCAAATTATCCTCTTTGGGACAAATTGAAACTACTCATTAACTGATTTGACAAGTGAAATTAGCCATTGGAAGGAAGAATAGTCAATGTGGACAAAATATAGTCGTTATGCTCATTTCTCAAGGGGAAATTGTCCCTAAGTTTATTTCTTCCACTAAATAAATTGGTCAAGTGATGTTTAAATGGATTTATCCCATTTTTTACCAAGATTGATGTAATAAAAAAATATTGTCAAGTGTTTTAGTCTCCAACTAATTGTGGATGTGCAAACCAAGAATATTATTTTTAATGAGGGAGTTAGAAACTAGTCATTACAAATTTAACTATATAAGGCTATCTACTCCTCTCATTTTTTGTTGTGGAAACTTTGTGAGATCATAATGTCATTTTACAGAACTCAATTCTCTTGTGTCATTGTGGATTATATGTTGTAATGTTTTCTTTTCTTGGTGTTGGATATTTGTAATTGTGTTCTTGGTAGGAGTTCTTTAGGAGACTTGCAGAAGATATTCAATCAATCCATTGAGGGGCTACATAGTCACATGGAAGAGAGAAAGATAGGCCTTCATCTCCTTACTCTCTTTGTGGGATCCAAGGGTAATACACTCAAGTTGTTGGACCAACTCCTTTAGGAGTAGCTTCAACCAAGTGGTCTATTATCTCTTCGACCCAAGTTTATTGGTATCTTAGAAACCATTCTGTAGAGGAGATTTCCTAGAAAGATCTAAGGAAGAACCCATCTATCGGTAAAATCTCTAACATTGGGAGCGATAGTGCTTCCACTCCAAACCCAATTGTCTAGAGCTCTATCTGGACATTCTTAATCTCGTGGGGCCATAATCACACAAACCAGAGACATCATAAGGTAAGAAAAATATCTCAATTTCCTCAACCATTTTAATTATAAATATTCTCAATCATCTTTTATTACAAAAAATACAAAAAAATGATACCTTAGCTTTGTGTTTCAATTTTATCTTGATTAAGCTAGTAGATATTGGGGTTTTTGCCTTGTGGGATTTCTCCCTACCCAAATATAAATATTTCCTTGTGTTATTTTCTTTATTTAACATATTTTACAAGGATTTATTTGAGAAAAAGTGTGTGTATATGAAGTAAAACAACAAGTAAACTATTCAGATCTACACTTGGTGGACACTTTAAAAGAGTGTATTTCGTGAGTTTTATCATTCCAAACCCTTTTATTTCTATTCCATATTTGATTTGTATTGTATATATTTATTTATGGTCACTATAGTGCTTAAACACAACCCAAGTATTCAATTTTTTTGATGTAGCAAATTTTGGGTTTTGACCCTAGGGGGATTTGAACCCCAATTCTGCAAAAGTAATTTTCAACTTGCTGGAAATTAAATTTATAGAAAATATGAAGTTTATTGGGATTTTTACCCCCTAACCTAAGGGTAACTAAGGATATCATGTCTAGAGGCCCATAGGTTGTATACATGGAGTGCTAAGAGCCAGATGGACAAAGCATAGCCCCGGAGGGCGCCTCTTTTCATTGATGCATTATGCACATCACCAACAGTAGAATTCACCACACCGGACTAGTCCCCATAAGGAAATGGGTATTATTCCATGAGGTAATGAGTCCAAGTATCATGGTAAGTGTCACTACGATATTTGAAGCATTTGAACATGTTGAAAAAGATCTTTCTTGATTTTAGAACATTTGCTTGGAATTTATGCTCTTTGCCTTATTTGACCTGGGAGGGTGTCATTATGTCCTAGTAAGTTGGTTTCCCTTGGGAATAGGTTGCTACTAGGTGGATCCTTGAAGAGTCATCATCCATTCCCTTCCATACTTGTTACTTTCCATACTTCTTTCCCTCCATCTCACCATCCTTTTGGGATCTTTGGGTGCATTGACCCAAGAAGGGATTGTACCTTACTTCATGGGAAGAAGGGGATAAAGGCCCAGAGGGTAAAAGTAGATGGAAAAAGATAAAATCCAATCATAAAACCTTTGAGATGCTTTTCCCAGGGATCCCCGAGAAAGCAATGAAATGCTTCTCTGTAAGAAAAGGGGGACCTACAAAATGAATGATAATGAATACTAAAGGTGTTAGTTGGGGGATAGGAGGTCTCATCATGAGATATACTATCATGATCATAGGTATTTAGCGATATGAAATTACCATCATCTGTTCACCAAGCGAGGATAGTGGCTCTTAGTTGCATGACTAAGGGAAAGGGGGTCTCATCATGAGCCAACCTTCTTATTTCCATGAGGTATTTGTGAATGACATTGTCGTACCTAGACACCAAGCCAAGATAGTGGCTTCCAACTAATTCCTTGAAACATGAAATAAAATAAATAAAAAGATGATAAATGGAAGATAAATGGGCTTGGAAAAAGTGCATTAAAGACAAAGGGAAACTCACCCTCTAAAAAGGAACACACAGGTAAGACAATACAAACCCTTGTATGTCATGAACCCCATACCTAGAAGTTAATCCCACACCTTCTCATGTACACACATGACTAGGATAGGTTCCACCTAGGAAACACCTTGGAACTTGGAGTGATTGACCCAATAGAGCACCTTGTTACCCTTCCCAAACCTAAATTTGACAAATCATATAACATCTTTGAGCATTCATTTGGTTTGAAAAGGGGGGTTTCATGCACATGTTTGAGTGGTTTGATTATAATATGTGGCTTACTTGTTATGATACTTGTGATTCATGGACCCCTAGAGGGTGTATTTTTTTTCCTTTGTAGGACCTTTCCTGGTGGACAGGTATTCATGAGGAGATTATCAGTTTGAAACTTCATGAGGGCTTGGAGCCCAAGGATGGATGCAGAGACCCCAGACTTGGGGAAATATCGTGATGATTGGTTTCACAACAAAGGATGAGGATTTTCCATTTGTAGGCACCCTGGTAGGCCTGGATGGTGAGATTCCACCCTTCCCCACCTATACATTATCCTTTGGAGACCTTGGACATCTCCCTAGTAGCCCATGTCACCTAGGGATATGGTTTGGCACTTGGAGGGGTTAGACTACAGTTATGGCACTTGTGGCATGGAGGAGGGACTTTGGAGGCCCAAAATTTTGCTAGATGACCTCAACGCTTCATGGAGAAGGCCTAACGTCACCCTAGGAAGGATAAGGTCACCCTATTAGGGTTTTATTTTGTGAAAATAATTTAATTTTAAATTTTAAGAGCCAAATTGACATGTAGGCTCTGTTTTGTGAAAAGAGACAACTTTTGGGTAAATTAGCGAGTGTTTCCCATATAAATATGGTTGACTAATTTCATTTTTTCAACACAAATCTCCCATTGGAGAGAGAGGACTTAAATTGGCGTCATTTTGGGGGTTTATTGGATGAAATTGTGAGGCACAGATGTCTTGGAGGATAAATACTTGCATCTTGGATCATTTTTGGTGAAGTTTGCTTGGCAATCTAGGGTTTTATAGCTTGATTATTCTTGGTGAAGTATGTAAATATGAAATTCACATTTCATTTTGAATGTTTATGGTATATTTTCTTATTCATGTTAAATATTATGAAATTGCTTGCTTGAAAAACCCTAAGAGTAAAGGACATAAGGTGCTTCTTCTTTGTTTTTCATTTGCTAAACTTTTCTAGAATGATTTAACCTAGATAAGCTTTTAGAGCCCTAAAGTTCTAGCACTTTTGTCTAGTTGTTGTTGCACTTAATATATTTCATTAGTCTAAGAAGAAGGAAGGCGCTAGGGCCTAGAAGTAGCTAGATCACCTCTTAAATCTTGGTGCTTAGAGGAGTTAAGGTGCAACTCCTCAAAGATCCATCTTTATTTTACTTAGAAAAGCATAATCATTGTTGTTTCTCCAAGTATATTTTGCTAAAACTTTTGACTCCATAACCTTTAAAGGCACTAGTATCATCTCTCCTTGGTTGATTGATTAACCAAACACGCAAACCCTAAGCTCTCAAGCCTTCACTAACCAAAACTAACACTATCTTAGCTTAGGAAACTAATTTTTTTGTTGTTGTTATAATGTTTTTCTACATCCATCCTAAAGTTGCAAATTTTCTGCATAATCATCATTTATTGCTAGCTAAATACTTCAAAATTTGTTTTCGGCAAGCTATTATCATTCTAAGTGATAAATGCCATATTTTCATTATCTTTTAGAGAATTTATGAAGAGTACTTCTTGCAGTTGTTACACATTATTAATTGTTGTTGTAAACTCATTTATTGCAACAATTTTATAACATCTAGCATATATTTCATTGGTTTACTGTCTCTTGAAGCTTTAATATCATTTTTGCAGTTAAAATTGCCATATATATGTTGTGTTGTCTTGTTTAGGGTAGGTACACTTCACCCTCTACATTTTCTTCATCCCTTTGATACATAAACCTAGCCTTAATTTTTTATTGAGTGCCAGTGAGAGGGGGGTACTTTCATCCTTATTTTAGCTCACCAGCCCTTTAGGCCACTAGGGAAGTCTCCCTTGGGGTAGCTTCTTTCCTACTCCTAAAAGAAAGGGATTTCCTATTGGGGTGATAGTGATAAGTCATCCCATTGTTGCACCAATCTTGTCTCACTTGCCTTCGGATTTGGGAAAGTACATATTGTGCGATAACATTTTTTGCATCGTTGCCAAGGAAGATCGAGCCAATTTTCCTCATAAACATTTCTTCAGTGAGCTTTCCCTCAAAATCCTTTTAATTTACAAGCTCACCTGGCGATTCCATTGAGGGTGATTCCCTCACTTCCTTTGATAATCATAGAAATATTATTTGGCGACTCCATTGATGACAAAGCCAACCTTGGCTTCTAAATGGGACCCGGGTAATTTCAGACCCTTGGATATGAGTGAAATCTCAAGTTATCCTTGACAAATGTTTGCGAGATATGAGAAATGGATGACAAGATTCACTAGTAATGATGCAACCACGGACGCAGAACATATGGATAAATTTTGGGCTTTCTTATGAATCAAACATGTAAGTGATGATGTTGAAGACTTGGTGATGAAACTCTTTTCAACGACTCTTCATGACGATGCTAGAATATGGTATGAAGGTCTCCCTAGTAAAGGCATCAAGACCATGGATTAATTTGAGGAAACCTTCTTCAACAAATGGTCACTTGAAAAAATATTTCCTGCCTTGGATATTTTGGGACACCCAAACCCCATTCCTCTTGGTTTGGTTGAAAATTGTCCAAAATTTGATGGAAACCCATCTTTAGCTAACCTTCACGTCATGAAATTATTGAATTATGCTTTGGAGACAAAATTAATACATCGAGACATACATGTAAGACTATTTTTGTTGTCTTTAGGAACAGAACAAAGAGAGTGGGTTAAGCGTATTCTTAGTCCAAAGAGTATAATTTCCCTTAATATCTTCATTAGAAAATTTCTCGAAAGGTGGGACCCAACCATGCATGCCTTGGTACTCCAAAGGGAAGTGTTATGTTCTAGTCTTGTTAAGGAATATTCATAATCAATCAACCAATAAGAAGTTGAAGAGAGGGTTCCTGATGAAGGTTACCAATCCCATGAGGAAGAATGAGAATTTACTCATGATTCTACCAAAGATAATAGAGTCTCAATTGAAGAAAGAGAGCCTGAAGATGTCAATCATAAGGACGAAGTGTTGATGTGTGTTCCTTCTTCCAATGAATCTATCCAAGATCATATTCCTCCTACCCAAGAAGAAGAGAATGAGGTTGATCATTTCCCTTTCAAGTTTTTGATGATGCCCTATTCTATGATCTGAAAGGAGAAGAATTAAAGGAATCCTTGGATGAGCTAGACCCTTCATGTGGTAATGAAGGTGATGATATGATTGATGAGTTTATATCTATTGGGAGATGTATATGTGATGTGATTATTCATAATGGGGATCCCATTTATCACATTGAAGGCAATTTCCAATTGTTTCCTTCACAACTTTCATATGAGATTGTTATTGATTCTTACATTTGGAAACAAAGAAATGACATGATTGTTGATGAATTCCAAACACCCAAGGATGAATTAATGCATTGTTCTTACAATAACTTATGATCATAACTTGAGGCATTTGATGAATATTCTCTTAAGAACTTGCATATAGTCTATGAAGAAGAATTCCAACCACTGTTGTGCTCAGTTTTTTACAAGGGAGAGGACATGGTTTACCTGACACATGAAACTTGTGATGAGGTTTTCGAGCATCCTTCCTTCAGTCCTTCATCTCAATGTGTCACTAAGGAAGAAACTAGGAGACATGATTCTTGTCTCAAGTTTTCCCCTAGGAAAATCCTTTTCTTAGAATTTAAGGGAAGGTTGAATACCTTAAGAAGAAGTTTATATCTCAATATTTCAACCTTCCCCTAATAAGTTTTCAGTCATACTCTAGATTCTTGTTACCCTTCTTAGACCTCGGGTAGTGATGGGGTCTAGGGTAGTCAACCTTTAGACTCGTTGAATCAACCTATCAAGTCTTTGACCTTTCATTATCCTTTTTTGAGATGGATTGATCACTTTTCTGGAAATGTGACTTGGCATGATTTGGTCCCTCCCTCCCAGTGACCTCCATGAGTTAGATTTTATGATTTTTTATGATATGATGCATGCTCTAACCCATGTTATTTTTGTGCTTAACGTATCATTGTTTTGGCCTATGATGAAGCACAAAGGAAGGTGTCATGACATATTGCTAGTATGGTTTAATTGGTTATATGATTATACCTAGCATTCAATCAGTAGGTAAGTATAGGTAGGTAGGAATTTGCATTCGAGTGGTTTGATTATAAGATGTGGATTACTTGTTATGATACTTGTGACTCACGAAACACTAGAGGGTGTATCTATTTTCCTTTGCAGGACCTTTCCCGGTGGAAAAGTATTCATGAGGATATGATCAGCTCGGACCTTCATGAGGGCTTGGATCCCAAGTATGGATGAAGAAACCCTAGACTTGGGGCAATATCATGATGGTTGGTTTACACAATGAAGGAAGAGGACGTTGCCTTTGGAGGTACCCTGGTAGGCCCGGATGATGAGATTCCACCCTTACACACTTGGACATTAGCCTCTGGAGGCCTTGGATGTCACCCTAGTAGCCCATGATGTCATGTAGGGCTATGGTTTGACACTTGGAGGGGTTAGACTACAATTCTATCATGTGTGGCATGGAGGAGGGCCTTTGGAGGCCTAATGTTTTGCTAGATGACCTCAATGCATCATGGAGAATGCCTAACGTCACCCTAAGAAGGATGACATCACCCTCTTAGCATTTAATTTTATGAAAATAATTTAATTTTAAATTTTAAGAGACAAATTGACATGTAGGCTTTGTTTTGTGAAAAGACACAACTTTTGCGTAAATTAGCCGGGATTTCCCATATAAATATGGCTGGCTAATTTCATTTTTTCAGCACAACTCTCCCATTGGAGAGAGAGGAATAAAATGGGTGCCCTTTTTGGGGTTTATTGGCTAAAATTGTGAGGCGCACTTGTCTTGGAGGCTAAATACTTGCATCTCAGATCATTTTTGGTGAAGTTTGCTTGGAAATCTATGGTTTTATTACTTGATTATTCTTGGTGAAGTAAATCTGCAATTCTCATTTCATTTTGAATGTTTATGGTATATTTGTTTATTCATGTTAAATATTATTAAATTGCTTGCTTTCTAAACCCTAGGAGTAAAGAACATAAGGTTATTCTTATTTGTTTTTCATTTGCTAAACTTTGCTAGAATGATTTAACCTAGATAAGCTTCTAGAGCCCTAAAGTGATAGCACTTTAGAAGCCATTCTCTAGTTGTTGTTGCACTTAACATATTTTAATAGTATAAGAAGGAGGAAGGTGTTAGGGCATAGAAGTGCCTACTCTCTAGCTAGCTCACCTCTTAAAGCTTGGTTCTTAAAGGACTTAAGGTGCTACTCCTCAAAGATCCATCTTTATTTTACTTAGACAAGAATAATCATTGTTGTTTCTCCAAGTAATTTGTGCTAAAACTTTTGACTCCATAACCTCTAAAGGCACTAGTCTCATCTCTCCTTAGTTGATTGATCAAAAAAACACTCAAACCCTAATCTCTCAATATTTCACTAACCAAAACTAACACTGACTTAGCTTAGGAAACTAATTTTGTTGTTGTTGTTATAATTGTTTGCTACAACCATCCTAAAGCAGCAATTTTTTTGCATAATCAACATTTATTGCTAGCTAAATACTTCAAAATTTGTTTATGACAAGCTATTATCATTCTAAGTGATAAATGTCATATTTTCATTATCTTTTAGAGCATTTCTGAAGAGTACTTCTTGCAGTTTTTAGAAATTACTAATAGATTTTGTAAATTTGTTTATTTTTGTAATTGTATATCAGCTAGCATATATTTTGTTGTCCCTTGACCAAGTTTTGGGAGCACTTGGTCATATTTGATCGTTTTTGGGACTTCGATAGCCTATTGAAGACAAAGCACCAGACGAAGCAGAGATTGCAGAATCTCGGCCTACATTTGGGTCCCTTTTTGGGTTTTGGGAATATGTAATGGGAAAGGGATGTCAGCCCATGGGTTTACCCATGCTTAGGCCCATTTTGTATGTATAAATAGAAGGATAGGTAAATGTAAGAAAGTAGTAATAGAGAATAATATTGTATCTATGTGATATAGGCTAAGTGCCAAGGAGGGATCTGTGTGATCGAGAGTTTTGTGCATTTTGTATAGACTTGCAGAGCTTAGTGCAAATCCCTGTGAGAAGGTATAGAAGGATTTGTGTTGAAAGGAAAGGAAGAAGGATCTAGCGAGCTGCACAAATATTATATCCCGTGTGAAGTAAGGGTTTCTAAGGCTTTGTCCTTGTAATCGATTGATCGACGAAAATAAAGAAGAAGAGTTGGTGGACGTAGCCCCAGGGTGGGGGTGAACCACGTAAATCCTGTGTTGTCCACTTTGTGCCTTGTTCTGATGCATTGATGTGATTATTTGCTAAGTTCTTTGAGATGAGTAGATAGATATGCTATATATGCTTATGCTTAGTTCTTATGATATGTAGAATGTTAGGTCTGATCCACATGTAAATGTTAAGTGCTTGACCTGTTAGATCTGAAAACTCTGTGGATGATAAGTGATCAAACAATCTAGTTCATTGTGAATGTTGTGAAACTCTATTGTATCTATGAAGTGGTTATTGATTTCATATTAAAGATCCAGTAGTGTTGAATGCTATATTAAGTAAGGAATCACAGATCCATGTCCCAGATAAGGTTGTAGACACTTGAGTCCTGCAACCACTCCTACCTCTAGCTCGAGTGAGACTTCATCTACTTCGCAGGTGTTGCTGAAAGGGATAGTAGTTAGGGTTTTGTTGGTGTGCTATTGTAGCGTTGAACCTTGGGTCTGCCCCTGTGCCAACAAATGGTTTTGTTGTCAGGACCGAAACTCTGATTGTTGGGAACTGAGAAGAAGAAGATTTGTGAAAAAAGGTTAACAAGAAAGTCTTGTGTGATGATCTATGCCCTAGTGTGCAGTATTATAACTGATCTGAAAGAAAGAGGCCCGATATGAAAGAAAGAGGCCCGATATGAAAGAAAGAGGCTTGATCCGAAAGAAAATATTTTGGATCTGAAGAAAAGGAAAGAGATATGAACGCTTTGTGCTCCAAGAAAGGTAAAAGTGGGAATTCTTGACTAAAAAAGGTAAGATCTGTAAGCTTTGTGCTCTGAAAAAGGTAAGAGTACTTAAATTTTTTAGATATGGAGGCTTTGTGCTTTGTAGAGGTAAGATAAGTGAAAATTTTTGTTTCTAAGGTATGGATCTAGGTATGTTTAATAGAGTTTATCCTAGTTTGAAAATTGGGGCACTAATAGATGAAATAAGGCTTGATATGAGTATATATGATAAGAATAGTGATAGATATGTTATACCTATGCATAGAAAGAATGTTTGGACTAAAAAATGGATGCAAGATCCTAGAAAGAATTTTTTGCAGATTAGCTACCATGATCCTAGTGCATAGTATAGAAGAAGTTGGGGATCGTTTACAAGAAAGAGAGGAGTGACCCTTTGTTACAGTTGCAGAAGATCTGGACATCTTTCTAAGGAGTTCCCTGGTAGAGGATCTAGTTGTCTTTGTTGTAAAGCTATGGACCATGAGGTATTGGATTTCCCTAGAATGATCGTTAGGCTGGAAGAAATGAATCTGAATCAGGAAAACCCTAAGGTATATCCCAAAGAGGCAGAACCCCAACAAGAATCAGAGAATGTATTGATACAAATGAAAGAGACCCTGAATGACCACCGATATGTTAGACTATCAGATATTTTCAAAGAAAAAGAATGCATTGAAGCAAGAATAAGAGACTTCGACATTGACTTTGTCCTTGATGAAGAGACACAAGTGAACATTATGCCAGAAAGAACTTATGAATCTATAGGGAAGCTTGTTGTGATCCCTTCATTAGGAGGAATAGGACTATTCAGAGGAAAATTGATGATGTTATGTGGAAAGATCACTCAGATACCTATGACAATCAATGGAACTTCGACAAAGGAAGATTTTGAGATTATTAAATTTGTTGAAGACAGTGCCCTGTTTACCATGTTACTAGGAAAATCTTGGATTGACAGAGTTCAAGGTAGAAAGAAGGTAGAAGAAGAAGTCTTAGAATAGAAGAGACAAGAGTTAAAAGATTTCATGACCCAAAAGATTACACAGTTGATTGAAGAACAGGAGAACAAATAGAAGCTACCTGACACTAGAAGCCCATATATCAAAGCTACAGGAACATCGGAAGACATACAAAAGGATAAAATTTCTACCCCAGATAAAGAACAAGTGACACACCTGAATCCTAGGAGAGGATCTCAATAGTGCGAAGTGACTATTCCCAAGGAAAATAAGAATCAGAATGGGAAAAGAACCACCGAGACAAAGCTCACAGGGAGAAAGGATAAGAAGCTAAGTAAGAATAAGGTCAAGATAGAGAAGTTACAACAGGTTCCAGAGGGTACCTCACAAAAAGAAACTTTGCAGAATTGGAGCTTCGTCAGGATATCAGAACACTGACATATGCCACTTCACTATGGCGAAGAAATATAATTGTTGGAAGCTGATATATCCATTCGACTGTTGCTCCGAACGGCTGGAAACGAATTTATGGTTCACCACCAGACTATTGGACCGTGCCATAACAAACAGAAGTAGAGTTAATGAGGCTCATAACTATTGCAAGTAAACCATTGCCAAGATTGCATATTTATCTCATTGCGCCATGAATGAAGAACACTTTTTCCAACTGAGAATTTGAAGCCCACAAATTAGAAATTGTATACAGTGCTCATTGTGCTCTTGTTGTTCACTCTAGTGCAGTATCTAAGACCATCGTGAACCCGATTATTTTATCCTGAGCATGTATGTTCGATGAGCTTACCGCTACTGAAGAATCTATAAAAGAATTTATCCTTGAGATAAGAACTAAGAGATTCATGTCAGAGCGAGGGTTATCCATAGGATTACAGGCATCATCCATGAGAGGACTGGAAACCTCTCCATCCACTGCTCATGTCGGTCCATCCCGACCAACCGATGAGAAATGTACTAAGCACAGAGATGACCTCGCCAATGCCAAGATGATTATGAGCATTCTACCTGCCTATCTACCCCCTCTAAGCGGTGCCATCAACTGTGAGAGTGTACCCCGAGAGTTCGAATATGCCGTGATCACTACATACCTTCTAAAAGGGGTGCACGCAGTTCGCACCGACTTAGATAAGCTCGCAGCACTGAAATTTAGTGACTTCAACCTTGGAGACCGAAAATCCTACAACATTCTTGCCCCGCATAAGTACTTGACCAAGACCAAAGGAAAGAATTCGAAGAATATCCCACAACCATGGACCCAAAACCTCACGCAGTCCACACTGCACTTTGACCGACACTAGGAAGTAAACACATGCATGAAATTGTTGTTGTCCTACTACCACAAAGGATACTTATGGTTGAACCATTGCATCACTGTGGATCCGACCTTGATCAATCAGATCACAGGGATGAGCATGCAGGGCCTTGACCCACAGGAGTTTTACCCTGGAAATACATCAGACCAAGCATTAGCCCAACAAATCAAAGAGACTTATGGAGATGTAGAGAAGGGTATGTGAGGTTACAAGGTAGCCTCTATCCAGAGCGGTGTAGTGAGCCTCACATGTCAGATGATCACATGCAAGCTAGTTCACAAGAAATGGCCCACCCAAGTAACTAGATTCGTTGTTGACCTCGCTGGGAAGTGCACAAAAGGACTACAGATGAATTGGGTGCAGTACCTTGTGAACCAGCTAGAGCTTGATTGCAGAGGAGCGCAAGACCAAGGATATGAGTTCCACTTCAGCTGGCTTCTCATATTGATAACTTTCATCACATGGTAGATGTCAGAAGGTGTGACCTTCCTAGACATCAAGCCCTTTGAACCTTTGGCTGCGAAGTTCAGTACCTTGTGGTACTTGAGTGATATGAACAAGCAAGTGGAAATCCAATGCCATATTCCACACCTACTACAATCAATTGAAGATCACAATACAATCTACACCGCACATCACTCTGAACACCCTCTATAGGTTTCGGCCCCCGATGAAGTTCAGCGTAGACAGGCATTTTATATACATCACAGTGCGCGCTATCGAGCACAAGCAACAATTACATTCCTATTATAATTTAACAGAAGAAGAATTGGAAGAAATCACTAAGGAGTGGTCGGAAGACCTCCTCATCTCAGCAAAACCCATGGAGATTTTTGATATAGACAGTCCAGAACCTATGCATGATACCCCTGGACCAAGAAAGACCAAGAAAAATGAATAAGTTCAAGATGTCAACAGTACTTCTGCGAATACCACTTCGATCTCACCTAAGCAGGGAGGCAATGGTGGAGAGCGAGATAGCATAGAAGTCGAGAAAAATAAAGGCGAAGTTACACCACCTAGAGAGGAGGAGGATCCCTCCAAGAAAAGGAAGGTTACCCCACCAAATCCTTCATCCAGGAAGAAAGCTAAGGCAAGCAGAACCAAGTTTGAGACTGTTCTCACTCCGAATGACTTTGACTTCATAGTGATTGCACTAAACGATACTTCGCTAGAGATAGCAGAAAAGAAGGAAGCCGAGCAGGAGGAAGTGTTAAGTCACATCAAGGACAAGCTTCAAGGAGTACAGTAAGCAATACAGTCTAGCCGCGTAGTTTCCACTGTGCCCCTACCATCAGGAACACCAAAATTAGGTGATGAGCCAGCCCAACTACATTGGATTGTTGATACAGTCAAAACTCACCTTCGACGAGCTCAAGAAGAGACAACACAAGCTAGCCAAGCTTTAGCGCAAGTACAAAAAGACCTTGATGACCACAAAAGTACTACAGAAATGGAAAATTTCACTCTACAAGAAAAATAGGATGAAGAGAAAGCAACGCTATAGAAAAATAAGGAACAGTTGCTCGTAGAGAAATTCAAAGTATGGGAAAGGGTTCACAACTCACGTCACTCTGTGACAGTCATAGAAGTGAAAACTGAGGAACGAGTCCCACAATAGGTGGTGCAACTCGAAGAATTAATCCAATAGCTTCAGCAACACATTGCAGATCTAGAACTTCGTACTGTGCCTGAGACTCCTAAAGAAATCCAAGACCTAAGGGAGGCAACTGCTCATAGCGTGGTTGGCATAATGAAATCCATTGCCTGGGAGTACAAGTAGTTGAGATCTAGGAGTGCTCAGACATATAAAAAGCTTACAGAAAATCCAGAGTTACAGGAGCTGGAGTCGCAACTTCAGGAAGAAAAGCAGCACGTAGATATGCTATAGGCGCAACTGAAGGCCTTAACACTAGTTGAAAGAATGAAGAGGTTTCCAAACCATCACACGACCCAGCAACAGATCCACATGATCTAGAGAAAAGTGATGGAAGTATCTCAACAACTTCAACCAGTGAAAGAGAAGGCATGCCAACTATTCATCGAAATTGAAAGCCAAGAGTTGAGCTAGAACAAGTCGTCATCATAGTAGAACAATTCCTAGAAGGGCCAGTCAATGATGCACGCATATAGGAGTTCATTGAGAAAGAGGCCATAGCATTGCAGCAGGTTGAAGCAGCTCAAGCCAAGATCAAGGTAGAATTTTTTAGACCAGAGTGACTCGGGATGAGTCATAGGTGAGTTTTGGGGGCTTGTTGGCCCTTGACCAAGTTTTTGGAGCACTTGGTCATATTTGACCATTTTTGGGACTTCGACATCCTGTCGAAGATGGAGCGCCAGATGAAGCGGAGATTGCAGAATCTTGGCCTACTTTTGGGTTTTGGGAATATGTAATGGGAAAGGGATGTCGGCATGTGGTTTTACCCATGCTTAGGCCCATTTTGTATGTATAAATAGACGGATAAGAAAATGTAAGAAAGTAGTAATAGAGAAGAATATTGTATCTATGTGATATAGGCTAAGTTCCAAGGAGGGATTTGTGTGATCGAGAGTTTTTTGCATTCTGTATAGACTTGCAGAGATTAGTGCAAATCCCTGTGAGATGGTATAGAAGGCTTTGTTCTGAAAGGTAGGAAGAAGGATCTAGTGAGTTGTTGGACACACCTACCACACTTAGAGGGGGGGTGAATGAGTGTGGGTCTCTTTTTCCCAAAAATTCCCTCTTGCACAAAGACTCATCAATTAGCATTCAACATTTATTCATTACCCATTGTTGTCATTTATAACCAGTTATATGTGAGCACATATCAACAACATATATCAGCAATATATCATCAACAAGTCATCACCACAATGAACACAAAGAACACAAGATG
>ML778446.1:1078842-1096109 GCA_009831015.1 Picea engelmannii
TGGGGGCTTCAAGCCTTCATGTGAGGGTCCTTCATCTTCGTAAGGCCATAACTCTCAAACCAGGAGGAGTTATGTGACATTCCACATACCACCAGAAATGGCATGAAAAGCACTATCCATCTAGGATACTTTCACCAACGATTTCCTTGATATTCATCTCGTTATTCCTCACACAAGCATGGGTCCTTCAACCTTTCTTCTAGGATAACTCAATCCGTAAAGCGTCTTCCCGTGAGGGATTTCACCATAAGGGGACCACTTTGGAGTTAATCCATTTGTGAACCTTATCAATCATGATAAGACAATAATAAGTCATCTATACATTTTTCCAACAATGCATCATATACCAATGGAACCACATCGATCCATCTTCATCATGTATCAATGACAACTCATTGATCCATCTTCATATATGCATTCGCATTAAGAACAATACATATTATATTACATAAATCATTAGTCAATCAATCCTTTGACATCAATCAATCACTTGACATCAATCAATCAAACCATTGGCATCAATGACAACATGATCCAACATGAGCTACACAAATATTCTATCACGTGCGAAGTAAGGTTTTCTAAGGCTCTGTGCTTGTAATCGATTGGCCAATGATAATAAAGAAGAAGATTTGGTGGACGTAGCCTTAGGTTGGGGGTGAACCACGTAAATCCTGTGTTGTTCTCTTTGTGCCTTGTTCTGATGAATTGATGTGATTATTTTCTAAGTGCTTTGAGATGAGTAGATAGATCTACTATATATTCTTATGCTTAGTGCTTATGATATGTAGAATGTTAGGTCTGATCCACATGTATATGCTAAGTGCTTGACCTATTAGATTTGAATACTCTGTGGATGATAAGTGATCAAACAATCTAGTTCATTGTGAATGTTGTGAAACTCTGTTGTTTCTACAAAGTGGTTATTGATTGCATATTAAAGATCCAGCAGTGCTAACACTATATTAAGTAAGGAATCATAGATCCATGTCCCAGATAAGGTTGTAGACACTTGATTCCTGCAACCACCCCTACCTCTACCTTAGGTGAGACTTCATCTGCTTCACAGGTGTTGCCGAAAGGGTCGATAGTTAGGGTTTTGTTGGTGTGTTGTTGTAGCGTTGAACCCTGGGTCTGCCCCTGTGCCAACATATTTCATCGGTTTATTGTCTCTTGAAGATTTAATATAATTTTTGTACTTAAAACTGCCATATATGTAATGTCCCCAAGGCTGAGCCCTATTCTAAATCTTGTTTATGAAATGAATTGTAAATATGTTTTATAAGCTGGTGAGTCGAGTTCATATAAGCTAGTGGGCTTATGTTATTGATAGGATAGAGAGCCTAAGTGTTGAAGGCCAAGAGCCTGATTTTGTACCTGTATTTATGTGGAACAGTAATAAAATATAAACACCGCTGTGTGCAGACTGGCCACAATGAATGAGTGATGGGGGACTAAGCTTCCACAGAGTGGGCAAGGGATTAGGAACTGGAAGGTGGGAAGAGGGGCTAAGTGTTGAGCCTAGGGCTTAAGTCCTTGGGAATAATATTTTAATATTATTCCAAAAGACATGTGAATTAGATGTTTTATCCTAAGTCCCTTTTGGAATGACAGGTGACTTCCAAATGGGAGGAACGCATGTTGATGGAACGCATGCAGTTTCATGGGTGACAAGTGTCAACCCAAGCCCATGCAAATAAAATGGCTGAGATGAGCTGTGTTGGGGGTTCCTCTACCATTCGACCCTCGACAGCCTGAGCGTGAACCCGTTCGACCTCTGCAAGAGACCTCGCTCAATTCTGAAACCAAGGGGGGAAAGTCTGTGTTGATTTCGAGGATAGCCTGTGTTGATTTCTAGAAAGCCGAGACATCCTCTGTCTGAACAGATGGAGCCTGTGTGTGGAATATTTATTCCAAAGCCATAACCGTAAGACCATCTTGTCATTGTTGAGCCTGTTTGGAAAGCCCATGTCTGTTTTCCCCATTGGTTGTTATGGCTACACAATGCTGGACTATGTGTGGCTTGTTGGCCAGTTTGTACAACACTCTCTCCAAGTGAGAGAGGTGATCGAAGTTGGAAGAACAGGTTTCTTGGTCTATGAGCGATTCTCTCCAGGTGAGAGAGTGCATAGAGGAAGGAGAGAACTCCTGGAAGGAACCTTGTAGCTGCCACAGAACTTGGAGACTTCCAATCCGGTCTGTTGTTGAAACCCAAGGCAAGGGAGGTTAGCAGCCGAAGGAATGTCTAGGTGACAGAGAAGGTGTATACTCCTAGGATGGAATAGGCATGTGGGGAAGGAGAGCCTATGGGCGATGAGTATGAGTGGTTCCTAGGAGAGATTTCCTTCCTTGGGACTCTGTGTTTTCCCTGTAACCTCAGCCTAGCCTAGGATTCCTTGCCTTCGGGTGGAGCTTAGTCCCAACTCAGGGGTGACCTACTACTGAGCTTAATGAGTAGCACAGTATAAGGCTATGAGGTTCATGGAAGGCCTGCACCTGGTTGGTGGAATTACCATTGTTTTCAAAGATAAGTACGAGATTATGTTTCAATTATGTTACTGCATGTCTGTGTATTTATAATTATCATGTATTCTGTTGTGCATATGAATTAATGTAAAAACCATTGATTATTTATAATAGCAATAATTCTTATGCTTACTATGAGTTTAAGTGTGTTTCATTTGCTTAAATGCATGTCATATATATATATATATATATATATATATATATATATATATATATATATATATATATATAATTAAGCATGAGATTGTTATTCCGCGAAGTAGCGCCTGCCTGGATGAAGGAAAGGGGGCGCTACAGTATGGTATCAGAGCATAATAGCTTCAAATGAAAGAGTGTTACCGTATGGTATCAGAGCCAAGGTTTTGACGTTGATCCTAGATGGGCCAGTTGAGTGGTCTTTGGATCGAGGGTTGAGGAGAAATTGTGTCTGGAGGACCAATTTCAAACCTTTGAATGCTCCTGAGTGTCAAGGAGTTACTTGACTGTGTTACCAAGATCAGGAGGTGTAGTGGTGTTATGAAATAGTAGCCGATGTGATATCTGGCCACAGGGAGAGAGGACTCCACACCAGAAGTGTTGGAGCCGTAGGATCTGTTCAGAGGAAAGGAGAACCCTCGTGACCATCAGATCTAGAAAACATGTGCAGGGTTTAAAAACCCTTTGGAGTTGCACAGGAACATGGAAATCGCAATACACAAAACCCTGAATTCGTCGGGACCGTCCATCAGGGGGAACACGTGACTGTCGGACGACATTTTGGCACCCAAGAAACCAAAAGAGAAGAACCTTGTTTTCGCAAGTCATGAAATAGCGAAACTCGATATTCCAAAACAATCTACATCGTAGATCATAAGATAGGAACTTGACCATTGGATCAAGTGGAGGGGAAGACAGTAATTTTTGGATTTCGTCAAATGAAAGTTTGAGAGGTGTGGATGCATGAACTCCCGATGCCCGAAACCCCGAAACACCGAAAGGATCTGCGCCGTATATTTGAGAAAGGTCTAATCATTGGTTTTCACTTGGAACGGACGTGGACACATGGGTGTGTACCACGTGCTAGTGGGATAAAACAAAAGTGAGCACGGTGGGACCCGATGATGTCACCATAGTTAACGTGGACCCTCCTGAGGGTGCCACTCACCACTATAGATGTGGAGACAATTGTGCTATGTGGGTCTGGAGGGTAAAGTAAATCATAATTTCAGGATTCACAAAGGAGGAGCATGAGGTATCAACACTCCAACTCGCGAAGTCGCGAGTTGTGAGAGGTGCTAGTGCTTAGCCCTAGCCTATGGTTATATGTAGCAGGTGCTAGCGAGGAGGGAGCCATACCCGTATCACATCTCGGGTATCGGCATTTGGAGGAAGAAGAGTCAAGGGTATTCGACTCGCGAACTCGCAAGATCGTGAAGTTGTGAAATGTGCCTTTGGTTATGAGGGTAAGGAGAAAGAGGGAGCTATCTCCCGAAAGTGAGTATGAGAGTCTCGTGGACCAAGACCCCGAAACCAGAAGTCTCAAAATTTGCAGAGCCAAACAGAGCTCAGAAAACTAATGGAATCAAATTGTTTTTCTTGTTCATGTTGGTTTATGAGTGTTGTAAGTTTCTTGAAGGTTTAAGGGCCTAACAAACTTCAGTTGATTGCACATTGTGTGTGCAGAGTTCAATGAGTGTCAGGAAAACTGTGAATCTATGCCGAATATAGAAATGGAAGAGGTGCATATTGCCTCCATTTCAGAGAGTGAAAGAGAAGGAAGGGATGTCAACCTGGGAGTCGAAGGATCAAACTCAAATGGGCACGGAAGAGAATTGAATAAGGAAGGACATATGATGAAACTCATTGAAAGATTACAGAAAGATGCCCAGGCTCACCGAGCTGATAGCCGAAAGCTCATGAGGGTCAGGGATCAACAAGGTGAATTCAACTTAAAGATGTTGAAGAACCTGGAAAGAATAGAAAGGAATTTGGAGAAGAGGAGTGGCTCAAGAAAGACATAGAGTCGCAGGACCCCTAAGAGAAGAAGAAGATCAAGGAGTGGTAGCAGACATCATCATCGCTCCCCAAAGCCTTCCAAAAGGGAAGCACATAGTAGTTCAAGCCCGTCCCCTACCAGAAAACACCGAAGATCTGGAGTGGATGAATTGAAAGGAGAGATGAACAAGATCAAGCCTCCAATGTTTGATGGTGAACACAAGGAGGAAGATGTTGAAACATGGTTGCTTGGCATGAAGAAATATTTCCAACTGCAGAATTATTCCGCTCATGCAGAAGGAAGGATTGCGATGTATCAGCTAAAAGGAAAAGCATCCATGTGGTGGGATCAGTTTGTGCAAGTGCAACACATTAGTGAGAAACATATCACTTGGAAGGAGTTCAAGAGGTATTTCGAGAAGAAATACCTTACCAAAAGGTACTATTACAGAAAGATGAAGGAGTTCTTCGAACTCAAGTTGGGAAGCATGACCATCGATGAATACAAATGAAGGTTTTTGGAACTACTAAAGTATGTTCCGTTCATTAAAGATGAGGCTGTCAAGATTCAGAGATATCTGAGTGGACTGCCAACTTCTATTGGTGACAAGATTCAGTATGATGATCCTAAGACTATGGAAGAAACGATAAGAAGGGAAAAATTCTTATATGAACAGCAAAGAGAAAGGCCTACTTTTTGGAAGACTTGGGATGATCAAAAGAAGTTCAGGAAAGAGCAGAGGTAGAAGGGAAACAAGCCTCTCTTTTTCAGAAATAGTCCTCAGGGACAACCATCTTTCCGAGAGCCCAGAAAGGCTGAAGTGGGTGAGCAAATGCCCAGACCGCCACCTATGGAGTGTTGGGGTTGTAAAGGGAACCATAGGTACAGGTACTGTCCCCACATAAAATATAAAGCAAGAACCATCCACAATGTTCAGCAAGCTGAAACATTGGAGGATATGGGCAACAGAATGCCAAGGATCTACACAGCCCTGGACAACAAGCAAGCATAATTTCAATCGCACATGATTGAAGTGGAAGGTATGATCAACAACTGACCATTTATTATTTTAATTGATTCTAGGGCTAGCCATAGTTATATAGATCCTAGGGTGGTGGAAAGTTTGCATTTATCAAGAAGTAAACATGAAAGGTCTTGGTTAGTGTAGTTGGCTACAGGAACCAAGAGGAGGGTCATTGAATTGGTTAAATCATGTTCGATAGACATGAATGGATTGAGCACGAAGGCTGAATTGAATGTTTTGCCTTTAGTCTCTTATGACTGCTTAATTGGGATGGACTAGTTGGACCAGCACCATGCCCTCCTGGACTATCATAACAAGAGGTTTACATGCCTGGATGAGGAGGGAAATCGAAAAACAGTCTAAGGAATTCCCAGAGTTGTGGCTGTTAGAGAAATCTCAGCCATGCAGCTGAAGAAGTGTTACAGGAAAGGTTGTCAATTATTTGTAGCCCGTGTGGAGGAAGCATCTAGAGATAAAGTCTCAAGAATTGGATACCATGAGGTACTCACATATTTCAAGGACATATTTCAAGAGGTACCTGGACTACCTCCGAAGAGAGACATCGATTTTTCTATAAATTTGATACCTGGAGAAACTCCGATGTCGAAACCTCCTTATAGAATGAGTACGCCAGAGCTGAAAGAGTTGCAATTGCAGCTCAAAGAGCTTCTAAAGAAGGGGTAAATTCACCCTAGCATGTCACCTTGGGGTGCCCCGGTCCTATTCGTGAAGAAGAAGGATGGGACATTGAGGTTGTGCATTGATTTTCGGCAGTTGAACAAGGTAACTGTCAAGAACAAGTATCCTCTGTCGAGGATCGATGATCTTTTCGATCAGTTGAAGGGTGTGAAAATATTTTCAAAGATAGATCTCAGATCAGGATATCACTAGGTAAGAATAAAGGATGAGGATATCAGCAAGACCACCTTTAGAAAAAGGTACGGTCATTACAAGTTCATAGTGGTGCCGTTTGGACTGTCAAACGCACCTGTTGTTTTTATGTTCTTAATGAATGGTGTATTCAGGAACTATTTAGACAGGTTTGTCATAGTCTTCCTGGATGACATATTGGTGTATTCCAAGTCAGAGGAAGATAATGAACAACACCTAAGGATGGTGTTGTAAGTGTTGAGAGAACACCAGCTATATGCCAAGTTGAGAAAATGCTCATTTTATCAAAGACAAATCCATTACTTGGGACATATTATTTCAGAAGAAGGGATCATTGTGGATCCTGAGAACGTTGAGTCCATATGAGAATGGTCAGTGCCAAGGAATGTGATAGAATTTAGATCCTTTATGGGTCTGGTTGGCTATTATAGAAGGTTTATCACAGGGTTCTCAAGGATAGCTCACCCTATCACTTCCTTGCAAAGGAAGGAGAAAAAGTTTTAGTGGACTAAAGAGTGTGAAGAGAGTTTCCAGCGATTGAAGCAGTTGTTAACCAGCACTCCAATATTGAGAATTACAAATCCAAATATGGATTTTGTGGTGTGCACAGATGCGTGTAAGGAAGGGTTGGGAGGAGTTCTCAGCCAAGATGGATTTGTAATCTATTATGAGTCTAGGAAATTGAAAGAGCATGAAAAGAATTATGCCACTCATGATTTGGAGCTGGCAACAATCGTCCATGCTCTGAGGAAATGGAGACATTACCTCATGGGAAGAATATTTGAATTGAGAACAGATCACAATGGTCTGAAATATTTGTTTGAGCAACCAAACTTAAACGCTAGACAAAGCAGGTGGTTGGAGTTTCTGTGTGAATACGAATTTGATATCAAGCATATCAAAGGTAAGGAAAACAAGGTGGCTGATGCACTCAGTAGAAAGGTGCATGAATTACATGCTATAGCCATTAGCATGTACAGGACAGATATTAAGGATAGAATTTTGGAAGATGCAAGTGTCAATTTGCAGTACAGAGACTTGGTAGCAAAGATACAGTAGCGTGAGAGACCACAGAAAGAGGAAAGTTACACCTTGAGAACTGATGGAATACTTTTGTACAAAAACAGAGTGTATGTACCCAATGTCCAGGATTTGAGACTGGTGATTCTAAAAGAATTGCATAAAGTGACTTATGTTGGACATCCAGGATATCAGAAGATTGTGGCAGCACTCAAGAGCCATTATTTTTGGTCGGTTATGAAGAGAGAGATCGTTGAATACATCACCAGATGTATGGAGTGCTAAAAATTTAAGGCTGAGCATAGGCACCCAGCAGGGTTGTTGCGGCCTTTACCCATTCCTGAGTGGAAGTGGGAAGTGGTGACGATGGATTTTATTACAGGATTGCCCAGAATGAGCAAGAAGCATGATTCGATCATGGTGGTGGTGGACAAGCTTACAAAATCTGCCCATTTTATTCCACTGAAAACCACTCACAAGGTAGCAGATGTTGTTGATATCTTCTTAAAAGAAGTGGCATGCTTGCACAAAATTCCTAAGATGATTGTGTCTGATAGGGACCCGAAATTCACCTTGAATTTCTCGAAAGGACTATTCAAAGGATTTAGAATGAATCTGAATTTTAGTACAACATATCATCCCAAGTCTGATGGACAGATAGAGAGGGTGAATAGAGTAATAGAGGACATGATGAGAATGTACGTGATGGACAAACCAACAAGATGGGAAGACTATCTGCATTTGGTAGAATTTGCCTACAATAATGGGTATCATGCATCATTGAAGATGAGCCCATTTGAAGCACTTTATGGAAGAAAGTGAAACACTCCAGTGAGCTGGGATAATCCAGCTAACAGAGCAGTAGTTGGGCCAGAGTTTCTCAAGGAGATGGAGGACCAAATGATAAAAATTAAATAGAATTTGAAAGCTTCCCAGGACAGGCAGAAAAGTTATGCTAATAAGAACAAAAACCATCGAGGATTCAAAGTGGGTGATCATGTTTTCCTGAAAGTGAAAACTAACAGGAGTTCCCTGAAGCTGGGAAGTTGCTCCAAGTTGGCAGCAAGATTTTGTGGGCCATTTGAAATCCTAGAAAGGATTGGGCCAGTTGCATACATGCTTGCATTACCTACATCTATGACTGTACATAATGTGTTTCATGTTTCACTGCTTAAGAAATATATACTTGATGTTAATCATGTTATCGATTGGAATGTGATTCAGGTGGAACCAGAAGGTGTCCTGCAAGTGCATCCTGTGCGCATATTGGACAAGAAAAGAAAACAGATCTGGAATCGAGTGATAGAGCTTGTAAAGGTCCAATGGACCTAGTATGGTTCTGAGGATGAGACATGGGATCATGAAGATGTTATGTGGGCAGAGTACCCACATCTTTTTGAAAAGCTTGCAGATGCAGTGTAAAGTTGCACTAAGGACAGTGTAGAAATAAGGGGAGGGGGATTGTAATGTCCCCAAGGCTAAGCCCTATTGTAAATCTTGTTTATGAAATGAATTTTAAATATGTTTTATAGGTTGGTGAGTTGAGTTTATATAAACTAGTGGGCTTATGTGATTGTTAGGCCAGAGAGCCTAAGTGTTGAAGCCCAAGAGCCTGACTTTGTACCTATATTTATGTTGAATAGTAATAAAATATAAACATCGTCGCGTGCAGACTGACCACAATGAATGAGTGATGGGGGACTAAGCTTCCACAGAGTGGGCAAGGGATTAGGGGATGGAAGGTGGGAAAAGGGGATAAGTGTTGAGCCTAAGGGCTTAAGTCCTTGGGAATAATATTTTAATATTATTCCAAAAGACATGTGAATTAGATGTTTTATCCTAAGTCCCTTTTGGAATGACAAGTGACTTCCAAATGGGAGGAGCGCATGTTTATGGAACACATGCAGTTTCATGGGTGACAAGTGCCAACCCAAGCCCATGCAAATAAAATGGCTGAGATGAGTTGTGTTGGGGGTTCCTCCACCATTCGACCCTTGACAGCCTGAGCGTGAACCCGTCCGACCTCTGCAAGATACCTCGTGCAATTATGAAACTGGGGGGGAAAAGTCTGTGTTGATTTTGGGGATAGCCTGTGTTGATTTCTGGAAAGCCAAGACATCCTCTATCTGAATAGATGGAGCCTGTGTGTGGAATCTCTGTCCCAAAGCCATAATCGTGAGACCATTCTGTCATTATTGAGCCTGTTTGGAAAGCTCGTGTTTGTTTTCCCCGTTGGTTGTTGTGGCCACGCAGTGCTGGACTACATGTGGCATGTTGGCCAGTTTGTACAACACTCTCTCCAGGTGAGAGAGGTGATTGAAGTTGGAAGAACAAATTGCTTTTCCTGTGAGCAATTCTCTCCAGGTGAGAGAGTGCGCAAAGGAAGGAGAGAACTCCTGGAAGGAACCCTGTAGCTTCCACAGAGCTCGAAGACTTCCGGTCCGATCTGTTGCTGAAAGCCAAGGCAAGGGAGGTTAGCAGCTGAAGGACTGTCTAGGTGACAGAGAAGGTGTATACTCCTGGGGTGGAACATGCATGTGGGGAAGGAGAGTCTGTGGGTGGTGAGTATGAGTGGTTCCTGGGAGAGAATTTCTTCCTTGGGACTGTGTGTTTTCCCTATAACCTCAGCCTAACCTAGGATTCCTTGCCTTGGGGTGGATCTTAGTACCAGCTCGGGGGTGACCTACTGCTGAGCTTGATGAGCAGCACGGTTTAAGGCTGAGAGGTTCGTGGAAGGCCTGCACCTGGTTGGTGGAATTACCACTGTTTTCAAAGATAAGTACCAGATTATGTTTCAATTATGTTACTGCATGTCTGTGTATTTATAATTATCATGTATTCTATTGTGCATATGAATTAATGTAAAAACCATTGATTATTTATAATAGCAGTAATTATTATGCTTACTCTGAGTTTAAGTGGGTTTCATTTTCTTAAATGCATGTCATATATATATATATATAAGCATGAGATTGTTATTCCACGAAGTAGCGCCTGCTCGACTGAAGGAAAGGGGGCATTATAGTATGGTATCAGAGCATAACAGCTTCAAATGAAAGAGTGTTACAGTATGGTATCAGAGCATAATAGCTTCAAATGAAAGAGTGTTACAGTATATATGTTGTGTTGTCTTGTTCTGAGCAGGTACACTTCACCCTCTACATTTGCTTCATCCCTTTGAGACATAAACCTGGCCTTACGTTTTCATTAAGTGACTAGTGAGAGGGTGGTACTTTCATCCTTGTTTTATCTCACCATCCCTTTAGGTCACTAGGGATGCCTTCCTTGGGGTATTTTCTTTCCTACTCCTAAGAAAAAGGGATTTCCTATTGAGGTGATAGTGATAGGTCATCCCATTGTTACACCAATATTGTCTCACTTGCCTTAGGCTTTGGGAAAGTACATATTACACGATAACAGGGCTTGGTAAACACTTATACTTCACTTCCCTAACCTTCCTACCCACATATATAGTGATATAGCGCATTTTTGCACTTGTGGGAGGCCCAAAAAGGCCATTTTCCTTCTTGTTTTCTACATTTTATTGTGTTTTTCAAGTTTGATTTAACAAGACAATAAGGAAATTACTCATTTTTAGCCACTTTGGTAAAGGTACTCACATAGCTAGTCATTCATAAAAGTGGTAAGATCATTTCCCCTTTCTCTAGTACTTCATTTTTATCATTTTTTGGAGAGTAAAGTGTAATATTAGCTTTTTGTTTGTTCATTCTATTTTCTACAATAACTAATTTTCAACAAGCATTAAAAATAATTAACTCCTACCCCTTTCACCATAGCCTATTATTTAAGGCATTGATCTACTAATCAATTGGGTAAGGTGATTGTGTTGTGTTAAAGGGAAGCCTCCCAAATCCTTTCGAGATGGGAGTTGGGTTTGAACAAGGAGAGGATAGGTTTTGTGGTGATATTGGGTACTTATTCCTTGTGTTTCTCCCATAGAAGTCTAATACCTTGTAGGACTACTAGTTTGTACGATAACAGTACCAATCTTTTCCATGATCTTGAATGGACCATATTGGGTTGGTCTTATCTTTTTACCTTCACCCTTCATTCTATCCTTGTTGATATGTAACCATACTTGATCACGGACTTGAAGTTGATGATCAACCTGATGTTTGTCATGCCTCACCTTTTTCTTGGCTTGGATCTTCTCCAATTGTTCATGTATTGCTTGATGTACCTATTGGATCCTCTGAATTAACCTTTTAGCTTTATCTGTATTATCATGTCCATCCTCTTTATTTGCTTCTCCAAAATATTTTCCTGACTAGAAGAATGCATGGCATGATTACAGGCATGTTGTACATAGGGAAACTCTTCATCCCATAACTTAGTATGCTTGTTGTAGTATCCTCGAAGTACATGTACCACAATTATGTTTACCACTTATTTATGTCCATATGTTTGCGAATGAAAATTTTTTCTCTTCTTTAACTCCCATAAATGAGACCAAAACTTTCCCAAAAAGTGAGAGTCTCAATCTGAGATAATAGATGTAGGTATCCCAAAGTGAACCCAAACATTAGAAAAGAACATTTGTGTTTTTTTTTTTTTTTCAGTTGTGACCCGTTTCTTGCATGGCATTAAAATACACATCTTATTGAATCTATCCACAACAATATATAAATAATCTTGACCTATCCCGGACATCGGAAAACCCCTACAAAATCCATGGAGATACTTTCCCATGGCTGAGAAGGTACTTGTTGAGGGGTCCTAAATCCCTTTAACTCAACAGTGGGAACCAAACCCACCACTGAGGCCTAATTAGAATCTGCAGCATTTGATAGTGGAATGGTTCTCCAGATCTTGCAATCTGACCAATTAATCGATGTGCTTTACGTAGTGATTTACAGGATATTTTCTCATGAAAACTCCTCCTTTAGTTTGACCGTTCTCTTTTTTGTATTTTCTCTTATAGGTGGGTCTAATAAAATATAGGTGTCGGTATAAACCATCTCGGAAAAGGGAAAGGGGGGGAAATTAACTACTAAAGAAGGATGAGCTTAGGATAACCCTTGTGCTCAAGCAGGCAGACAATGATTTCCACACCTACGACAAGCCTAGTACTAATACATCAACTTGTTGGTATTTCAATTATTGACTGAGATACAATTATCACAAGAAAACATACATGCAATAAAATGATGGCAATAAAATTAGTTTCCTTAGCTCTAATCACTAATCACACATTAACACCACGATTTGATTTCCATCATTAGAGATAAGAACTCTAAAAATATTGAATCAGCTAACTTATCAATAGATTCAGAAACTCTTACTCATTACAGCATCCATTCATGAGATAAAGTCATAAGTAATTCCTCCTTATGATCCAATCACACATGCCTTTTATGTAAAATAGAAATTTGTCTCTAGTCGTAAATAGGACTTCTCAATTAAGGTAGTTCTAAAACAATTATTTACAGTTCCAAAAATGAGGTTCTTTTCAAAAACCATCGACGCTTTATCAAAGGTCGATCCTCTTATTTATAATAACTTATTAAATAAAATAATTATCAAAGTGAAAGTTAAGTAAAACAAAACACCACCACATGGCGCTTCCATCTCTCTGTCTTCTAAGAGTCAACTAGTTTTACTTAAGTGGATGACTCTTCTCATACTCTAACCATTTGATTAAGAGTTCATCGCATGCGTTGGAATACATGAATCTATGTTGGTCCATTGGGGCCAAAAGAATCTCATTTAGCTCCACTGCTTGTGCCCAATACTTTACTACTTTAACACTTAATTGTTGTAATATTGTTTGAGCCTTGATCGGGTTCTCCATGAACTATTGTACTTGACCTGGTGCCATGCTTGCCACCTTTGTTATATCTGTAGTAGATGATGAGTCTTGTTATGCATGTTGTTTGACTATGTCATGCAAGTTGACAAAGTCCTCGGGTGGGCCGAATTTGGGGAGACCGATGTCTCTCATCGCCCGATTGATCTTGGTCCAACTTCTTTTTCAATCAACCCATTTCTCTTGAATATCCTACTGAGTTTTTGTTGATGGAGCTTAAATCCCCTGATTCAACAGCAGTAACCAAACCTGCCACCGAGGCCCAATTAGACTCTACAATGTTTGGAGTGGAATGGTTCTCCATATCTTACAATCTGGCCAAATTATTGATGAGCTTTTGTGTTTTCTGGTGAATGCTCTTCCTTCGGTTAAGACAATTTTTTCAGTAATTTCTCTTAGGTGGGGAAGGTACAAGAGGTGCAAGCCAGTATAAACCAAATTAACTAAGATAGGACAAGATTTTTAACTATTGGGAAGGGGTCGAGCCTGGGATAACTCGCTACTCGAACATGCAGACAGTGATCCTATGCCAAAGGGGTTTAGTAATAATACTTTAACTAAAAGAGAATCCAACTATTGTCTGAGAAAGCTACTTAACAGAAAGAAAACACATATATGATCAAGATCAAGGTAAGCAAAATAATTCATCTATCGAGACATTCATCACATAGTTGAGGTAAACTAATTAGCATAGAGAAAGAAATACAACTGTAATCAATGTCACGGTAAGAAAAATAATTCATCTACCAAGACATTCATCACATAGAAGCACAATGATTTACTTTCATCATTTAAATCAAGGAACATTAAAACATTGCACCAGATAACTTGACAACAAAATTGATTGCTCTTACTCATTTACTGCAACATTCATGGAACAGGAAAGGAGGTAATTCTTCTCCAACTCCAATCACATACATCTAATGAAAATAGTTCGTCTCTGGTCCAGAAGGAATTCTTAATTGATATCAGTCTCAAAATAATTATCCACAACCAAAAGAAAAAGAGTTCTTACAAAAACCATCGACCCTTGACCATCGATCGATGTTCCTATTTATAATATAAATTCTTAACAGTAATTAACGGTAAAATACAATTTGAGCTAATAAAAAATCTCCACGTGGCGTCATCATCTAACAATCTTTCAACAATCTACCTGAGTTGTTTCTTAGAAAGGGTGGAATCTTTCATAATCAGACCATCTGATAAAGAGTTCTTCATGGGTGTTGGCCCACGAAAACATGTGTTGTTCCATTGGAGTCGCGTAGATTCCCCTAATGTCTGATGCATGTGCCCGATATTTTGTGAGGTTGAAGTTCAATTTCTGAAGTATGGCTCTGGCTTTGATTGGATGTCCTGCGAACTATTGTACTTGCTCGGGCTTGGCATTGGTGACCTTTGAAAATTATTTGACTCATGACGCATCTTGTTTGGCACACAGCTTGATCGTTTCGCTTAGGTCGATTAATATCAGGATGCCAAAATCGGGAACTCAACATATCTCATCGCTTCAGAGATTCTTTTAGTTCTTCAGTGGGATCACAAGACAGACTCTAGTCAGTGATCGAGAAGATTCTTCCTGCAATTAAGAAGTAGTAGTTTATCTATCAAGCAACCCATGATCTGACATAAATAAGCAATAGATCAACACGTACCTATGCAGCTTGCTAGTCTCAGTCATTTTTAATACTTACGTGATCCCAAATGTTTCCTTCGAGTGACCTGTAAATCCGTCGCTCCTATTTGGTGTAAATGAACACCTCAACATGCTGTAGTGTGGCTAATCAAGTATGATAGACATGAATGTATAATTATCACAGTAATTACTTGACCTTTAGGAAAAAGGGCATCGAGGACGAATTATGCACGTGTGTGCTCCCGAGAGGTCAGATATTGTATAGAGAAGGTTGTTAAATGCCTTTTGAACTTGTACCACCAAGCATGCCAAGCGTCATTTATAAATAACGGAAGTTTGGAAGTTCAAAAAAAAAATCTAAAGGATCGTACTGCACGCTTTCCTGCAACCCTGATCGACAGCGCTTTCATGTTTTGGATCACATTCGTTGATCAACTATGGTGTGCCAAAAAAATTTAAACATCTTGTCACGAGGCATGGGCATTATTCTGGAGAGCCTAGTGTCAATATTTGATTTCCCTATAAATCTAGGATTTTTGCGAGCAAATATTCTTATATGTCAAGCTCATATTCCCTGGGGAATTGGTTTGGTAAGTTCGTCTTGGCAACGTCCAGTTGAGTAATCCTTTGCCATCTATGGATGCCTTGAGTCTCTTATGCTTTGCAATCATGGGATCTCCTTCAAACACGGAACTATTTCCATGAGGCAGCCGGAGTACGAGGTCTAAGCCCCAGTGCACCCCGGACTCCTTCCTGTGGGCTTCGAGAGGTACAGCTATCTTCCCAGAGGTAGTGTCAGTGTCTACACATGGGCTTGGAGTGGTCACAGATATGTCCGGGAGAAATAAGTTGGACACTGCACCTTCTCCGAGACTGAAACCGCGAATAAGAGGAAGGCCTAAAAAGAAAACTCAGGAAGGAGAGGGGGACCACCCCAAGGCCAAACTGAGTGCGCGTCCAACCCTTGAGGAGTCTATAATTCCTACCGATCGTTTGGAGTTGGTCGAGACCACTGGTAAAGGAGGCAGAAGAAGAAAGGGGAGGGCCAAAGATCCAAGAGCTTCCGTCGAAAATTCCACTCAGCAACTAGAGCAGGCTCAAATTGCAATAGCTGAGATTTACCAAGAGAATAGGGAACTGTGACGTCAGTTGGTGGTAAAAACCCAGAGGATACCGTCGCTTCAAGGTCGCAAGGGGAGCATCATTTGGCTGTAGAGACAACTTAGGGAAGCACAAGACACGATCGTGGAGTTACGCGAGGCGTAGCGGTTGGCGGCGACAACGGAGCATAAGACACCACCAAGCGTGAAATACAACCTGAGAGAGGACCAAAGCATAAGAGATACATAGTTAGCGGGTTTTCATCCTATGTTCCTGGAAGTGTGGCTCAACACCTCTTTGTATTTCTTCTTTGTAAAATTTTGTAATCTCACAGTGACCAGGAAAGTTAGCCGAGTCGTAGGGGTCATCTATTCATATGTAACCAAGCCTGGCAGAGGTTTTTTCTTGATTGTATATAAAGAAAAGTTTAAAAGTATCATTGCGAATCAAACGCATATTCTTCTTTAAATCTTTTGCGTAAAATGCTAGATCTTGTGGAATCATTGGTATTACGTCACAAGTTTGTTAATGTTTTTCTTTGTAAAACTTTGATATCAATTACTACTTCCACGAGATTATCGATTTTGGTTACTTAATCACGGAAGGATATTCGGCTAATGGATAAAAGTCATGCTTGGAATTTCACTTGTACCGCGATTTTTTTTTTGAGAAAAGATTAGAGGTCACAGCTGCCAATACCGAGAGTCATTGGAGCGATTAATTAGTTCCCTTTCGTCGATACCGAACTTGTTTCAGGAGTTCGGTGGTCGGCAATGTTGCTTTTATCTATGCAGGGTGCTTACAATCACACTTTTCTTCCGAAGCCGAATGAATCGGCCTTCGGAGAAATCTTTTCAAAGGCTATATGCAAAAAGAGATACTCTTATCGGTCAACGCCAAAGAATGTCGGCATTCAGCTTCTTTGACTTCCCATACAATTTTCGCTACATTAATCTTTCACCAATGTCGAACTTCTCAAGTAAGCCGGGAGAAATCTGGGTCGCTAGTTCCTTGATCAGTTGTGATGTTTCTCAAGATGGTTCTTAATATGCTCAAGAGAAACTTGGATATGAAACATATCAGATAAGAAGGTTATTAGGCTCAAACCACGGTGAAAACAATCGAAGGTAGAAGACAAGGTGGTACCCAAAAAGAAGTGGTCACAGAACTTTTAGGGTGTGTTGAGCACTCAACAAATGGCGATTCACTGGGCGAATGCAGAATCTTTGTCCCCTAAAACAAATATCTCTGGTCCTTCTTTTAATCA
>ML778446.1:1096159-1126849 GCA_009831015.1 Picea engelmannii
ATATATATATATATATACACACACACACACATATACATATATTTAAAGTTGTTATTATTGGAAGTATTTCTTTAGGGCTTGGCTGTTTATCGGGAGGGCGTCAGGTTCCCCTCATAGATTTTGAAAATGATAAGTACCTACCCTGATCTTCTCAGCCACCTGAAAAGGCCCAAGCCATAGGCTCTAAAACTTGGAATGCTTCCCTTTGGGTTCATTTACCTTATCCCACTTTAGAACTAAGTCTCCTACTTCAAAATTCTTTTCTTTAGCATTGTGCTTATTGAACCATCTTTTCACTATCTACTGATGGGATAAAAATTTAGACTTGGCATTTTCCCTCTCTTCCTCCATCATGAACAGAGTGTTGATTCTTTGTTGCATGGTTGAGGATTCATCGTCATTAGAATCTTGGGCCAATTCGAGAGATGGAAGATAAAGCCCATTTGGGAGAATGGCTTCTTGTCCGTAGACCAGGAAGTACAGGAAATTCACTATAGCCTTTTTGGGTGTGACCATGTTATCCCATAGGGCATTATGGAGTTGGTTATGCCAATCTCTATGGTTGTTCACAATAGTATTCTTTAGTATCCTCACCATATTCTTATTGGTTGACTCTGCCACATTGTTTCCCTGAGGGTAATAATTTGCAGAGTACTTGATTATGATTCCTTTGTCCAGAGCGAACTCTGTCAATAGGGTAGAGGAGAAGTAGGCTGCATTATCAAATACCAGAATGGAAGGAATGCCAAACCTTGTAATTAGTTGTTGTTCTATAAATTGGATGACTATTTTCTCATTTACATGGGTCAGAGGGATGGCCTCTGCCCACTTTGTGAAATAGTTGGTGGCAGTAAGAATATACTTGTGCAATTTTGAATAATTGGGCATAATTTCTCCTATGATGTCTAACCCCCCCTACTCAAACGGTCTAGAGATGGTTACAAGCTGAAGTGGGATTGCTGCCCTTTTCTCCTTGCCAACACTTATTTGACAAATCTTACAATTCCTGGTGTAAGCATGATCATCTTTGAACAAAGTGGGTCGGTAATAGCCATCTCTTAGAACCTTATGAGCGGTGGTGTTTCCTGCAAAATGTCCCCTAGTGGGGCCATCGTGGAGTTATTTTAGCACTTTATCAGTGTCCTCGCGTTCGAGACATCTCAGTAATACCCTGTCATAGTTGATCCAGAAGAGTACCAAATTTATGAGGCGATATTGTGTGGATTTTAATCGGAAGGCTCTCCTTTCTTTGGGGTTGAGGTTTTCAGGACAAGTCCCGTAATGTAATAGATGAGCCAAATCCTTGTACTAGGATTCTGGTCCCAGTGAAATGTATGCTACTTCACCACAACACAATGTTATTTCATTATCCCACCCTGGATCTTGGTTTGTCTGATCTTGAGCTTCGGTTGCGAGTTTGCACAAACCTTGTCCTTTTACTAACTTGGCGGGTTTTATATCTAGATCAAATTCCTGGACTACCGCCATCTAGTTCCCTCTTCTTTCTCCCATTTCTTATTGGGTAAACAAAGATCGGACTGTGGGGTGTGGCACAATCACCTTAGTGTGATTCTTGAGGATGTATGACCTAAAATGCATTACTGCTTTATAGACTACGTAGGACTATTTGTCTATGGTGGGGTAATTGAGCTCATCTCCTTGAATTTTGGTGCTCATGAATGACACTGAGGCTTCGTTGTTGTTATCATCCTTCTGATTTAAAACCACAGCTAGCGATTGGTCAGAGGCGAAAGTATAAAGGATAAAGTATCTATTGAAATCGGGAATTCGCAATACCAGGGCTTGGGATATGGCAGCCTTGATATTGTTGAAGAATTTTTTCGTTCATTATCCCACTTAAACTTGGAATCTTTTCGAATCATTTTTTGTAAGGGTTTGATGATTTCAACAAAGTTGGGGGTGAATTTCCTTACAAAATTAATTTGCTCGAAAAAAGACTACATAGCCTTCTTGTTATGGGGTAGCGGAAGTTGAGCTATGGCTTTAATCCTTTTGGGGTCTATGTGAATTCCCACTTGAGATATAATATTACCTAACAACTTACCTTCTTCAACACTGAAGATAGTTTTCTTAGGATCGAGTGATATACCGTATTTTCGGCATCTTTCAAAAATATGAGTTAAGTGTTGGATGTGTTCCTCTCTATTCTTTGAATACATCGTTACGTCATCTAAATACACTACCATGCACTTACCTATAAGCCCTTGAAATTCCACATACATTTCCCTTTGAAAGGTCTCTCCTGCGTTAATCAAGACGAAAGGAATGTGTTTATAAGCAAAGTTTCCCCATTTGGTCCGGAAGGTAGTTTTTAATCGGTCTTCCTCTGAAACCAACACTTGCTTGTATCCTAAGAAGCCGTCTAGAAGGGAGAAAATTTCCAAGCCTGACATGGTCTGTAGGAGTTGCTCCATTGGTGGGATGGGATAATTGTCCTTTTCTGAAGCTCTATTGAGATTCTGAAAGTCTACGCATAATCGGATTTCTCCTGACTTTTTTCTTACTAGAACAAGGTTCGCTACCCATGTGGAATGTCTAACTTGGAAAATTATCTTTGCATCTAAAAGATTCCTTAACTCTTGATACATTAGGGTTTCCAAGGATGGGTGGTACTTTCAGAGCCTCTGTTGAAAAGGTTTGACTTCGGGTTTCAATGGGATGGTGTGTTGAATGATGCGGGTATCATACGTTTTCAAATCTTTATAGGACCAGGCGAACACATCCTGATATTGTTTGAATAATTTGAGGTAGGATTTCATCTCCTCTTTAGATATCATTTTGTCAAGATTTACATGATTTGGGTTGTCTGGGGTTCCAAGATTTATAGTTTCGTGGAGGGGGCAGGAGCTACTAGTCTTTGCGTTTTTAGGTCCTTTGAAATGTTCCTTTAGATCAAACAAATTTTCTAGATTTGCTATCCCTTTTGGAATTGTGTGAGCCTTTGGTTTATCCGCGCGTTGACCCTCCTAAGGACTGGTTTCCATTAGTTTCTCTTGGAACTCTTCATCATTAATAGCGAGGTCTTTGAAGTTATCTTGATTAGTCAAGAAGATTATGATCTATTCCCCCTCAAAGACTTTCCAATTAGAGATATTATTATGTATCGATAGCTTGTAGAGAAGTTCTATGATGAATCGGGAAGCTTTGTAATCTTCTAAAGGCGAGAGTCTTAAGGCAGCAGTGGCTAAGGACTCTGCAAGGATGTTCTTCACTCTAGGGATCACAGTGATATTGAAAGCTTCAAAGTGTTCTATCAGCCTCTTCACCTCCTGCTGGTAATTCTTAAGATGAGGGGAGTTGCAGTGTATAGTGTTTCTCACTTGTCTAATAACGATTTTCGAGTCTCTGAACACCTTTAATTCCTTGAAATTAATATCTATGGCTTTCTTTAACCCTTGTACCAGGGCTTCATACTCGACAGTGTTGTTAGTGCACTTGAATTCTGGCCTACAAGACAAAAAATGGCATTTACCCTTTCGATCGATGAGGATGCACCTTGCTCCCGAACCCTCTTGTGACTTGGATCCATCAAAATAAAGGGTCCAAATTTGTGAGCGATGATTTCCATTCCAATCAGTGTTCCGCTCTTTGATCTTTTCTTCCGAAAGACCTAACACTAGGTCTTGACAAAAGAGATAATCTTCCCTTGGTATCGGGAATTATTCTTGAAATATCATCTCGGAGCTTTGGGTAAGTGAAACATCAGACAAGAGAGGAGCAAAATTTCCAAAGTGAGAGTCGCAATAATAATTCCCTATATGGGAAAATTGGTAGAGGCTGGTTCGTTCGGGGTTTCCAGGTCAGTGACCGTATGTTTCAGGTATCTTTCCCTATCAATTCTGATCATGCTCGTGTATCCCTTCAGCAGTAGCCAAAGGTGTGCCCAGTCTATGGTGAAGTATCCATTTAGTTTTTTGGACCAATCTCGGCTTAATAAAAGCACATAGGCCTCAGGGATATCCACCACAATGATGTCAATCACCTGCACGAAATTAGGATGAGTGGCTATCCTGATCATCACATCTTTGAGTTCCCCCATGACTTTGACCTGGGTCCTGTCCAGTTGTGTGACATGCTTATCACTTTTGCGAGGGAAAACACCTAATTTGTTACAAACGGCCAAGGGCATGACATTGGAAGATGTCCCAGAGTCTACCAGATAGTTGTGGATATTCCTATTGAAGATTTCGAATGTTAAAAGGAAAGGTGGTACAAAAGGCCTCCCCTTCCTGCCTTTTGAGTAGGTGTTTCCTATTGGTTTTCTTGCCAAATCCATAGGGGGAAGATTCTTCTCCTGACCATCATCGGTGGTCGGGTTTTCTACCAAACTTAGAGCTTGCAACATAAGGTCTTTCTGCTAAGGGATTCTACATATGTCCATAACTGATACATTATCTTTCATCTTCTTCAAGTCTTCTACTACATTGTAATCTAATTTAGGAGAATAATGAGTATGGATACTTATAGGCTTTTTACCATGAGCGAAAGGCATTCTCAGGCAATCAGGAGTTAATTTACTTTGTGAGGCATGGGTGGCATCGGTATCTCTTGGGTCGGGTTGACCTTTACTACGTGTCTGTGCCACCGATATCTCTACGGGTGGTGCCTGAGTTTTAAACAGATCATACGAAGACATGATCACATCGGGATCCCATATTAGCATGGTCGTGTCTTGTGGTATGTCAGCATCTTCCTAATCGACAATGTTAAAGGACGAACTGTTGGATGGTTCGGTCAGAGAGACTTCACCCAGAAAATGATTGGCCATTAAATTCATGGCATGGACCCACTGAGGAAATTCCCTTTCTGATTGGTTCTCTTGGTGGTACGAATAGAAAGAATCGTACGTGACATTCCTTAAGTCAATGTTTAGGTTGGCTAGGGGAGGTTCAATTGTTGTGAAAGGCTGGTTTCTTTTAAAAAAAGTCTTATAGGGTCTTTGGCCTTGGTTTCCCTCACCCACATTTCTTTTCATATCTATAATCCCATTTGATAGTTTCTTGACCATGCGTTGCAGGTCTTCTATATCTCCATTACCCTTGTCGGGAGTTGGTTTGGCCAACTTCCCTAGTGGTCTAGTCAAGAGGAGTCCTCTCCTGGGAGGGGGTTGGCTTTCTTTTCTCGCTAGAGATGCCTGGACTTCTTTACATCCTTTCATATGGAACTCTATCATCTTGGCCTCTTCAAAATTCTCCGCGAGGGTTTGCTTAGCAGCTCTTTTAATGAACATGGAAATAGAGGCCGAAAGCGCGTTGGCATAGACCTCGATTTGCAACTCTTGGGTCAATTTCTCTACGGGCTGGAATTTGTTTAGGATAGTCATGAATCTTTGATTGAAATATTTGACCCTGTCCTTTGGGGTCATGGTGGTTGTGAATAATTCGGCCATAAGGGATCCTATGGTAGTTTCTTCAGAAATTTTTTCTAGGAAGTCCTTTTGGAACTTAGTCCAGCTGGTTATGGATCCTACTGGAAAGTTAAAATACCAAGTGGAAGTTGAATTCTCAAATTTGTAGGGGAAAATTCTGCATACCATGTCTTCATGTTGGACGTTCATAAGCCTAATCGCAAATATGAACTTCTTGATATGATCTTCCGGTGATCCTAAGGTTTCAGGATCATACTTGGGGAGCAACTTTTATGGGTGCCGAGGGAGATTGTGTACTCGTCCAGGGACAGCCATGGCATCCCCGACCAACTAGGGTTGGTTGTCTTGAAGTGGAACTTCCCTCTCTTCTTCTCGATCATTGTTCTCTTCCATTTCTTCAGAGTCGGAGTCAGGCTCTTCCTCTTCTGAAAGATCGTTAGGTTTGAAGATGTCGTCAGCTGGCATCTTGGGTATGAGGTCAAGAGGTTCTTGGATTTCGCTGATCATGAAGTCTATTAAGTCTTCGAAGGAGTGTACAAAAACTCTGTTGGAAGTGTTGAATACTAGTCTACTTTGTTGTTTTCTTCGAGGGAGGATGGGGGTGAAGGGAAATGCGTCGATTTGTTGGGAATAGGCTCTGGTAATCCTTCTGAATTGATTCAGCTCCTCGTGAGGGAGGGCATAAGGTATTTCAGGGTGAAGATGTCCTTCCTTGGAGTGGGGTGATTTATCCTCTTCGAGAGTACTTAGTAAAGGTGGGTTGTCTGTTGGATGACTAGCCATGCATGTGGGCCGTTACGAATCTATAGGATGTTAGAAATATCACATAAATTACATATTCAACCATTCATTCTCAGGCCCTCCTTCTAGCGGCAATTCTATTGATGCGGATTAAATCCCCTGATTCAATAGTAGGAACCAAACCCACTACCAAGGCCTAATTAGACTCTGCATCATTTGGAGTGGAATGGTTCTCCAGATCTTACAATTCGGCCAAATTATCGATGAGCTTTTGTGTTTTCTGGTGAATGCTCTTCCTTCGGTTAAGACATTTTTTTCCGTAATTTCTCTTAGGTGGGGTAGGTACAAGAGGTGCAAGCCAGTATAAACCAACTTGACTAAGATAGGACAATATTTTTAACTATTGGGAAGGGGTCGAGCTTGGGATAACCCGCTACTCGAACATGCAGACAACGATCCTATGCCAAAGGGGCTTAGTAATAATACTTTAACTGAAAGAGGATCCAACTGTTGTCTGAGAAAGATACTTAATAGAAAGAAAATGAATGTATGATCACGATCAGGGTAAGCAAAACAATTCATCTACCGATACATTCATCACATAGCTGAGGTAAACTACTTAGCATAGAGAAAGAAATACAACTGTAATCAATGTCACAGTAAGAAAAATAATTCATCTACCAAGACATTCATCACATAGAAGCACAATTATTTACTTTCATCATTTAAAGCAAGGAACATTAAAACATTGCACCAGATAGCTTGACAACAGAATTAATTGCTCTTACTCATTTATTGCAACATTCATGGAACAGGAAAGGAAGTAATTCTTCTCCAACTCCAATCACATACATCTGATGAAAATAGTTCGTCTCTGGTTCAGAAGGACTTCTTAATTCATAGCAATCTCAAAATAATTATCCACAACCAAAAGAAAAAGAGTTCTTACAACAACCATCGACCATTGACCATCGGTCAATGTTCCTATTTATAATATAAAGTCTTAACAGTAATTAACGGTAAAATATAATTCAAGCTAATAAAAAATCGCCACGTGGCATCATCATCTAACAGTATTTCAACAGTGCACCCGAGTTGTTTCTTGGAAAGGGTGGACTCTTTCATAATCATACCATCTGATGAAGATTTCTTCATGGGTGTTGGCCCACGGAAACCTGTGTTTTTCCATTGGAGCCACATAGATTCCCCTAATGTCTATTGCGTGCACCCGATATTTTGCGAGGTTGAAGTTCAACTTCTGAAGTATGGCTCTGGCTTTAATTAGATGTCCTGGAAACTATTGTACTTTCTCAAGCTTGGCATTGGTGACCTTTGCACATTATTCGTCTCATGACGCATCTTGTTCGGTGCACAGCTTGATCATTCCACTTAGGTCGATTAATATCGGGATGCCAAAATCGAGAGCTCGACATACCTCATCGCTTCGACAATTCTTTCAGTTCTTCAGTGGGATCACATGACAGACTCTAGTCGGTGATCGGGAAGCTTCTTTCTGCAATTAAACAGTAGTAGTTTAGCGATCAAGCAACCCATGGTCTGACATAAATAAGAAACAGATCAACACGTACCTGTGCAACTTGCTAGTCTCAGTCATTTTTAATACTTACGTGATCCCAAACGCTTCCTTTGAGTGACTTGTAAAGCCTTCACTCCTCTTTGGTGTAAATGAACACCTCATCATGTTGCAGGCGCTTCCTTTGAGTGACCTGTAAAGCCTTCACTCCTCTTTGGTGTAAATGAACACCTCATCATGTTGTAGTGTGGCTAATCAAGTATGATAGACATGAATGCATAATTATCATAGTAATTACTTGACCTTTGGGAAAAAGGGCATCGAGGACGAATTATGTGCATGTGTGATCTCGAGAGGTCAGATATCGTACAGAGAAGGTTGTTAAATGCCTTCGGAACTCGTATCACTAAGCATGTCAAGTGTCATTTATAAGTAACGAAAGTTTGGAAGTTCAAAAAAAAATTTGAAAGGACCGTACTGCATGTTTTCTTGCAACACTGATCGACGGTGCTTTCATGTTCTAGATCGCATCCATCGATCAACTACGACGTGCCGAAAATTTTTAAACATCATGTCATGAGGCGTGGGCATTATGCTAGCGAGCCTAGTGTCGCTCTTCAATTTCCCTATAAATCCAAGATTTTTGTGAGCAATCCTTCTTATATGCCAAGCTCATATTCCCTTGGGAATTGGTTTGGTAAGTTTGGCTTGGCGATGTCCAGTTGATTAATCCTTTGCCATCTGTGGATGCCTTGAGTCTCTTATGCTTTGTGATCATGGGATATCCTTCAAACATGGGATGCGGTCCATGAGGTAGCCAGAGTGTGAGGTCTCATCCCCAACACACCTGGGACTCCTTCCTGTGGGCTTCAAGAGGTACAACTATCTTCCCAGAGGAAGCATCAGTGTCTACACACAGGCTTGGAGTGGTCACAGATACGTCTGGGAGAAATAAGTTGGAGACTGCGCCTTCTCTGGGACCGAAATCCCAGATAAGAGGAAGGCCTAAGAAGAAAAATCAAGAAGAGGAGGACTGCCCCAAGGCCAAACTGAGTGCATGTCCAACCCTTGAGGAGTCTGTAACACCTATCGATCATTCGAAGTTGGTCAAGACCACTGGAAAGGAGGCAGAAGAAGAAAGGGGAGGGCCAAAGAGATGGGAGCTTCTGTCAAAAATTCCGCTCAACAACTAGAGCAGGCTCAAATTGTAATAGCCAAGATTTACCAAGAGAATAGGGAACTGCGATGTTAGTTGGCAGTAAAAACCTAGAGGATACCGCCGCTGCAAGGTCGCGTGGGGAGCATTGTTTGGCTGCAGAGACAACTTAGGGAAGCAAAAGACACTATCGTGGAGTTATGTGAGGTGCAACAGATGGCGGCGACAATGGAGCATAAGACACCACCAAGCGCAAAAGTCAACCTAAGAGAGGACCAAAGCATAGGAGATACGTAGTTAGTGGGTTATTGTCCTGTGTTCTTGGAAGTGTGGCTCAACACCTCTTTGTCTTTCTTCTTTGTAAAATTTTGTAATCTCACGGTGACCGAGTAGGTTAGCCGAGTCGTAGGGGGCATCTATTTGTATGTAACCAAGCCTGGCGGAGGTTTTTTCTTGATTGTATATAAAGAAAATTTTAAAAGTATCACTATGAATCAAACACATATTCTTCTTTAAATCTTTTGCGTAAAATGTTAGATCTTGTGGAATCATTGGTATTATGTCGTGAGTTTGTTAATGTTTTTCTTTGTAAAACTTTGATATCAATTACTACTTCCGCGGGATTATCGATTTTGGTTACTTAATCACGGAAGGATATTTGGCTAATGGATAAAAGTCATGCTTGGAATTTCACTTGTACCACGATTTTTTTTTTGAGAAAAGATTAGAGGTCATAGATGTTGATACTGAGAGTCATTGGAGCGATTAATTAGTTCCCTTTCGCTAATATTGAACTTGTTTCAGGAGTTCGGAGGTCAGTAGTGTTGCTTTTATCTATGCGTGGTGCTTACAATCGCACTTTTCTACCGAAGGCGAAGGAATCGGCCTTCGGCAAAATCTTTTCAAAGGCTATATGTGTAAAAGAGATACTCTTATCGGTTGACGCCGAAGAATGTCGACACTCAACTACTTTGACTTCCCATACATTTTTCGCTACCTTAATCTTTCACCGATGTTGAACATCTCAAGTAAGCCAGGAGAAATCTGGATCATTGGTTCCTTGATCAGTTGTGGTGTTTCTCAAGATGGTTCTTAATATGCTCAAGAGAAACTTGGATATGAAACATATCATATAAGAAGGTTATCGGGCTCAAACCATGGTGAAAAAAATCGAAGGTAGAAGACAAGGTGGTACCCAAAAGGAAGTGGTCACAGAACTTTTAGGGTGTGTGGAGCACTCAACAGGTTCTTGGGCCATCTTTACCTAGTATTTGGCTGACTTCCTTATACGATTGATGTTGTTGTCACTTAGCACCCGAATGTCATGCTCTTTGACATCCCAACTCTTTTAAATTGTGCTGATGTAATAAATTATTTCCACCGCTTGGTGGGCCTTCTCATACCATTTTTCCATGTCTTTGCACGTCACTAGTGCCATAAGGGTGTCTTCCTGGAATTCATCTATCCCTGCAGTGAAAAGGTGTCGCTCACTTGTAAATTTGATGTAAGCATATTGGAATTCGTTTCTCAAAAAAATGATGGCCTATGTTGAGTCCTGATATTATTTTTCCAAATGGCAAAGATGTTCCAAGTCCTTTAATGCAGTGGCCATCTCCTCCTCATATTTCATTTCTCTATCCAGGGTGGCATCTATGATCGCCATCCTTGCATCGATAATCTTAGACGTCTTGGCATACTCCGTGTTGATCAATTTCTCCTCTATGGTGATGAGGATCAAACTGTCCAAAGTAAGCCTCCTTTTTTTGGTGGTTCTCTTCATGATGGATTTCCTATTTTGGTCATAAGAGATTTCTTGTATATCGGTGACCTCATCAACCGGCTCGGGGATTTGTTTCTCTCCCCAAGTAAGAGTGTTTCCCAGGCTCCCAACGGTGTATATATGTTCAGGACTGGGTTCCTGAACCTCTTATGTATGTCCCAATGGCTCGACCTATGGCTATTTCTCATCGGGTGGTAAAGTACTGGCCAAAATTGAGGAATCAGGGGTAGGTTCGGTACTTACTTGGTAATCGGCTGTCAAGATGTCAATTTCCTGTTGTGTAATTTCTTCCCCTTGTTCACCCGATCCTAGCTCATCCATCGAGCTATCCATTGGGGTTCCCGGTATGTCAAGCGGCTCAACGTCCAAGGCACTTTCTACCTCATGCTCATTCTGCAGATGGATCTGACATGGAGCATCGGGACCCAGGGTGAATGCTTTCTCAAGTTCTTTCTCCTCTGTGATTTGAACCGGAGTCACCAGGGAAACCTCTGAAATCTCCTCATCATCATAGATAGTTATTAAATCATACAAGGGGTTTGGTATGTTGGTTCCCCCTGGTGTACTTGATATCTCAGGCTGTTTTGAAATCACCCCTAGTGATTTGATCTGTGGTGCTAGAATTTTAGGGTTTTTTGGCCCGGTCATTCTTTCAGTTTGTATCGGCTCTAAGCCACTTAGCTCTCCTCTACTTTCGATTGGGTTTTCGATGGGAACTCTCATCATGTCTATGATATTTGGGTCATTATACAACTGATCAATGACTCTATGTGCCTCTTCCATTAAAAGAAATCCCATTTCTTGTGCTTTTGGTGTCAAGAACAATCCCCTTCTATGTGCCTATGTTGTTTCTACCGCTCTAATTTCTTCCCTGGATCTGAGGGCCTCTTAAGTTGACTGCTCTATCATTTCCACCTATTCTTCCATGCTCTTGGCCTTCAACCTAGTCATGTTTTGGTTGGCCATCCTCTGCACCACCTCGTCCCAGTCCTGGGTGCTCTCTGTGAAGATTTTGTCCTCATACTTATCATGACAATACGACCAGCAGGATGATACTTGTGAAGCATGTTGGAGTACCAGGCCTCTAGGGTCGTGCTTGTGGAATCGGCCTATCGAGAACCTAAATTCAAGTTGGCTCATCTCTTCTTGTTTGGCTTGAGCAGCTTCCTTTACTAGATACAACCCCACATGGAAACCGTAGGGTATGAAAGCATGTTTCTTGTCTTTGACCAATGTGGCATTATATCCCTGCAGGATGGTCTGATAACATATTTCTCCCACAATGAGCCAGTCTTGGACATGAGCGGGTAGGATATGTGGTGCTCTAGGGGCTCCAAACACCCTGATGTAGGTTGAGAGTTCGTCCAAGTACCAATGGCCTACCTTGGCTATTATTTTCTTGGCTGCCACCAATAACCTTGGGCATTCCTTCTTAAAAATAATAAAATAAATGTGGGTGATGACTTCATCACAGATGAGTGTGTAATATTTATTGTACTTGTTCTCCCATAGTACGATGTAGTATACGTGGACCGGGAACTCTGCAACATGCCATCTTAGATTCATGCCGACGAAAATGTTCCTTATGCACATGACATCGAGCAGATACGAGGCCATGTAGAAAGTTGGTGCCTCTCCTTCCTTTGGAATCTGAGCCTGTTGTACATAGATTCTTAATCATTTTGAGATTATAGTTCCCCATTTGAAGCTTCTCCCAGTGATTGCAACTATGTATGCCAAAGGAATTCATGCTTATGAAAACTTGGAGTAGTCTTTTTCTCCATATAACCGGCAGATGAGAGCCATCAAATAAATGTATGGCTCCCTCAGATTAATCATTCCATACCAGCCATTGCTCCGGTTAGTGAAATTATTTTCTTCCTTCCACCTTAAGGCCATCAATCGGTTGTTGTCATGGAACTCATAGAACTTTACCATGAAGTTCGTGTTGAGCCGCTCCTCTGGGTCCCTGAGCTTATAGTACTCCTGGACTTCTATCGGAAGGAAAACATTGATGCATCCACCATTCTCAATGTTCATCAATCACTTATTCCCATCTGTGTGGTCGATGGGCCATTTTAGAACCTCTATGCAAGGGAAAATCGAGGTTCTACTTGCCACCATGTGTAAATACGATCGTCGGATGTTCGGGAACACCTGGTCATCAAGCATCCTTAAGTCCAGATCATTGTGTGGGATATATTCTAGGTATTCTTCTTGGATGATCATGTTAAAGAGATCACCCCACTATGGGAGCATTATTTTGGACCCAGTTCTTGCTTCAATATCACCGAAGGTCGAAGGCTGGGCAAAAGATTTCTTTGTCAAGGTTTTGATGACAGGCTCTGCCCTGGGAGCGTACTCCAACTACCTCTTGTTCCCTGGAGAAGAACCTTCGCTTGTCTCGACTTCTTTCAACTTTGGTGCTCTCGACAAGCGTCTAGTGGTTGGCTTTATTGGTGGCATATTACCTGCAACTATAACTTAGTTTAGAGATTGTGTAATAAAATCGGGTGCGCATATATAAATTATAACCAACAAATGGATAAATTTGGATACATACCTTTGAAGCTTGTTAAACCTGGTTTTGATAAAAAGGGTCAGTACAATCTTGATTTGCTCACTTTGCTCCTTCAGACGCTCTAGAATTTAACTTATGCGTAGAATGAATTTGTTCAAAACAGTTCTAGAGATTTAAACAGGGATGATCTTACAGTGTTGCATTAGTCATTCAATTCGGGTTAGGAGTGAAATTTCAACAAATTTGTCACCAGATACTCAAATGTGTTTAAACTTAAATTCATCGTGGGATGACAGTGGAGGTGTGGGTGGTGATTTGGTCTATCGGTGATTTAAAAATGTTTTTTTCTAATCAGCGCACAGGGTAGAAACTAATGCAGGATTGGGAATTAACTAGTTCCTTAAATGTCCAAAATATGATCGTATCTAATGCCACAAACGTCCCATCATTCCGCTCTTTCAGTTGGTGGCTCGGGGGTCGGGATTGTGATGTGAACATTTTTTTTGATATCCTCCTGCAAAAGCTCTGGAGTCGATCGATCTTACCATACAATGTTGACATGGAAAATATGACTCTGAGGTGTGACTAGGACCCAGGGAACCAAAAATATGACTCGGGATAAAACTAGACCATACAACCCTCTTACCTAGTAAAGACACATGTCATTTGAGACCAGTGACTTAATTTTCTCATGTTAATCGGGGTCGAAAATTTCTTTAAGCCATTCATTCTAAAACCAAATCATATCTTGTCGATGCTGAAAAGTGTCAGGGATCGGTGATTGGCTATAAACCTACCCAAGTGCTCTTGGATTGCCTCCCTCGAAAAAGTCACGATGCCGAAAATGCATTGGGGATTGGCGATAATTCTATCATGGTCAAAAATATAGTTGTAAATCTTTTGAATTTCCTCGATTCTGATAAGGCGCATCGGGCATCGGCTATCGATGGTTTCTTTGTGTATTTTGTTAACAATTGTCTTTTTCATGTTTCGTCGATGACGAAGGGGATCGGCTATCTCTCAAACCTTTTATGTGAATAACATACACAAACCAAGATTGCCTTCTGCCAATGCCGATGAGGATCAGCACTCGACGAATTTTGTTTCTGTGTGGTTCCTTTACTCACTTGAATTCTTTCGGACGTTGAATATGAGCGCGTTAGGTGCAGTGTTTAGCTATCGATTCTTAATTCAGGTGTTAAGGTATTTTAGAAATGAGGTTTCACAAGTTAAAACAAACCTAACTAGGTGATAAGAGACATGAAAAAAACAGAGATAAACCATTTCACAAAATGAAATCAAGTCATACAAATGAAGAAAACAAGTGGTACCCAAAAAGTGGAAAAATTTGATAAGGATTTTAGGGTGTGTTGAGTGCTCAACAAATGGAAACTTACTAGGAGAAAGCAAAATCTTTGTTCCCTCCCTGGGCTTAGCTGATGCAGAATCTGATTAGGAAATCAAAAGGTTTTTTATCATAGCCTCTTCTATCCTTGCGTTTGAAATTCTCTGGTTGGTGAGATTGGGCCTATCTGTGGGGTTTCAACCTTTATTCCACCTTTGTTTCCTTTAACCATGACCCATGCCCTCTTTTGATAATATTTGAGTAAATCATTCACTGGCACGAGACCTTTTAGTTATCATCATTCACTTCTATAGTGTTTCTCCACTTCCAGTGACCGTCCATAGCCCCAGCAGAGTTATCTGCATACCCTCTCCTACTTTGCACTCATTTGATATAATTGATTTTATTTCGGTAGAATGCCCTGAGCAAGTGGGAGAAGAGAACGTCTTTTATTTGCAAAATGAGATGGTTAAGGTGAATTTTTTGCTAGCTTTGTCCTGAGGTACATGTGGTCCTTTCCAGCTTACCATATTTCCCTTTAGGTTTTACCAGACCACCAGGCAGACACTTCATCACTTTTCCAAGGTTGTTTATCTACACAGGTTAGATAAAGAACTCCTTCAAAACAACCGCAATTCTCCCAGCGCTTCATGTGTTGTATGTAAGCATGAGTCAGGAACAGAGTTATTTATACTGCATGAACTAAGGTTAACCAATGCCTTGTTGAAAACAAACTTCAGAGTGCAAATAGTACTATAACAAGAAAAAAAAATGAAGAATTGTGCAATTAGCCTACCTGAAAACAAAATATCATGAAAACACACACATCTCTCTTCTTCCTTTTTTAACAAAAATATTATTTTAAGGCTTGGCCATTCATCGGGAAGGCGTCAGATTCCCCCCTCATATTTTTCAATAGATACATGCTTACCCCAATTTTCTCGGCTACCAGAAAAGGTCTGAGCCATAGATTCTAAAACTTTGAATGTTTTCCCTTCGGCTCATTCACTCTATCCCATTTCAGGACTAAGTCTCCTACTTCAAAAATCTTCTCTTTGGATTTATGCTTGTCAAACCACCTTTTAACTATCTGTTGATGAGAAATGAACTTTGATTTTTCTTTTTCCCTTTCTTCTTCCAGCATGAGGAGGGTATCAATTATTTTTTGAATAACCGATGAAGGTTGTCCTCTAGAATCTTGAGCAAGCTGAAGAGATGGAAGATATAGCCCGTTCGGGAGAATGGCTTCATGTCCGTATACCAGAATTTATGGGGAATTCCCTATAGCTTCCTTGGGTGTTACTCTATCATCCCATAAGGCATTATGAAGTGAACTGTGCCAATTCCTCTGGTTGTCTGCAACTGTTTTCTTTAATATCCTCACTAGGTTCTTAATGGTTGATTATGCCATTTCGTTCCCCTATGGATAGTAGTTTTCATAGTATCTGATTATGATTCCTTTGTATAGAGAAAACTATGTTAATAGGTTGGAATAAAATTAAGCGACATTATCGAAAACAAGGATGGAAGGCATACTGAAGCTTGTGATCAGTTTTTGTTCTATGAATTGAATCACCACCTTTTCGTTCACATGAGTCAGAGGGACGGCCTCTACCCATTTTGTGAAATAGTCTGTGGAAGTCAATATGTATCTATGTTGTTTTGAAGAAATCGGTGTAATTTCTCCTATGATATCTAACCCCTATTGCTTGAAAGGCCTGGAGACGGCCACATCTTGGAGTGGGAAAACTTCTCTCTTTTCCCTCCCCGCGCTTATTTGACAAGTTTTATAGTTCCTAGCGTATGCGTGAGCATCCTTGAACAAAGTGGGCCAATAATAGTTGGCTCTCAATATTTTGTGAGCGATGGTTTTCTCTGTGAAGGTTTCTATTGCAAGACCATCATGGAGCTCCTTCAGAACCTTATTTGCATATTCTCATTCGAGACATATTAAAAGTAACCCATCATAATTAACGCAGAAGAGCACTGAATTTATGAGGCGATATTCTGTTGATTTTAGCCCGAGAGCTCTCCTTTCCTTAGGGTTTATGTTTTCTGGGAAATTCCCATGGTGTAGGAGATAAGATAATTTCCCATACCAAGACTCCTTCCCTGGGGATACATATGAAGCTTCACTATACCATAATTCCAATTCATTCTCCCACCTGGGGTATTCATTTACTTGGTCCTGGGCTTCAGCTACCAGTTTACATAGTCCTTGTCCCTTAGCCAATTTGGCATGTTTTATATCGAGATCAAATTCTTGGACCACTGCCATCCAGTTCCCTCTTCTTTCCCCCATCTCCTGCTGAGTGAATAGGGATTGGACTGTGGGATGAGGCAAATGAATTTGGTGTGGTTCTTTAGGATGTAAGATATGAAGTGTTTCACTGCCTTGTATACCAAATAAGCATGCTTGTCTATAGAAGGGTAATTTATTTCGGCCCCTTGGAGATTAATGCTCATGAATGAGACCAGGGCCTCATTGTTGTCATCATCCTTCTGAGTCAATATTGCAGCTAACGATTGGTCGGAAGCAAAAGTGTAGAGGAAAAAATATTTGATGAGTCGGGACTTCGCAACACTGGAGCTTGAGATATTGCTAAAAACACTTTTTTGTTCATCATCCCAATTAAATTCAGCATCTTTGTGGATCATTTTTTGTAAGGGTTTGATAGTTTCAGCGAAATCGGAGGTGAACTTTCTCACAAAATTGATTTTCCCAAAGAAGGATTGCATAGCCTTTTTGTTGCGGGGTAATGGAAGCTGAGATATAGCCCTAATTTGTTCTGGGTCTATGTGAATCCCTACTTGAGATATAATAAGACCTAATAGTTTCCCTTCCTCGACACCAAAGATAGTTTTCTTAGGGTTTAAAGATATATTGTATTTCCTACACCTCTCAAAAATATGGGTTAGGTGTTGGATGTGATATTCTCTATTCTTTGAATACATAGTCACGTCTTCCAAATTAAATACTACACACTTGTTGATTAGTCCCCAAAATGATACTTCCATGGCCCTTTGGAAGGTTTCCCATGCATTGATTAACCCAAAGGGCATGTGTTTATAAGAAAAGGTTCCCCACTTGGTTCGGAAGGTAGTTTTCAATCGGTCTTCCTCTAAAACTAGAACTTGGTTGTAACCTGAAAAACCTTCCTGCAGAGAAAAACCTCAAAATCAGACACGGTCTGCAAGAGTTGCTCCATCGGTGGGACTAGGTAGTTGTCCTTTTCTGATGCTCTGTTGAGGTTTATGAAATCCACACAGAGATGGATCTCCCCATAATTTTTCCTGACAAGAACCAAATTGGCTACCCATGCAGAGTGTATAACCTGGAAGATAATTTTAGCATCTAGTAATTTCTTCAACTCTTGACACGTGAGAGGCTCTAAGGATGGGTGGTACTTCTGGAGCTTCTGTTGGAATGGTTTTACTATAGGTTTTAACGGTATTGTGTGTTGAATGATATGAGTATCTTAAGTCTTTAGATCTCGGTAGGACCATGCGAAAACATCTTGATATTCTCTAGAAAGTTTGAGATAGGACTTCCTTTCTTCTTTAGATACTGTCTTGCCTAGATTTATATTTTTAGGGTTTTTCGGGGTTCCTAGATTTATAGTCTCATACATGGGACTGGAACTCCCTATCTTTGTGTTCATTGACCCCTTAAATATTTCCCTTAAGTAAAAAAGGTTTTCTAAATTGGCTACCCCTTTCTGTATCGTGTTAAACCTTGGTTTGTCCCTCGATTGATCTGTTTCATCTCTTTGTACATGGGGATCAGTTTCTACTAGTTGTTCCTGAAATATTTCATTGTCAATAGCCAAATATTTAAAATTTTCCTGATTGGTTAAGAAGTTTATGATATGTTCATCTCCTTCCAAGACCTTCCAATTACAAATATTGTTGGGCATCGACAGTTTGTAGAGTAGCTCCATAGTGAACCAGGAGGCTTCGTAATCTTTTAAAGGGGATAGCCTTGAGGCAGCAGTGGCCAAGGAATCGGCAAGAGTGTTCTTTGTTCTTGGAATCATTGTAATGTTGAAGTCTTCAAATTGTTCTATTAGTCTGTGCACTTCTTGTTGAAAATTCCTCAGGTAGAGAGAGTTGTAATGTATAGTGTTCCTTACTTGTCTAACGATGATTCTAGAGTCTCCAAAAACCTTTAGTTTTTTAATGTTTAAGTCGATGGCTTTCTTTATCCCTTGTACTAGAGCTTCATACTCGACGGTATTGTTTTTGCATTCAAATTCTAGTCTACAGGATAGGAAATTTTGTTTACCTTTGGGATCAATGAGGATACACCCCGCTCCTAATTCCTCTTTCAACTTAGACCCATCAAAGTACAAGGTCCAAACTTGAGAGAGAAAACCATCCGTTTCTTTTTTCCTACCACTTTCCTCCTTTCCTCCTATCTTCTCTGTGGTTTTTAATAGAGGTTCTTGACAGAAGAGGGTTTCTTCTACCACTGTTGGTAAATTTTCTTGAAAATTCATTTCGGAGTTTTGAGTAAGAGGGACATCAGATGAGAGAGGTGAGAAATTACCAAAATCAGAGTCATAGGAATAATTTCCTAGCACGGGGAAATTTGTTAAAGAGGGTTCATTGAGGTCTTCAAGGTCGATGACAATATGTTTTATATATCTTTCCCTATTGATCCTGATCATATTTGTCTGTCCCTTTAATGGAAACCAAAGGTGATCCCAGTCTGTACTAAATTATCTGTTCAACTTCTCGGACCAGTATCGACTAAGTAAAAGTCCATAAGCTTCTAGTATATCTACTACAATGATGTCAATTACTTGAAAACATTTTGAGTGTGTCGCCATTCTGATCATGACATCCTTGAGTTCTCCCATAACTTTCACCTGAGTTATGTCTAGTTGTATCACATGTTTATCACTTTTGAGAGGGTTTACGTTTAATTTCATGCAAATAGATAATGGCATAACATTAGAGGATGCCCCTTGTTGGCCCTTGACCAAGTTTTGGATAACCTTAGTCACATTTGACCAATTTTAGGAATTCGACAGGCTGGTCGAAGGCGGAGTGCAAGGTGAAGTGGAGATCACGGGATCTCGGCCCCTTCTTAGGGAATTTTTGGGTTTAGGGTATATGTAACGGGTATGGGATGGCAGCCCATGGGTTTACCCATGTTTAGGCCCTTTTGTAATGTATAAATAGAAAGCTAGGAGATGTAAGTAAGAGAGACCTAGGTGTGTAATGTGGCTAGTGAGCTAAGTGTGAACAGTTGTGGATGCTTTGTGAATAATGTGTGTTAAGAACTTGCAGAGCTAAGTGCAAGTGATTGTAAGAAGCCTGTGTGCATACTGTAAGAAGGCTTTGTGCTTGAACCTAGCTCAGGGAAGGAGGATCTGGCGAGGTGCACAGAGATCTCCTGTCCTATGTGGAGTGGGTTCTTGTGGCTCTTTGTGTGTAGAAGATTGAAAGAAGATAATAAAGAAGAGAAGAGTTGGTGGACGTAGCCCCACACTGTGGTGAACCACGTATATCATGTGTTTTGGTTTCTTTGTGCATTATAGTTGTTATGTTATTGATGTGATGTATGCTTAGTGCAATGATATATGATAGATGCATCTGATATAGTAGCTTAAGTGCTTAGTAATGTGAATGAATGCTAGATCTGATCTAATTCTATATGCTAGGTGCTTGGATATATTAGATCTTGTTGAATACTATGCTTCTCTGTAATTAGGGCTTTGATCTGCGATGTGAGTAAGAGTTAAATATCGACGAATGTTAACTACTAAGTACTTTGTTAGTGTAGTAATCACAGATCTGTGTCCTATCTAGGTTGTAAACACTTGAGTCTAGCAACCACCCCTGCCTCTACCTCGGGTGAGACTTCATCTGCTTCCTAGGTGTTTCCAAAAGGTTCAGTAGTTAGGGTTTTGTTGGTGCATTTTTGAAGTGTTGAACCCTAGATCTACCCCTGTGCCAACAAATGGTTTTGTTGCCGGGACCTGAAATTGTGATTGCTGGGAACTAAAGAAAAGAAATATTTGTGCGTAGATCTGTTGCTTTAGTGCGTAGTATTCTACTTGACTGTGAAGCTCTATTCTAAGAAAGGAATCAAATCTGAAGAAAAGAGGTAAGATCTTAAAGATTTATGCTCTGAGAAAGGTAAGATAAGTGAAAATTTTTGTTTTGAAATAATGGATCTAGGTATGTCTAATAGATTTTGTCCTAGTCTGAAAACTAGGGCACAACTAGAAGAAAGAAGATTGGATATGAATAGATCTGATAAGAATAATGAAAGATATGTTATTCCTATGCATAGAAAGATGTTTGGACTAAAAAATGGATGCGGGATCCTAGAAAGAATTTTTTGCAGGTTAGTTACTCTAATCCCAGTGCGCAGTACAAGAAAGGTTGGGGGTCATTTAAAAGAAAGAGAGGCTTAACTCTTTGCTATAGTTGCAGAAGACTGAGACATCTTGCTAAGGAATGACCTGGTAGAGGTCCTAGTTGTATTTGTTGTAAAGCTATGGACCATGAAGTTTTGGATTGCCCTAGAATGATTGCTAAAGTTGAAAAGATGAATATGAGACAAGAAAACCATGAGACAGGCCAAGAAACTAAGGATATGATAAAACCCCAAAAAGAATTAGAGATTGTATTATTACAGATGAAAGAAACCTTGAACAATCATAGAGATATCAACTTATCAGAGATCTTAAATGATAAGGAATGCATCGAAACAAGAATAGGAGACTTCGACATAGACTATGTTCTGGATGAGGAAACACAGGTGAATATCATGACAGAAAGAACTTGGGAAATTTTGGGAAAGCCTGCTATGGTTCCTTCATTAGGAGGAATAAGATTATTTAGAGAAAAGATAATAACCCTATGTGGAAGACTTACCCAGACATCTATGAGTGCTCACGGAAATTCGACAAAAGAATAATTTGAGATTGTTAAGTTTGTTGAGAACAACGCCCCATTTGCTATTTTGCTAGGAAAAACCTGGATTGAAAAAGATCAGATACAAAGGAAACAAGAAGAGGAGGATCTAGAATAGAAAAAGAAAGAAATAAGAGATTTCATGGCTAGGAAAATAGTGCACTTACTGGAAGAACAAGAGGAACAGACAAAGCTATTGAGGACCAGAGATCTACATGTCAAAGTTGAAAGAACAGAGGAAGACTTGAAATACATGTCTGTGCAAGAGAGTAGAGCACCTACCCCAGAAAGAGAAGAAGTATTACTCTCAAAACCCTTGAAAGACCCTCCACGGTGTGAAGTTACTATGACAAGAGGAGATAAGAACAATAATGGAAAGAGGAAACCAATGACTCAGATTACAACAAAGAAAGCCAGAAATCTCAGCAAGAAGAAAGAAAAGTTAGAAAAGTTACAGGAAGTTCTAGGGAGGTCTTCACAGAAGGAAGGTTTGCAGAAATAGAACTTCGTTGGGATATCAGAACACTGAAGATTGGCACTTTTCCACGGTGAAGAAATATGACCATTGGAGGCATCCCAACCGTTAGCCCGATACTCCAGAATGGCTCGAAACGCATATATGTCCAGAAAGATCACAATTAGATCATTGGGACCGTGCCATAATAGATGGAATTGCATTGACTAAGGCATCCATGCCCGTTGGAGGATTCTTTTATGACATTGTCTATTTATCCCATCGAGCATTGCACCGAGAACAATTTTGCAAACAGTGATTATTTGAGCCCATAGAGAACTAGTTTCTTTCATGATGTGCATATTGAGAGCTCGCCACCCGTTTTGTTACATCGAGTATTTAATCACCAACCTGAGATACCTTATTTTCAGCATGCATGTCGGGTGACTTCAGCAAAGTAGAGAAATTTTTTGAAGAGATCCTCATTGACCTCATGGATGAGAAGGTCATGTCTACAAGAGTCCAAGCCTCGTCGACAAGAGGAGTTCAAGCATCCTCATCGACTGCTCATGGATCTGGGCCATCTTGAGTTGTGACAGAGAAACAAACCAAGAATCATGATGAATTGGCGAATGTGAAGCTCATCCCATCTATACTACCCCATTATATCCCGCCTCTAGTTGGCGCAGTGAGCCGTGACACTGTCTCGAGAGACTTCGACTAGACCTTGATCACTACGTACCTCACGAAGGGGATACACGTAGTTGGACTGCAGTTAGGACAAATCATGATGTTGAAGATCAATGACTTCAACTTGGTAGATTGCAAGAACCATGGAATTCTCACCCGACACAAGTACTTAACCAGGACCAAGGGGAAGAAGTCAAAAATCATCCCCCATCCATGGATTATGGACATCACGAGGTCCATTATCCTAAACGTGATGAAGATACCACACTTTGGAAGGCATCAGGAGGTTAAATCGTACATTAAAATATTGTTTTATTGCTTCCATGGTAGTTATCTATGGCTGGACAGATGCATCACCGTCGATCCGACATTGATTCATTGGATCATCGGACTAATCATGAAAGGACTAGACCCACAAGAATTTTATCCAGGGAAGTCTGCAGATCGTGCCCTAGCACAAAAAATTAAAGATACCTATGGCGATGTGGAAAAGGGGACGCGAGGCTACAACGTAGCTTCCATTTAGAATGGCGCAGTGTGCCTAGCCTGCTAGTTGATCGTTGGTAAGCTAGTAAGGAAGAACAGACCCACGCAGGTCATAGGGTTTGTTGTTGACCTCGTGGTAAAATGTGTGGAAGGGCTACAAATGAACTGGGCGAGCTATCTTGCCAACCAATTAGAGCAAGACTGTCGTGAATCTCAGGATCAAAGCTATGAGTTCCACTTTAGTTGGTTGTTGATCCTCATCACTTTCATTGCTTGGGAAATGATAAAAGGTGTGACCTTCCCTGAGATTGAGCCATCAGAACCCTTAGTTGCGAGTTTCACCATGCTCTGGTATTTGACAAATATGGAAAAACAATGGTAGTCAAACACAGTGTTCCACACCTACTACCTGTAGTTGAAGAGGGATATTGAGTATTTCCCTTGGATGACATCGAACACCCTACATAGGTTCAAACCATTTTTGAAGTTCCACGCATATAGAAATTTTATTTATATCACTGCGCGCGAAGACGAACACAAAGAAGAGCTGCAGAGTTACTATAAACTCACAGAGTAGGACATGGAAGAAATCACTAAGGAATGGCATGTAGAGTTCCTTATACTAGTCGACCAGGAAGAACTGTCAGACCCCGACCTCATCGACATTTCGGTGGCTACCCACGAAGAGTATGATGCACCCAACAGTAGCAGAAGGAAGAAAAAGGAAGAGGTACAGGACCTAAACAACGCATCAGAAGAGACTGCTTTAGAATCACCTGGAGGGGGAGGTGATGATGAAGTAGACAAGGAACAGGACAAAGGAGAAGAATACAAGCAAAAACAAGGTGAAGTAACACCTCCTAGAGACCCTATTGATGACGCAGAGACCTCCAAGAAAAGAAAGGTTTCCCCCACGAAACCTACATCCCGGAAGAAGTCCAAAGCTACGAAACCACATATGAAAACTGTGATGACGATGGATGACATAGATTTCATCATCATCGATGTCTTAGATACCTCAGAAGACATCTTAGAATGCAATGAATCCAAACAAGAGACCATGTATGAAATAATTTAAGCAGAGATGAAAGGGGTACAACAAGCTCTCTACTCCAACCGTGCAGTGTCTACTGTGCCCCCATCATCAGAAGGAACAGAGTTGGGAGATGAACCTACCTAACTATGTCAAGTAGCAGATGCGACCAAAGCTCACCTTCGTCATGTTCAGGGAAAAAAATAACAGGCCACAAAGGCCCTAAAGTAAGAAAAAGAGGAATCCAGAGAACAAAATTGGGTTGCGCAACAGGAAAAAGAAGACATCCAAGCCAAGTTTGTAGAGGATAGAGTGTGGATCCAGAAGGAGAAGGAACAACTGATTGCAAAGCAGATTGGAGTTAAAGAAGCAGTCACTAAAGAACTTCACTCTATGACAGGATTAGAATAGATGGAAGAATACCCAATGGAAATACAAGTAGGGAAGCTTGTTGAAGCCATTCAGCAGCTCCAACAGAGGATAGCAGAACTAGAGTTACAAGCAGTGCCAAGCACTTCATAGGAAGTGCGAGACTAGAGAGAAGAAAGTGCCCAAAGTGTAGTCCAGAGAATCAAGGCATTGGCCTTATAATGTAAACATCTCAATAGTCGAAGTGTGTAGACTTGCAAGCACCTTGCAGAGGACCCTGAACTAAGGACACTGGAGTCATAGCTTCGGCAGGCCAAGCAGAAAGCAACAATGGTGCAAGTGCAGTTTAAGCCACTACTAGCAGTTGAGAGGATGAAACGATCCCAGGAACAGTGCATGGTTTAGAAAAAAGTCCATGTCATATAGAGCAAGGTCATGGAAGTGACTCAGTGACTCTAGCCAGTGCAGGATGCAACTTGCATACTTTTTTAGGAGATTGAAGGATGAGGTGCATAACTGGAACAAGTGGTCACCACAGTGGAACAATGCTTGGAAGGACCTATGATAGAGAATACCATTCAAGAGTTCATTGAGAAAGAGGCTCTGGTGAAGCAGCTCGATCCAAGCTTGAGGAATTTGAGGTAGAGTTACCCATATCAGAGTGACTCGAGATGAGTCACAAGTGAGTGTTGGGGGGATTTTGGCCCTTCACCAAGTTTTGGAGAACCTTGGTCACGTTTGACCAATTTTGGGACTTCTACAGGATGGTCGAAGGTGGATCACAAGGTGAAGAAGAGATCGCGGGATCTTGGCCCCATCTTAGGGAATTTTTGGGTTTAGGGTATATGTAATGGGTATGGGATGTTGGCCCATGGGTTTACATATGTTTAGGCCCTTTTGTAATGTATAAATAGAAAGCTAGGCGATGTAAGTAAGAGAGAACTAGGTGTGTAATGTGGCCAGTGAGCTAAGTGCGAATAGTTGCGGATGCTTCCTGAATAATGTCTATTAAGAACTTGCATAGCTAAGTGCAAGTGATTGTAAGCAGCCTGTGTGCAGATTGTAAGAAGGCTTTGTGCTTGAACCTAGCTCAGGGAAGGAGGATCTGGTGAGGTGCGCACAGATCTCCTGTCCTATGTGGAGTGGTCTCTTGTGGCTTTGTGCTTGTAGAAGATTGAAATAAGACAATAAATAAGAGAAGAATTGGTGGACATAGCCCCACACTGGGGTGAAACATGTATATCCCATGTTGTGGTTTCTTTGTGCATTATAGTTGTTCTGTTATTGATGTGATGTATGCTTAGTGAAATGATATATGTTAGATGCATTTGATATAGTAGCTTAAGTGCTTAGTAATGTGAATGAATGCTAGATATGATCTAATTCTATATGATAGGTGCTTGGATATATTAGATCTTTTTGAATATTGCGCTGCTCTATAATTAGGGTTTCGATATGCGATGTGAATAAGAGTTAAATATTGACGAATATTAACTGCTAAGTGTTGTGTTAGTGTATTAATCACATATATATGTCCCAGCTAGGTTGTAGACACTTGAGTCCTGCAGCCACCCCTGCCTCTACCTCGGGTGAGACTTCATCTAATTCGCAGGTGTTGTTGAAAGGGCTGGTAGTTAGGGTTTTGTTGGTGCGTTGTTGAAGCTTTGAACCCTGAGTCTACCCCTGTGCCAACAGCCCCTGATTCAACCAAACAATTATGGATGTTTCTGTTGAAGACTTCAAATCTCAAGAGGAAGGGTGGGATGAAATTATTTCCTTTCTTATCTTCAAAGTACACATTCACAGTTGGCTTATTTCTCAGCTCTGTGAGGGCTGGGTTTTCTCCTTGGTCAATTATTGTTATAGGAGTTTCTATTGACTTCAAATATTGTAACAGAAAGTCCTTTTGCTGGGGGATTCTACAGATGTCCATAACCGATATATTTTCCTTCAATTTTTTCAAATATTATACTATGTTGCAGTCTAGCTTGGGCAATTCTCGTGTATGGATGTTTATAGGATTTATTTGGGAGACAATAGATTCTTTCAGGTGATCGGTCGTTTGTTTTCCTCTTGAAGTGTGGGAAATGGTAAGGTTGTTTGAGACCGGTTGACCCCTACTTCGCATTTTCACATCCAAGACCTCTACGGGTGGTTCTTGAACCTCAAATAGATCATCGGAAGGCATCGGTAGGTTAGGGTCCCATAGCAGCATGGTTGTTTCTTCCGGTGGGTCGCCTTCTTCCTGATCAGCAATAATCGTAGTTGAGCCACTTGATTGTTCGATAAGGTAAATTTCGTCTAGGAACCGGTTGGCCATCAAATTCATGGCATGCACCCATGGTGGACAGTCTCTTTCAGAATGTTTCTCTTGTTGATAGGTATAGAAAGAGTCAGATGCTACATTTCCCAGATCAATGTTTAAGTTGGATGGGGGAGGTTCAATTGTTTTGAACAGTGGATTTCTTTTAAAAAAGGGTTTATAGGGCCTCTGGCCTTGGTGTCCTTCCCCTGCACTTATTTTCATCGCTATGATTTCATTTGAAAACTTCTTTATCACTCATTGTAGATCTTTTATATCTCCTCTTCCTTTTTCAGGACCTTCTTTTGTTTGTTTCCTTGGGGGTCTGGTAAACAAGAATCATCTCATGGGTGGAGGTTAAGATTCCTTCTTAACTAATGAGACCTGGACTTCTTTGCATCCCTTCATTTTGAATTCTATTGTTTTGGCTTCCTCAAAATTCTCAGTGAGGGTTGTTTTGGCAGCCCTTTTTACAAACATGGAAATGGAAGCAGGGAGAGCATTAGCGTATACTTCAGTTTGCAAATCCTGAGTGGGTTTATCTTTGGGTTGAAATTTTTTTAGGATAGTGGTGAATTGTTGATTGAATTCTTTAACCTTCTCCTTCGAACTCACGGTGGCAGAGAACAACTCAGCCATCAAAGCTCTTGTAGTGGTTTCTTCTGTAAATTTATCCAAAAAATACTTTTGAAACTTTGTCCAACTAGTTATGGACCCTACATGAAAGTTAAAATACCATGTGGAGGCCGAATTCTCAAAAGTATAGGGGAAAATCCTACATACTACTTCTTCATGATGGACATTCATCAGACTAATAGCTAGTATGAATTTTTTGATATGGTCTTCAGGAAATCCAAAGGTTTCAGGGTTGAATTTAGGGAGTAACTTTTCTAGATATCGAGGAAGGTTATGTACTCGTCCGAGGATGGCCAGAGCATCTCTGGCCAACCAAGGTTGATTATTCTGAGGTGGGTTCCCCCTTTCTTCATTATGATCATCGTTATCATCCATGTCGTATGACTCCGAAACTGAGCATTCTGAGTTAAACCCTTCTTTGTCAGATTCAAAATCATCGGGCTCAGAAAAGTTACCAGTTGGTGTTTCAAGGATTAGATTGAGGGGGTGTTCGATCTCAGTGAGGGAGAAATATATCATGTCTTCTACTGTTTGAACAAAAACCTGTTCTGGGGTGTCAACCACTAGTCTACTTACTTGTTTTCTACAAGGAAGTAACAGAGCTAAGGGTAGTGCTCCAATTTGTCGGGTGTAATCTCTCGTGATTCTTCTAAACAGGTTCAACTCCTCGTGGGGAAGAGCATAAGGTATTTCATGGAATAATTTTTCTTCCTCTTGTTGGGGTGAGTTACTCGTTTCAGGAGTACTTAGTGTATGTGGGTTGTCTTGAGAGTGACTAGCCATGCATGTGGGCTATTTTGAATCTACAGGTTGTCTGAAATATTATATCAAAAATATTGTCATCCATTCATTCATCAACCCTCCTTCTAGCACCAATTCTGTTGAAGGGTCCTAAATCCCTTTAACTCAACAGTAGGAAACAAACCCACCACTAAGGCCCAATTAGACTCTACAACGTTTGATAGTGGAATGGTTCTCCATACCTTGCGATATGGCCAATTAATCGATGGGATTTATGTAGTGATTTACAAGATATCTTCTCGTGAAAACTCCTCCTTCAGTTTAAATGTTCTCTTTTTGTATTTTCTCTTATGGGTGGGTCTAATAAAAGATAGGTGCCGGTATAAACCAGCTCAGAAAAGGGAAAGGGGGGAAATTTAACTGTTGAAGAAGGTTGAGCTCAGGATAACCCTCGTGCTCAAGCATGCAAATAAATATTTTCACACCTATGACAAGCCTAGTACTAATACATCGACTTGTTGGTATTTCAATTATTGACTATGATACAATTATCACAAGAAAACTTACATGCAATAAAATGATGGCAAGAAAATTAGTTTCCTTAGCTCTAATCAATAATCACACATTAACACCATGATTTTCTTTCCATCATTAGAGATAAGAACTATAAAAATATTGAATCAGCTAACTTATCAATAAATTCAGAAACTCTTACTCATTAAAACATCCATTCATGAGATAAAGTCAGAAGTAATTCCTCTTTATGATCCAATCACACATGCCTTTGATGTAAAAAAAATATTTTTCACTGGTCCTAAACAGGACTTCTCAATTAAGGTAGTTCCGAAATAATTCTTTACAGTTCCAAAAATGAGGATCTTTGCAAAAACCATCGACCCTTTATCAATAGTCGATCCTCTTATTTATAATATCTTATTAACTAAAAATGACTATCAAAGTGCATTAAGCTAAGTCAAACAAAACACTACCACATGGCACTTCCATCTCTCTGTCTTCTAAGAGTCATCAACTAGTTTCACTTAAGTTGATGACTCTTCTCATACTCTGAACATTTGACGAAGAGTTCCTCGCATGTGTTGGCATACAGGAATCTGTGTAGGTCCATTGGGGCTGAAAGGATCTCCTTTATCTCCATTCCCAGTGCCCGATACTTGACTACTTTAACACTTAACTGATGTAATATTGTCTGAGCCTTGATCAGGTGCTCCATGAACTGTTGTACTTGACCTGGCACCATGTTTTCCACCTTTGATATATTTGCAGTCCACAATGAGTCTTGTTCTATGTGTTGTTTGACTATGTCATGCAAGTTGACAAAGTCCTCAGGTGGGCCGAATTCGGGGATACCGATGTCTCCCACCGCCTGATTGATCTTGGTCCAGCTTCTTTCACAATCGACCCATTTCTCTTGAATCTCCCACTAAGGTTATTGTGCCATCATTACCCAGTATTCAACTGAATTTTTTATACGATCCATGTTGATGTCTCTTAGCACTCGAATGTCATGCTCTTCGGTGTCTCTGCCCTTTTGAACCACGCTGATGTAATCAATTCTTTCCACCTCTTTGTGGGCCTTATCATACCATATTTCCATGTATTTTCACGTTGCTAGTGCCATAAGGGTGTCTTCTTGGAAGTCAACTATCCATGCAATGAAAAGGTGCTACTCACTCATAAATTTGTTGTAGGAATCTTGGAATTTGTTTCTCAAAAATACAGTGGCCTGTGTGGAGTCCTGATAGTATTTTTCCAAATGGCTCAAATGCTACAACTCCTTTAGCAAGGCGGCCATCTCCTCTTCATCTTTCCTTTCTTTATCCAGGGTGGCATCTGTCATCACCATCCCTGCGCTGATAAGCTCGGGCATCTTGGCATGCTCTGTGATGATCAATTTCTCCTCTGTAGTGATGAGGATCGAACTTTCCAAAGTAAGTCTCCTTCTCTTGATGGTTCTATTCATGATGGCTTTCCTCTTTCGGTCGTAAGTGATTGTTGGTGTTAAGAACCAAATATCAATATAGCATAGAAAAACCTCAAAAAAAGTACTCAACGCCTTGAAAAAGAGATAATTTTAGATAATAAGCCTCTTCGAGGGGGAAACCTCCTTTTACCCCACTTAAATGTTCAAGTACAAGATGATTCAAAATGAAAATGTCTCCTTGGTATATATAGGAGACTAGGAGGTATAATTACAACTAATGTCCTAAAGCCGACATAAATAAAATACATTACTAATATAATATGCCCCAATTAAGGGGTAATGAGCCAATATTAGGGCTTAACATTCCCCTCCCCTTGAGACAAGTGTTGTCCGCAACGCTTGAGTAACTCCGGATGCTTCTATATAAAATACTCATCTTCCCAAGTGGAATCTTTAGCCGATAGTTTCCTCCATTTAATGAGATACTCTGAAATGGAACTATTCCTCAGCTGGCGAATTCTTGTGTCAGTGATGGCTTCAGGCTCCAATATGATTTTTCCTTCCTCGTCAAGTTCTGGAAATATAGTTTGAACTAGGATCTTGTCGCCTATAACCTTCTTTAAGCATGAAACATGGAAAAC
>ML778446.1:1128360-1147217 GCA_009831015.1 Picea engelmannii
ATCCTCCCAAGACTTGCTATAGATTAGTATATCATCAAAAAATACTAACACAATTTTTCGAAGGAAGGGCTTGAAAATTGAATTCTTCAACCCTTGGAATGTGGAAGGTGCATTTGTAAGGCCAAAAGGCATGACCAAAAATTCATAATGGCCTTCATGAGTTTGGAATGTTGTTTTTGGGATATCTTCTTCCTTCATTCTGATCTGATGATACCCTGCATGGAGATCTAATTTTTTGAAATAGATTGCTCCATGTAGTTCATCTAACAATTCATCAATAACGGGAATGGGAAACTTATCTTTAATAGTGATCTTGTTGAGCTCTCTATAATTTGGACACATACGCCATGAGCTATCTTTCTTGAATACCATTACCACTGGTACAGAGTAAGAACTTTGGCTAGGTCTAATAATGCCAGCCTCTAACATTTCTTCAACCATGCACTCAATTTCACTCTTTTGGGCGTAAGGGTATCTGGATGGCCTGATGTTAGGAGGAACACTCCCAGGAATTAGGTGAATTTCATGATCATGATTTCGAGTGGGTGGAAGACCTTTGGTAATATCTTCAAATACTTTGGAATGATTATCAATGATCCTTTGGAGATCTTGAGGAATATATGGCTTAGATGTTTGAACATCTAGTGAGCATAGTTGTGCAATAATGCCTTGATGCCCCTTTTTCAATAATTTTTTCATGTCATTAGAGCTTATCACCATACCGAGTTTCCTTGTGATACCTCTTAACTCAATTTATTTTCCTTCCAATGAAAATTTCATGAAAAATTCTTGAAAATTAAAATCCATTGTTCCTAATGATTGTAACCATTGGATTCCTAGTACAACATATGCACCACCCATGGGTATAGCAATCATTGGAATATTCATTACATATTTCCCCATAGTAATATTGATCTTATTGGATTTTCCTAAGCAATTGATAGTTCCTCCATCTGCCAAGTATCACTTTTGAACCTTGATTTTGAGGTGGTTCTGCTAGACAATATTTCTTCTGTTGTATCTCCCAATTTTTGACCCTTCTGGGTATGAAAATTTATTTTATGTAGTTCTCTAATATTTCTTCTCTGCAATGCCATAGTTCTGATCAAAATTGGATGTGCCAAATGGAATTTACGGTAACTTTCCCACAACTTGTCGATTTTTTTCCTTTCCAGGAGATCTCACTTGTATAGCGTGCCCCGCACAAAATAATTGATATAAAATTCTGAAACTCGCACCAGAAATACTACAAACTGTCCACGATCCAATGAAACCATTCCCACTCAATTTGGATACTCTAGGAAAAAGTTATGATTGTTTTACCTGGAACACCTTCTTGAGACTAGTCAATAAGACTAGTCAGATACCCCATCTTACACAGGGTGTATCTATAAACTTAAGAGGACCCAGAATCTGAACTTTTTACCATAGATACCTTACTAATTTATGTAAATATCCTCTAGATTTCAGGGTTTGAAACATTACAAAAAAAGGTTGTATAGCAAAAATTCTACAATGACTCAGTTCATGATGATTCCAGAACCCTATCTTGTACAGGTTGTATCTCCGAAAGTATAAGGCCTCGAGATTTGAATTTTGAACCCAAAGTACCTTGATCTGTCTACTAAATATCTTCCAATCCATTCCTTCTGAAACATTTTATAAAAAAATTTATAGCGAAAATTTGAAGGTCTCTCAGATGTAGCAGCGAAACCCCAAGACCTTGAGCTCTGATACCATATGTTAAGAACCAAATATCAATATAGCATAGAAAAACCTCAGAAAAAGTACTCAAAGCCTTGAAAAAGAGATGATTTTAGATAATAAGCCTCTTCGAGGGGGCAACCTCCTTTCACCCCACTTAAATGTTCAAGTACAAGATGATTCAAAATGAAAATGTATCCTTGGTATATATAGGAAACTAGGAGGTATAATTACAACTAATGGCCTAAAGCTGACATAAATAAAATAACATTACTAATATAATATGCCCCAATTAAGGGGTAATGAGCCAATATTAGGGCTTAACAGTTGGTATATCGACGACCTCATCAACCGGCTCGGGGATTTGTTGCTCTCCCCAAGTAAGAGTGTTTCCCAGGCTCCTGACGGTGTATATTTGTTCAAGACTGGGTTCCTGAACCTGTTATGTATCTCTCAATGGATCAACCTCTGGTCATTTCTCATCAGGTGGTAAATTATTGGCCAAAATTGAGGAATACGAGGCAGGTTCGGTTCTTACTTGGTAATCGGCTGTCGAGATGTCAATTTCCTATTATGTAATTTCTTCCCCTTGTTCGCTTGATCCTAGATCATCCCTCGAGTTGTCCATTGGGGTTTTGAGTACGTCAAGCAGCTCAGTGTCCAAGTAAATTTCTATCTCATTCTTGTTCTATGGACGGCTCTGACTTGGAGCATTGGGACCCAGGGTGGATGCTTTCTCAGGTTCTTTCTCCTCTGTGATTTACACCGGAGTCACCAAGGAAACCTCTAAACTCTCCTCATTAACATAGATAGTTATTAAATCATACAAGGGGTTTGGTACATTGGTCCTCCCTGGTGTACTTTATATCATGGGCTAGGTTGAAATTCCCCCTAGTGATCTGATCTGTGGTGGTGGAATTTCAGGGTTTTCTGGCCCGGTGATTCCTTCAGGTTGTATCGGCTCTAAGCCACTTGGCTCTCCTTTGCTTGCGATTGGGTTTTCGGCAGGAACCTTCATGATCTCTACAAGATATGGGTCGTTATGCAACTGATCAATAAATCTCTATGCCTGTTCCATTAAAACAAATCCCATTATATGTGCTTTTGGTGTCAAGAACAATCCCCTTCTTTGTGCCTATGTTGTCTCTATCACTCTGATTTCTTCCCTAGATCAGAGGGCCTATTGAACTGACTTCTCTATCGTTTCCACATCCATGCTCATGTCCTTGAACCTAGTCATGTTTGGGTTGGCAATCCTTTGCACCACCTCATCTTAGTATTGGGCGCTCTCTATGAATATTTCATCCTCAAATTATCATAAGCATACAGCCAGCAGGATTATACTTGTGAAGCATGTTGGAGGACCAAGCCTTTAGGGTCATGCTTGAGGAATTGGCCTGTCAGGAACCTGAATTCAAGTTGGCTCATCCCTTCTTGTTTGGCTTTAGAAGTTTTCTTTACCAGATAGAACCCCACATGGAAACCATAGGGTATGAAATCTTGTTTCTTTTCTCTGACCAATGTGGCGTTATAGCCCTGAGGGTTGGTCTGATAACAGATTTCTCCCATGAAAAGTCAGTCCAGGACATGAGAGGGTAGGATATGTGGTTCTATGGTGGCCCTGAACACCCTGATGTAGTTTGAGTGTTCATCCAAGTACCAATGGCCTACCTTGGCTATTATTTTCTTAGTTGTTGACGATAGCCTTGGGCATTCGTTCTTAAAAATAATAAAATAAATGTGGGCGATGAATTCATCGCAGATGAGTTTGTAAGATTTCTTGTACATGTTCTCCCATAGTACGTTGTAGTAGACATGGACCGGGAGATATGCAATATGCCATCTTAGATTCATGCCGTTAAAAATGTTCCTTGCGCACATAACATCGAGTAGGTATGAGGCCATGTAGAAAGTTTGTGCCTCTCCTTCCTTTGGCATCTGAGCCTGTTGTACACAGATGCTTAATTTTTTTGAGATTTTTTCTCCCTAGTTGAAGCTGCTCTCGACGATTGCAACTATGTATGCCAAAGGCATCCATGCTTCTGAAAACATGGAGCAGACCTTTTCTCCATATAATCGGTAGATGAGAGCCATCAAATAAATGTATGGCTCCCTCATATTAATCATTCCATACCATCCATTGCTCCGGTTAGTGAAATTATTTTCCTCCTTCCACCATGAGGCTATCAACCAACTGGTGCCATGGAACTCATAGAACTTTACCACGAAGTCTGTATTGATCCGCTCCTCTAGGTCCCTAAGCTTATATTACTTATGGACTTCTATCGGGAGGAAAACTTCGAGGCATCCACCATTCTCATCGTTGATCAATAATTTCTACCCATATGTGTGGTCGATGAGCCATTTAATAACCTTTATTCAAGGGAAAACCGGGGTTCTACTCTCCACCATGTGTAAATATGACTGTCGGATGTTTGGGAACACCTGGTCATCGAGCAACCTTACGTTAGGATCATTGTGTGGGATATATTCTCGATATTCTTCTCGATTGATCCTGTTAAAGAGATCCCCCCACTATGGGAGCATTATTTTGGACCTAGTTCTTGCTTCAGTATCACTGAAGGCCGGAGGATGGGAAAAATATTTCTTTGTCAAGGTTTTGATGACACACTCTGCCCTGGGAGCGTACTCCAATTGCCTCGCTGTCCCTGGAGAAGAACCTTTTCCTCTCTCGACTTCTTTTAGCTTTGGTGCTCTAGGGGAGTTTATGGTAGTTGGATTTCTTGGTGCCCTCTTACATGCAACTATAACTTAGTTTAGAGATTGTGCAATAAAATCGGGTGCCCATATATAAATTATAACCAATGAATGGATAAACTTGGATATAGACCTCTGAAGCTTGTTAAACTTGGTTTTGATAAAAAGGGTCAGTACATTATCGAGTTTCTCACTTTTCTCCTTTGGATTCTCTGTAATTCAACTTACGCACAGAATTAATTTGTTCAAAACAGTTCCAGATATTGAAACATGGATGATCTTACTGTGTCGCATCAGCCATTCAATTTGGGTCATGAGTGAAATTTCAATAAATCTGTCACCATATCTTCAGATGTGTTTAAACTTAAATTCATTGTGGGAGTGACGGAAGAGGCTTGGGTGGTAATGTGGTCTATAGGCGATTTCAAAATGTTGTTGTCTAATCAGCTCACGGGGTAGAAACTAATACAGGATCGAGCATTAACTAGTTCCTTAAATGTCCAAAATCTGATCGTATCTAATGCCGCAAATGTCCCATCATTCCGCTCTTTCAGTTGGTGGATTGGGGGTCGAGATTGTGTTGTGAACATTTTTGTTGATATTCTCCTACAAAATATCTGATGTCGATCGATCTTACCATACAGTGTTTACGTGGAAAAACTGACTTGGAGGTGTGACTAGGACCCAGGGAACCAAAAATATGACTCAGGATAAAACTAGACCGTAAGACCCTCTTACTTGGTAAAGACACATGGCATTTGAGACTAGTGAATTAATTCATTCATGGTAATTGGATTTGGGACTTTCTTTAATCCATTAGATCTAAAACCAAATCCTATCTTGCCGACGTCGAAAAGTGTCAAGGATCGACAATCAGTGATAAACCTACCCAAGTGCTCTCGGATTGGCTCCCTCGAAAAAGCTTGGATGCCGAAAACGCATCGGGGGTCGGCAATCAGAAATAATTCTATCACAGTCAAAATGATTGTTGTAACCTTTCTAGATTTCCCTGATTTCGATAAGGCGCATTGGGAATCGGTTATCGGTAGTTTCTTTGCGTCTTTTGTTAATGAATGTCTTTCTCATGTTTCGATGATGCCGAAGGGGATCGAATATCTCTCGAACCTTTATGTGAATAAATTACACAAACCAATACTACCTTCTGTAGATGTCGATGAGGATCGACGCTTGGCGACTGTTGTCTCTGTGTGGTTCCTTTACTCACTTGAATTCTTTCAGACGTTGAATCTAAGCGTGTTAGGTGTACTGTTTAGTTGTTGATTCTTAATTCAAGTGTTAAGGTCTTTCAGACATGAGGTTTCACAAGTTCAAACAAACCTGAATAGGTGATAAGAGACATCAAAAAAAACAGAGATAAACCATTTCCCAAAATGAAATCGAGTCATACAAATGAAGAAAACAAGTGGTACCCAAAAAGTGACAAAATTTGATAACGCATTTAGGGTGTGTTGAGTGCTCAACAGTACTGTAAGTGGCATATATAATCCCAAATTTTTGTTGTTGGGATTTCTTGTGGCACACATAACACACCCTTTTACATAATTGGAAATTGTCTCATTCATTCAAGGCTAATAACAATATCTCTGCAAATGTGTTATTGTCTCACCAACCCCAAAATGACCAGAAATGAGAGATGTATGAGCTTCCCTAATTACATTTACTCTTTCATCCCTGGGTATACAAAACTTTCCAAGATGATATAATAAACTTTCATGCACTTGATAATCTAACTGTTGATTTTCGTGAATCAAAGCCATATATATGTCTTTAAAACCATCATCCCTAGAATATTGTTCAACATAACTTTCATGAGCTAAGGGATTATACCTTAGTATTGTCAATGCATTGATCACTAGTATTGACAACATGTTTGCAACCTTATTATGAATACCTTTATTATACTTGATTACCAAATGAAATTGTTGTAAGAAACCCATCCACCTGAAATTTCATGATTGTTGTAGCTTGGTCTGTGATTGCAAATATTGTAATGGTTGATGATCTTTATGAATTATTGTCTCATTTCCCATTAAGTAATGCTTCCATTTCTTCACAATTTGTACCAATGCATACAATTCCTTATAATATGTTGGATAGTTAATTACAGCCTGAGTAAAAGTATCATAATGATAACATATAGGTTTACCTCATTGCATCAAGACTACTCCCATGGCATATTTGCTTGCATCAGTTTGAATCTCAAATGGTTTTTGTATATCTGGCAAAGAAAAAATTGGTGTGGTGCTTATATTTTCCTTCAATGTCTCAAAGGATTTGTATTGCTTACCTCCCCATTGAAAGACATGTTTCACACTTGTTAATGCATATAGAGGAGTTGTTATAAAAGAGAAATTAGCAATTCATTTCCTCTAGTATTATACTGCTCCTAAGAATATTCTGACTTCTGTGGCAATGGTTGGCTTGGGCCATTTGACAATAACCTCCACCTTTGAGGGATCTATCTTTAGCTGACCATTCCCTACAATGTAACCCAAATATACCAAAGAATGTTTTCCAAACTCACATTTAGACTTTTTTACATACAACTTCTCCTTCTTCAAGAGTTCAAATATTGTCTTGACATGCATTATATGATCTTCCCATCTTCGAATAAAGATCAAAATATCATCTAAGTAGATGATGACTAAGTCATCTATGTGTTCACGCGTAGTGGGAAAAATTGGCATTAACCATTAATAAACTAACAAAACCCTTAGACACCGACCCTTTCAGCATCACCTGCAAGCAAGTGAAGTCTCACCCGAGGAATCTAGAGGAGCTACAAGAACCAAGTTTATGTAGTGGAGGGGAAGTGAGGCATTCAATGTATCCATATTATGCATTATCCATTCATCTATTGTGTGTTTAGTTTCTATTACTTAACCTTTAATAATCATTCAACATACCCTATGTGTGACATTACTCCACTTAACATTCATTTATTCACCATTAAATTAAGTGTATATCATATATCAGTGACATATTCAGAATACTAAAAATTTATCATCATTGTGTAGTAATAATAAACAACATATTCATCATAACACACAAAACCAACACATCAAGACATAAGGTTTTGACGTGGTTCACCCCAAACTAGGCTACGTCCACAACGGTTGGCTTATTATTTTATTCATTGGAATGTCCTTACAGTAACGCATTGTGCTTACAAAAATTTGTATCAATCAACATTACCCAAACCTGCCTCAGTCATTCTAGTGCAGTGCAAGCCTAACTATCGAAAACCTCAGTCATAACTCCACACACTTGAACACTTAGCCAATTCTTCTCTCAAGCTCTCTCTTCAAAACTCACATCACTCTTCACTCATCATTCATTACCAAAACTTTCTCTTCTACCCAAACACCCATTACAATTTATAGTTTTACAATAGGGATAGGCATGTTACAATATGGAAAAAATGTCCTAAAATCCTAACTACTTTCTTCCTTTTACACAGTGACTCTCGAACATGCTCCAACTATTTTATGCATGCATTGTTGCTTTTCCAAAATGTCACGCGATCCGATTCTAAGTGATTCCCAAAACTTATCCAAAATAGCATGCTCTAACAGGCCCCCAACACTAACATGTGGCTCATCCCGAGCCACTTTAGATTTTCTTCCAAGCTGCTGAGAACTTTGTAGTGTGTCGCTGATTGTTGCAAATTTTTCCCCGATTTATGCTTCCTGATGTACAATTTCGTTAGCCATTTCTGCAGTTAAGTGAGTCTTCAATTTTTCAGTGATTTTTTGCACTACCTACTTGACCTTGCCTTGAGTGGTTTCTAACTCTGTGGTCACCTTATAGGCTTCTTCTTGCAATACCTCAATATTTTGTGCGAGATCCTGCTGCTCCACCCTTAGCTTATTTAACTCTTAATATAGCTTCATGTTTTCGTCCATTGTTGTTACCACCTATGTTGGTGGTAATGTACTCATTACATCTTTGAACTTATTCACCTTATCTTACGCAACATGTATCTTATGTCCAATCTCCTGCAGCTCAACATCTTCAGTCAGCTACATCCAAACGCTCATGCTTTCTACATATGGCTTAGCACATTCTACTGCCATACTCTTTATGTTCTATGTTATTTTGGTTTCCAACTTCTATCTTTGCTCCCTTTCCTCCAGGGGAGTTCTTGGTATCTGTCATGCCTCTAAGTTGGTTATATTTGTTCGGAAGCCCTAAACGGATTCACTCAAATTTGTCTCTTGTTCCTCCAATGGGGAGTCTTCCTCCCTTAACACTTCTGGAATAATGTTATAGACCCCCTAAACCACCTGTTTGAATCTCTCTACCTTTTGTGCTACCTCATAGAGATCCTACTTGATTTGGTCTTATTCTGCTTGCAGTGTATCCTTATATGTCACTATCTTTGTCAGCTCCAATGAGGTCGATACTGCATCCACTTGAAGTTCCTCTATCATGCGTGATTGTAACTCATACAAAATTTATGTAGGAAATTGAGAGACCACTAAGTCAATATGACTTAGTGTATTTTCTTGCTCCTTCAACTCTGTTATGGGGAACTTTAAGGCTCCTGTCGCTATCTTCATTGCACATCTTTCTCTATATACAATATAGGTCATTGGTTGCACCTCAGTTGTATGTTTTATATTTCCTTCTTGCACTTATTGCAAGTTGTGTCGTCTCAAAAAATTATCGTAACGTAGCAATATGTTATTGCATATATGAATTCCTTTATTCCTATTGTTTTGTCACCCATGCTCAAAATCTTCATCCGTTGGTTCTTTAACTTGGTCTATAATCTTATCAAAGTCATCTTCTATGAGGAGTTGAATGGATGGTTCCCTTGCGGATTTTTTTTTCTTGCATTGTGTGGTTGCTTTCCCTGTGTCTACATCTTTTCTCTTCTCTCCTCTGTGTGGGTCTATCTTTTGTGTTTTTCTACCTATGCCATTTCCTTTTTCCCATTATTCTCCTTCTTCTTCACTTGATATTTCTTCAATCTATGGTCATTGCGTCTCTAGTTTCTCAGTCTTTGTGGATTGAATTTTCCAATCGTTAGTCGAATCTTCCATAATGTGCCCCGTCTCTTCCTTATTTAACCTGTACCTCCTAGGCAGCCATTCCTAAATCGGATCCTTCTTGGCTTGCACATGTATGTGACGGCACCCTACCTTAAAGTGTGAAACTATCCTATAAGATTCGACCACCTTTGAAGGTATGTGTGGTGTACTATGAATTCTTTTCTGAATCGTTTCATTGTATATATAAAAAGAAACATTGTTTTCTAACTATAGCACCTTGTGTATAGTATTCCATAAGTTTTGATATCGAGAAGCTAGAGATGGATTATATTTTAAGCCCAAAATTTGTGTGTCGTCCATATCCCTCCATGCTGATAATGAAATTATAATTAATATCTAAGCGTAGTGAAATCCAGTCCCTTTATCTTGTGCTTCTTCATAGTCGATCAAGAACTGGTTGAGAAAAAACGTCACCCAGTTCATCTGCATGCCCTTGACACACTTCTCGACTGTGGCTATGACTTTCATTGGTACTTGGTCCCTCTGAAACTTCCTTAATAATTTACAAGATAATTCTTGTGTCGCAAACCTCACTATGTAATCCCATATGCTTGCTACATCTAAACCACATTGTCCTTGGAATGTATGAAACTTTTCTTTTATGCTCTCTGATAGAGCCTTATCATTCTTTTTGTTTCAAAAGATCAATGAAGGGTCCTCCCCTTGTGAAGGTAGTCCAGTAATGTGCACAATCAATTTTGTATCAATTGAGACTGACGTGTCGAGCCATAAGTAACCTCTGTGTACACATCTTAGTAACATATTCACATAGGTGATAATATTTGTGCTCCTCATGAAGTTTGGTATATCAAATAAGTTCAAAATGTTGGATTTTTGCAACCCTGTTGCCCATATTTTTGGCTCTATCACAACCATCCTTGTCTCTGTACTAACATACCTCTTCAAATAATTTCTCAACGCCAACTCTAGAAATTTATTCTTGTCTGTACTTTCATGGTCTACATACTTTAAGCTCGGTATCAAGCCTAACATGTCTTCCTCCAGAATCACTCCAGGTGGGATCTCTAGCTCCACAAGCTCGTACTTAGTATATTTTGATAGGTTGACTGGATTTGTTGTATATTTCTTGGGTGGTATGTAATCTCTTGGAAAGGTGGTTGATCTTGTCTTTAATGTCGATACTCCCGGTGTCTCTGTCTATACCAGTACGGTTGGTGGCTTATTGTGTGGTTTCTTTAGTGTACATGAAGAGGTCATTGTTGCCTTAGGTGGTTCCATTGTTCTCTGCATCTCTTCTCTATAATTAACTTCTTCAACGGTGTTCTTATTTCACTTGGCTCTATGCTCTCTTCTTTCATTATTCTTATGTAAATACAAATGATAATAACTTTTACCCATTTGACCCTTCAACTTCTTTTATACACTTGCCAGTTGTTTCTAAAATAATTCGCACCTGAACTGATAGTCTAACCCACTTGCCTTAACATTCATTACTTTCATTAACGCTTCATTAACTCCATATGTTGGTGAATTATCCATTAGATTCTCCAAATGTCGAAATATTCTTGTCGATCTTCATTTATTGTTACATGGCACCACTACTTCACCATCATGTTTTCTCTTTATTGCATGTCTCATCATGGATTGTCTTAAATTATTTTCCTTCTTTCTTCATCTTCTTCTGTTGCATTCCAATATTCCTTCTTGCACACACTTCCTTCCTGTTTACTTCTTCTATGTGACATTCTCTATCTTAATTTTTTGAACAATACTTTTGTGTCTCTTACTTCGAACATATTTGATTTATTTTTCTTCTTTTGTTTACTTTCACTTTCTTTTTCTACCTACACTATAATACACTATGGTACACATTCCACATAATTAGGACTAGTGCATGGAAGCACAGTTGTCCCTATATAGTTTCATCCTACATCTATTAACCAGTTCTTCCATAAATTATCCAGCTAAATTGCACCTACTTCTATGATGAACCTTATCATGTATGGTCCTAACCAATGCATTTGGAGCTTCCTTGGGTGTTGTAGAAATTTATTGTCATAAAGTAATACTAAGTCTCCCGTCTGGAATTTCTTCTGCTTGATATTTTTTTCATGGAAATATTTCTCACATGTTTTCAGTACCTGTTTATGAAAACCTGCGATGTAACGATCTTCTTCTAATTCCATAAGTTCTAACAGTCTCTTTTCTATTGCACCTAAATCTATAATCTCCGTCATCGTAGCAATGTGCAAACTCAGTACTATGAATTACATCGACATAATAACTTCGTGTCCATACGTCAACCTGACTGGAGTATGTCTTGTCATATTCTTTCTTGTAGTCCTATATTCCCATGATAATTTTGGAATCTTCTAGTCCCATTCATCCCTACTTACATTGCAAACCTTTGTCAGTGCATGTTCAAGAATCTTATTAAAGGCTTCTACTATACCATTTTCCTGGGGATGGTATGGTGTACTCTTTTGATGGTGGATCTAAAATTATTTTGTTAATGTTGCAATAATCTTATTTAGAAAGTGCATTCCCTAATCACTCATAATTACTCTTGGGCATACAAACCTTGTGACCACATTTTCAAACAAAAATCATGTAGTTGTCTCTGCACTACAATCTCTAACTAATTTTACCTCAAGCCATCTGGTTAAGTAGTCTTTCATAGTACCGATATACCTAGCCCTTGATCATCTTACGGGTTGATTGATCAGCCCAACAAAGTCTATGGCCCATTTTTCAAATGCATGTAACATCACTTATGGAACCAAGGGCATTTAATCTCTCCTAGAAGGTTTCCCAAGTCTCTGACAAACGTCGCAACTCTGGAAAAATTATTTATCATCTTTATGGAGGGTAGGACACCATAATCCTACACGCATAATCTTTTGAGCTATCACCTTTTCTACAAAGTGACCTCCTACAACCCCTTCATGTGATTCAAATAGTATCATCTTCATTTCATGCTCCAATACGCAATGTCGCAGAATATCATATGTGCCTAACTTGTGTATATTTCTGCTATCGGTTGGTATTCTATTGCCTTCACTACTAGTTTCTTCTTTTGTGCCACTGTGAAGTCTAATGGAGCTACTCATGTGCTAAAAAAATAGACTATTTCTGCAAAATAGTCATCCACCATCTGAATTGCAAATAAGTGTCCATTTGTTAAACTGTCATCCAAATTTCCTACATCTTCACCTGACAATATGTGCAACAAGTGATCCGGTCATGAATTAAACTTTCCTTCTTTCACAATCACCTCAAAGTCATATTCTTGGAACAATAGTATCCACTTGCATATTCATCCCCCCAACACTGGCTTGTTCACTAGGTATATTAGTGAAAAGTGATATGTATACATCTTGAAGTGAGATCCAAGTAAGTAATGTTTGAACATATGTAAGGCATATACCATCACCAAACCTTCTCGTTCTATCATAGTGTAGTTTTTATGTGTAGATGATAACTTCATGTTGGCGAATGCAATTGGATGGTCTATCTCTTCTTCACCTGGTTGTGAGAAAAATTCTCCTAAAGCTATAGACGAGGAATCCACATGTACATGAAATTCCTTGCTCAAGTCAGGAAAAACTAAAATCGGTGCAGTGACCATGTTATGTTTCAATGTATCTAGACTCTTCTGAAATTCATCATTCCACTGATACTTCACTTCTTTCTTCAGAAAATTCTCCATAGGGATTGTGATATACACATATCCTTTGATGAAATTTCTATAATATCATGTATTACCCAATGTGGATTTCAACTAGCGCACTAAATTTGGTGGTGGAAAATTAACAATCACCACTATCTTTGCAAGGTCCATTAACAATCCATGTTTACACACCACTTGATCCAACAAAATTCCAAAAGGTGCACAAAAAATGTATTTCTTCAAGTTCAATGACATCTTGTATTGCCAACACTTATCCAACATTAAGCGCAAAATTTCAACATGATCTTTCAATAGAATAAATATTGTCTAGTCATCTAAATACACTTCTAAGAACTTATGAATAAACTCCTCAAAGGTTGTGACAACTACTCTAGAAAATATCGTTGGTGCATTCTTCAACCCAAATGGCATAACTTTGTATTGGTAACAACCCCATTCTATCACAAAGGTGGTCTTATATCAACCTTCTTGCGCAATATTGATCTAGTGGTATCATGTGAATCCATCCATAAAAGAACAATCTTATTGACCCCCTACATTTGTTAATACTTCATCTATAAAAGGCGTAGGAAAAGGGTCATCTAAACATGCATCGTTCAAATTTCTCAAATCTATGCATATCTCAATTCCTCTTGTCTTCTTGTCTTGAACTACCATTGGGATAATCCACTATGATTCTTCAACAGGTTCTATAATTCCATCCTCTAACAGTTTGTCTATCTCTTATTTTACCTTCTTCTTATACTTCAGGTTCAATCTATATGGTCTCTGTCGCACAGGTTTGACATCCATTTTCAATGGGATTTTCATTTCTCCTAGCTCTCCTACAATTCCATTCATCTATGAGAAAGTAGTTGGAAACAAATCCTGATACTAGCGCAATAAGTCAGCAATCTTTTCAACTATTTCCTCGCTCCAGTAGTCTCCTATATTAACAAACTTAGGTTTTTATTTTGTACCAATTTTCACTTTTTGCGTTCGTAGGGGCTTGGCATATACTGTAGATTCAAGTTCTATTCCTTCTATTGCGCGCTCCCCTTCAGTATATTATATCTGCAACTTCTTTGGATCTTTCTCATCTTGGGCTTCTTATGTGACATTATAACAGTACAATATCTCTTCAATTGTCCCAGTGAATCTAGGTGCACTATACAAAGGCATTGATCCCAACAAGTCCTTTGATGCAAAAATATGTCCCTGAGAACTTGTAGGGCTGATTCAATCAAATGATTATTATTCTCAAAATTTAACGTGACCTTGAAATTCCTAGTCAATTCTTCCCAATATCATGTTCCTTTGCACACTACTAGTTCTATGTACCAACTCTTGGGAATTATATCTAGAGTATGCACAAATAAGTGAGTCCATTCTTGTTTTGGTACTGATCTTCATTGTGCAGTACACTTCATAACATGATCTGATGGACAACTTAATCCACTATACTTGGGCATGATACTTTCATTCTCTATCCCAAATATGACTTGCAATAACCTTTTTCACGATTTCAAATCTATTATGTCATATTTGTGCATAGCCCACCATATCGCTAAAGTCACTTTCAGTGCAAAATCTAAGGCTAAGAGTCTCTGCAGATCTAGAATCTGCATTTCAAACTCAATTATAAAATATTATATATGTGTTATTCCATTATACCTTGGAGGTTTGACTATTTCGGTCCCAATCCATCTCAATGCGTGGGTAATTTTAGCACACTTCCTTGTCGACACTTCATGCAGTCTTTGTTGCCAATTCTCTAGAGTGTCTTCTAAGTCTGACGCACATGAGATAATACTCCTCCAATTGAGTACACCTTCAGCTATAGGATTCACGTAATCGTTCTTCTATGCATTCATATTATATATATTATTGAGATATTTTCTCTTTGTTGGTTATACATACCTTTGTCCTTTTCTGGGGTCTAACGACGTAGTGACCTTCAAGTATGCTACTTTGAATATAATCTATATTTTCCTTGGGTAAATGATCATTTGATTATCAAATTCCCAATCAATTCCTAACAGTGTTAGATAAGGTGTACTTCCATCTACTATGCCAATTACGTCAAAGTCTGCATTTACTCATGTTAACCTTCCGACTATAACAATCTTATGTTGATTCGCTAATCTCAATTGGATCAGTGACCAAATCATATTTGGTTGGCCCATTATCTCCCAAGTCTATATTGGGATAGAAACACATCATAGCCTAAATCCACAACTATATTTTCCATGTCGTAAGATCCTATTTGTGCACTGAATCAAAACTCCCTATTTTTCCACTTCTTACTATGCACTTGGTTAACTACTTTGTGTGTGACAGGTTGCTCCTTTTCTTGGGCACAATGATCAATCATTCTACACAGACTACTCAATGTATATTCTTCCTTCATTAAATCTAAGCAACTTCCTAAAAATATCTTCAAAGTACTTACCTTATCAGTTTGTTTTTTTGTATGGTCATAGACTAGAGGCATATCAAACACTGGTGTTTGATCATACAATGGTGGCGCAGTCGAAGTCAATTTTATCCAATCTGTTCCCCTCAATTCTTTTCTTTCTTATTGGTAAGTCTCTTCCTCTTTCCTTGGATCAAACAATGGTAATGGCTATGTTTCTTTCCTTACCCGCTGGTGAATGTTTTTCCCTTGAATTGTCGCATCTGCTCTGGTTCTCGCTCCTTCACGTGTAACTATTGTTATTATGGGATCATTTCACCTTGTTCTACTGTTGTCATATATATGTTTTGGTTTTGGTTATGGTTCTTGTCATAGTTCCCTCTTTCCTGCCATATTTTTATCAGTTGAGGACAATCTTCCATCGCATGGTCCAATGCTCTACATTACATGCATGTCGTACAAGGGTTTGGGAAGTCTCTCGCCAAATGTATCAGTTGATTTAAATTATAAAAAATGATTGGTCCTCTTCCTCCTCTACCAAATCCTCCTTGTCCTTGACCTCTACTGAATCCTCACTGTCCACCCTGATTAAATCCTCTCGGAGTATTATACTATGGAACTACTCCTTCTACTGCTGCATTTTCTTCTTGGATTCTATAATAATTTTCAGTGCGCTCCCTCATTAAGTCAAATGCGGGACAATCCTTCATGTCATGTCCTACAGACTTGCAAAAATTACAGAACAAATTTCTTGGAATACTCTAGTACTTTTGCAATAATGGACAAGCAATTGAATGAAGTCCCCATGTCTTTCATATTTCATAATACCCCACTCCTCCTACAAATGGGTTTGGTTCCCCTGTAGCCATATACTGTGAAAATGTTGGGAATTCATCTTTACGATGTCCTTCTGTCTTATAGGTAATACACTAAACTTGTTCACGATTTCCATTTCCTTTCATTGATTCTGAATATTGAATCGTTAATGCATCCAACTGTGAATGAACATGTTCCATCCTTGTGCCATATCCTACAAGAGATGCTTCTAACTTCATCGCAATTTCTAATTCTTATGGTTGTGACGTGACCTACTATTGTGTCAGAGGACAACGAATGTGCAGCAACATACCTGCAATAAACCATTCTCTATGTTGTTCATCAGGAATATGAAATATTAATATACCCATCACATATTTAAACCTATGATTGTAATCCCAAACTATCTCAGTTTGTATTTTCTTAATTTCTTTTATCTTTGTTATGTACTGCGACTCATATTTTGTCTTCTGAAATTCCTTTAATAAAGCTTGTCCAATTTATGCTAATGTCCTTGATTTTCCTACTAGTGTAGTAGTCTGATACTTCATGAACCATAACAGTGCTTGACCTCTAAATATCATTTCTAACTGTGCAATCTTTGTTGCCTCATCCTCGACATTCTTTGTAGTCCATATCTGGAATGTCCCTAGCCACCGACCCCTATCGAGTAACACTACCCAGCAACCTTAAACTTGCCTTTACTACTCTAATAACAATTTGTAACGTCCCCAGCCAAAAATAGTCAGGAAACGTCACAGAGGAACATGCATTTCTAATGAATTTAAAACAAATAAATCATAATTACTGCTACCATACAGACTCAAATGGAATTGAAAATAATTCCTACATGCAATGGAACACATGATAACATTTCAAGAATCACAGACATGCATAACATACATAATTAATCACGAAAATGATACTTATCTTTTAACTGAAGAAAAACCACCAACTGCATGCAGACCTTCCACAAACCTCCCAACCTTATACCACACTACTCATCACTCTCAGCAGTGGGTCACCCTTGAGCTGGGACTAAAATCCACCGGGAAAGGGATACCTAGGCTAGGCAAGGTCAATAGGAAATTCACACATTTTAAGAGGAATGATTCTCTCCCAGGAGAAACTTATGCCCACTGCTCATAGACTGTCATTCCCCACATACCTGTCCCACCCCAGGAGTATACACCTTCACTGTCACACAGTCCATTGGTTGTTCCACCTCCCTTACCTTGGGCTTCAGCAATAGGCCAAACCGGAATTCTCAGAGCTTTGTAGCAGCTATGAGACTCCCTCCAGGAGAAATCACTTCCTCATCACACTCTCTCACCTGGAGAGAGTTTCTCACGGGCCTGACAACCTGCTTCTTCAATCCACAACAACCTCTATCACCTAGAGAGAGATTTTCTCACAGACCTGACAACCTGCCTCTTCAAACCATAATAGCTAAGTTGGGTAAGGCAAGGGATGGCTCAGTAAATTATAGAGGTGCACAATGGCCATGGGTTCAGCAATGGCGTAAATGGTTGGTTGCGTGCTTGCTTAGTGCGTGAGTGAACTCGTGAGGAGAGATGGGGTAGCTGATTGGTATAGCATATCGAAGATGGTGAGAGCATGAGAGCCAACATTGTCTGTGCATGAACCTCCCTGCATGAGTGAGTCAGTCAGTTAGTCCCCCTTTAATTATGCATGTGCCTGAGCTGACACTTGTCACTCATTGTAAATTCTAACCTTGTACAATATCCACTGCAAACTGATATTTAGAAAAGAACAGAAAAGATATAATGGCAAATACAAACATTACACAGAGATTTTTCACCTGGAAACCCAAACCGGGAAAACCAGCATATATTATATTGATACACATTGTGTTACATTGTTTACAATACAATATACATATAGGAGCCAGCGGCATCCAAAACCCTAACCCAATGACCTGGATTAGTCCAAAACCCTAATTCCTTAACCGGAAATAGAAAACCATCGGCAAAAATCCATGTGCCGAAAACCACCTAATATCATGTGGTCCCGGAAATATGTCGTCCCGGAAATATGTCGGCCCGGCGATAATATGTCAGCCCGAAACCGGCGAAAATATGTCGGCCCAAAAAAAAAATTCGGGGGTGCTGCCCCCCTGCGCCCGGTGCAGGTGCTCAGACACTACTACTCGTGCAAAGAATATAACACATACCCAACATTCTCCCACTTGTTGTTTTCTTTGCACACATGGGGTTACAGGGTTACATAGTCAACAATCCAGGGCAGCAATGCCCATGGATCCTCTACACCAAGAGAACTTCTCAGTGCTCACAGATTTTGTTAATGAATCTGCAACATTCTTCAAAGTCTCCACCTTCATCATTGATACTTTCTTTTCTTCAATCATGTCTCTCACAAAGTGATATTGAACATCAATGTGCTTTGTCTTTGAATGATAAGCAGGGTTCTTCGCCAAGAAAATTGCACTCTGACTGTCACACTCTATCCTTAC
>ML778446.1:1151330-1186190 GCA_009831015.1 Picea engelmannii
ATATTGATACACATTGTGTTACATTGTTTACAATACAATATACATATAGGAGCCAGCGGCATCCAAAACCCTAACCCAATGACCTGGATTAGTCCAAAACCCTAATTCCTTAACCGAAAATAGAAAACCATCGGCAAAAACCCATGTGCCGAAAACCACCTAATATCATGTGGTCCCGGAAATATGTCGTCCCAGAAATATGTCGGCCCGGCGATAATATGTCGGCCCGAAACCGACGAAAATATGTCGGCCCAAAAAAAAAAATTCGGGGGCGCTGCCCCCGAACCCCCGCGCGGGGGGCTCCACCCCCCTGCGCGCCCGGCACAAGCGCTCAGACACTACTACTCGTGCAAAGAATATAACACATACCCAACACTCATGAAGCACATTCCTTTCCCTTTGGAAGTCGTTCGTCCTCCCCAAGGAACTTAGGATAAAAAAATATCCGTTTACACAACTTTTGGAATAATAATAAATTATTGTTCTCTTGGACTTAAGCCCTTAGGATTATCCTCTATTTCCAACCTCTCAACCCCCTCTCCCTTACCCATCCTAGTGGATCTTAGTCCCCCATTCTCTTTTATCATGGTCGGTCTACATGCATTGATTTTTTTATATTAATAATATGAATATTTACATGTACAAAACAGGCTCCTGGCATTTAACACATAGGTTCTCCAGCCTACTAACACATAAGCCTACCAGCTTATAATTGCTTGTCTCACCAGCCTACAAAATATGTTTACAATTCATATCACAACTAGGGCTCGTACTAGGGATATTATAATCCCCTCCCCTTATTTTTGCACTGTCCTCAGTGCAACTTATTTACACAGCATCAGCAAGATTTTCAAAATCTTCAAAAAGATGTGGGTATTTAGCCCGCATAGCATCCTCATTCTCCCATGTCACATCCTTGGGACCATACTAGGTCCACTGGACCTTTATAATCCCTATGGATCGATTCTGGAGTTTTTTGATCTTCTGGTCCAATATGCGCACCGGATACACTTGCAAGATGCCTTCTTGCTCCACCTGAATCACATTCCAATCAATAACATGATTAGCATCAGGTATATATTTCTTAAGCAATGAAACATGAAACACATTATGTACATTCATGGATGCAGGTAATGCAAGCATATATGCAATTGGTCCAATCCTTTCTAGGATTTCAAATGGCCCACAATATCTAGCGGCTAACTTGGAACAGTTTCCTAGCTTCGGGGAACTTCTGTTGGCTTTAACTTTCAAGAAAACATGATCACCCACTTTAAAATCCCTATGGATCCTGTTCTTATCAACACAAATTTTCTTCCTGTCTTGGGCATCCTTCAAATTATGCTTAATCTTCTTCATTTTCTCTTTCATTTCCTTGAGAAACTTTGGCCCAACCATTGCCCTATCAGCTGGGTTGTCTCAGCTTATTGGGGTGTTTCACTTTCTGCCATAAAATGCTTCAAATAGGCTCATATTCAGTGATGCTTGATACCCATTGTTGTAGGCAAATTCTACCAAATGTAGGTAGTCTTCCCATTTAGATGTTTTGTCCATCACATACATCCTTAGCATGTACTCTCTCACTTGGTTCACCCTTTCTATTTTCCCATCAGACTTAGGATGATAGGTTGTGTTGAATTTCATATTCATTTTGAACCCTTTGAATAACCCCTTTCAAAACTTTGAGGTAAATTTCGGGTCTCTGTTAGACACAATTGTCTTGGGAATATTGTGCAATCGTGCTACTTCCCTCATATAGATATCGGAAACATTAGTTGCCTTGTGAGTAGTCTTCAATGGAATAAAATGGGCAGCTTTCGTAATCTTATCCACCACCACCATGATGGAATCATGTTGCTTATTTGTTTTGGGTAATCCTGTGATGAAATCCATTGTCACCACTTCCCACTTCCACACAAGAATGGGTAATGGTTGTAGCAACCCCATTGAGTGCCTATGTTCATCTTTGACCTTCTGACACTCCATACATATGGCGATGTATTTTGTGATTTTCTTCTTCATACTTGGCCAAAAGTAATGGATCTTGACTGGTGCCACTGTTTTCTAATATCCAGGGTGCCTAGCATAAGGCACATTATGCATTTCTTTCAAGATCATAATTCTCGAGGCCTGGAAATTAGGTACATAAATTATGTTTCCGTACAAGAGTGTTCCATCAGCTTCCAATTTATAATCTTCCACTTTCTGTAGCATATTACCTTGTTGTAGCTTTGCCACCAATTCCATGTACTACAAATCAGCATTTGCAAGTTCCGAAATCCTACCTTTAATATCAGTTTGATACATACTAATGGTCGTAGCATGTAGTTCATGCACTCTTCTATTGAGTGCATCAACCACTTTGTTCTCCTTTCCTTTGATATGCTTGATATCAAAGTCATACTCACAAAGGAATTCCAACCATCTACTCTACCTAGCATTCAAGGTTGGCTGATCAAAAAAACACTTCAGATCGTTATGGTTTTTCCTTAATTCAAACCTCTTTCACATGAGGTAATGTCTCAATTTCTTCAGAGTGTGCACTATGGATGCCAACTCCAAATCATGAATTGCATAGAGCCTTTCATGCTCTTTCAATTTTCTAAACTCATAACATATTGCATACCCATTATGGTTGAGGACTCCCCCCGGTCCTTCTTTGCATGCATCTTTAGACACTAAAAAATCTTCATTTGGATCTTCAATCCTCAGGATTGGAGAATTGGTTAACAATTGCTTCAATTAATGGAAGCTTCTCTCACATTCTTTTGTCCATTGAAATTTCTTCTCCTTCCTTTGCAAGGAAGTGATGGGGTGAGCTATCCTCGAGAACCCTGCAATGAACCTTTTGTAATAGCCATCTAGACCCATAAAGGATCTGACTTCTGTCACATTCTTCGGTGTTGACCATTCTCTAATGGCTTCTATCTTCTCAGGATCCACGGCTATCCCATCTTTTGAAATGATATGTCCCAAATAATGGATCTACTTTTGATAGAATGAGCACTTACTCAATTTGGCATATAGTTGGTGATCTCTTATCACTTGCAACACCATCCTCATATGATTTTCATGCTCTTCCTCTGACTTGGAATACACCAGGATGTCATCCAAAAATACTATGACAAACTTGTCTAGGTATTCTCTGAATACACCATTCATTAGGCACATGAAAACAGCAGGTGCATTTGATAACCCAAATGACACCACTATGAATTCATAATGACCATACCTTGTTCTAAAGGCGGTCTTGTTGATGTATTCATCCTTTATCCTTACCTGGTGGTACCCTGACCTGAGATCTGTTTTTGAAAATACCTTGGCATCCTTCAACTGATCAAAGAGATCATTGATCCTTGGAAAAGGATACTTGCTCTTAATAGTCACTTTGTTCAACTGTCTGAAATCGATGCACAGTCTCAACGTCCCATATTTCTTCTTCATAAACAGGACTGGGGCACACCAAGGTGACACACTTGGGCATATACACCCCTTCTTCAAAATTTCTTAAAGCTCCAATTGCAATTCTTTCATCTCTGGTGTACTCATTCTGTAATGATTTTTTGACACTAGAGCTACTCCAGGCATCAGGGTTATAGAGAAATCAATATCTCTCTTCAGGGGTAGTCCAGGTACCTCCTGGAATACATCTTCAAAGTCTTTTAATACTACATAGTCTTCAATATTTGACACATTATCCTTAGGTTCTTCTTCCATATGAGCTGCAAATACTTGGAAACCCTTCCTATAACACTTCTTCAGCTGCATTGTTGAGATTTATCTAACAATAACTGCCCTTGGGATTCCATGCACTTTCCTTGGGTTTCCTTTCTCATTTAGGCAAGTGAATGCCTTTTTATGATAGTCTAAGATGGAATGGTGTTGGTCCAACCAATCCATCCCAATTAGATAGTCATAGGAACCTAAAGGTAAGATGTTCAATTCGGCCCTTGTGCTCATTCCATTCATGTCCACTGGATAGGACTTAACCAACTCAATGACCTTTATCTTGGCTCTTGTAGCCAGCTGCACTAACCAAGATTTTCCATGCTTTCATATTGGAAAATGCAAACTTTCCACCATTATAGGATCTATATAGTTATGACTAGCTCCTGAATCAATTAAAATAGTGATGGTTTAGTTGTTGAACATACCTTCCACTTCAATCATATGTGACTGATATTATGCTTTCTTGTTATCCAGGGCTATGTAGATCCTTGGTACACTTCTTCCCATGTCCTCCATTGTTTTTGCATATTGAACATTGTGGATAGCTCTCACTTTGTCATTGATGTTGGGGAAATATGTGTACCTATGATTTCCTTTATAACCCCAACATTACATAGGTGGTTGTCTTGGAATTTTCCCACCTACTTCATCCTTCCTGGGCTCTCTAAAACCTGGTTGTCCTTGAGGGCTATTTTTGAAAAAGGATGGCTTGGTTCCCTTCTTCCTCTGACCCATCTTGAATTCCTTCTTGTCTTCCCAAGCCTTTTGGAGAGTAATGTTTTCTCTTTTCTACTCATATAAGCATTTTTCTCCCTTATAGTTTCTTCCATAGTTTTAGGATCATCATACTAGATCTTGTCATTGATGGAAGGTGGCATTCCACTCAGATACCTTTGAATTTTAATAGTCTCATCTTTGATGATAGGGACATACTTCAGTAATTCCAAAAACCTTCGTTCATATTCATCAATGGTCATGCTACCTAGCTTGAGTTCAAATAACTCTTTCATCTTTCCGTCATAGTATCTCTTAGTCAAGTATTTATTTTTGAAATACATCTTGAATTCCTTCCAAGTAACATTTTTCTCTTTAATGTGTTGCGCCTGCAAAAGTTGATCCCACCATATGGATGTCATTACTTTCAGTTGATACATTGGAATTCCTCCTTCTGCATTAGAGGAATAATTATGTAGTTGGAAATATTCCTCATTCCAAGCATCCATGTCTCGACAGCTTCCTCCTTGTGCTCTCCATCAAACGTACGAGGTTTAATCTTGTTCATTTCACCCTTTAGTTCATCCACTCCAGATCTCCTATGCTTTATGATAGGAGATGGGCTTGAACTATTGTGTACCCTCCTCTTGGAGTGCCCTTAGGAGTGATAATGGTGTCTGCCCACACTCCTTGATTTCCTCTTTTCATCAGCAGACCCGTGACTTCTTGATTTACTGGAGTCACTCTCCTTATCCAATTTATTTTCTATCCTTTCCAAGATCTGTATCAATTTTATGTTGAATTCTCCCTATTGTTCCATGGCTTTCATGAGCTTTATGTTATCTGCTCGGTGAGTCTGGACATCTTTCTACAATCTTTCAATGATTTTCATCATGTTTCCCTCCTTATCTATCTCTTCTCCGTGCATATTGGAGTTCGATCCTTCAACTCCCAAATGGACATACATTCCTCTAGCTTCATTCTCTAAACTAGAAGAATTCTTTGCCTTCTCCATTTCTCTGCACTAAGTGGAAATTCAGTTCGATTCTGACAATCATTAACTCTGCAAACACAATGTGCAGTCAACCGAAATTTTTCAGGCCATCAGTCCTTAACAAATTCCACAGTATTCATAAACCAATCTAATTCAAGGAAACTTTCATATTTCATTCTACGGTTCTTGAGCAATCAAGAATCCCCGCAGATCTTTTCTTTTTGAGCTCTGCTCTGTTCTGCAATAATTTTTGTAACGTCCCCGGCCATCCATGTCGGTCCATGCTATGCCAGAGAACTCTCTTGTTCTCTCTGTGGAACATATTGTAACACACCCAGCAACCAACTGAGTTATGCCACATAAATTTTCTAATTGCATGCAATTTAAACATATGCACACACAGAACTCTTGTGAAAGCATTATATATAAAACATATGCATACAAATACATCTATAAATACACAAATTCACACTGAAATTACTGTAAACATACACATGCAGCATATACAAGAAATACCCATAAATATACAGACATTCATAACCACGCATAAGATAAAACCATAAAACTGAACACGTAAATAGTAATGCAACATGTAATTTTATCACAAAAATGGCACTTATCTTGGTAATAATGTCACCAACTGCGTGCAGACCTTCCACAAACCTCCCAGCCTTAGACCACACTGTTCATCACTCTCAACAGTGAGTCACCCCCGAGTTGGGACTAAACTCCACCCAGGTAAAGGGATTCCTAACCAGGATAAAGGCTCATGGACAACAGGAAAGGCTCTGTCATAGGTGCCAAATCAAACTAATAGCCTACAGTCCCTCATTCCCCACATGCATGTCCCACCCAGGAATTCTACCCCTTCTCTGCTCAACAGTCCTTCAGCTGCCCCACTTCCTTTCCGAGCTTCAGCAACAGGCCAGACAGGAAGTCTCAAAGTACTATAGCTGCAGTTTAGCACCTTCAGGAAATCAATTCCCAACAATTCTCTCACTTGTAGAATTTCTCACAGGCCTGACAACTCGCCTCTTTAGTCCATCTCCCAAGATAAACAAATACACCAACACAAAATGGCTATGGATACGAGTTCAGGTACAGTCATGAGATACCAAGGATAGCTCAATGGGTGTGAATACTCATGGATGATTGATTGCCTGGCTGAATGATGGAAGGAATGATGGAAAAGATGATAGGAAATGAACTAAGTCCCAACAATATGTATGCTTGTCCCCAACTTGACACTTGTCATGTTGGGAGCTACTTTGGCCCACTTGTCCCCAACTTTAGAACTTAGGATAAAATAATTATCCATACTTTATATTTAAGAAATATTAATATAATATTCCTTTTTGGCTTAAGCTCCCTAGCTTAGCCCCTTTCCTTAACTTAGTCCCTCCCTTTTCCTAACCAGTGGAGTTTAGTCCCCCATCTCTTTTATCGTGGTCACTCTACGTGCAACGATGTATTTTATATTAATTATGAGACATGTACAAAAATAGGCGCATTGGCCTTTAACATCTAGGATCTCCAACCTAATCAAAACATAAGCATCCTAGCTTATAATAACTGGCTCACCAGCCTATAAAACATAGCATATACATAAAGTCTTGCTGGCCTCACAATCATGCGCACTTAAGATGTTGCGCGCGGTATCCTAGAATGTGCAAACTTCCTCATTTTACTGCGCAGTACATGCACGCACTATACCATGAAATGTGCATATAAAATGATGTCATACAACTCACCAGCTTAAGTACATTTTCATCTAGATTACAATTGGGTGTGGCCTGGGGATATTAAAGTTTTCAGGCACTAGCCCCTTTCTCTTAGCCCCCAACCCATGTGACCATAGGCTATGGCCAAGAGCTAGGTCGATAGGCGCTTATTCGGGACTTCGGGCCTCCGGCTTCAGAATTTTTCAAAGGACATCACAAAAAATCTCTCAGAGTTCTGGATTGACGAACTTACGAAGTAGGGTGGATCAACAGTCCATAACTACCCAGCATCCAATGGTTGATACCCACTATGGAACTTCAGGCATCTGAGCTCTAGGACTTCAGAGATTCAGAGCTTCGGGACTTCGGAGGATTTCACATCCGCACACCCCCAACACCAAAAACCGTTAATCTTTGAACACTTCCATGTCACCTTTGGTAACGTCATTATGTCTTGTCACCTCGGCATTATGAAACTTTTGAAAGTTCTTCCTTTCGTTCCCTTATGAACCATTATTCTAGAGTGTCAAGTCTCTGAAATTTTCAACTGGCACCACGCGTCCACTGGAACCCACGTTTTCCATACTTGAACTAAGATACCAAATCGTCACATCACTTAATGCCTTTCAAATTGTGGTGGCATGAATCCGTAGTTTGGAGTAACGAGCCTTTTGTCCCGCAATTCCTCTGATGCTGACACGTAACCCCCCTATAAAACTGTGGGTTGGATTGTGGGACCGCCCTGAGAAATTAATTCCCATGCAATTTGGGTCCCCAAAATTCCTCCTAATCATTGATCTGGATGTATCATGATCAACGCCAATGTGGGCCCGCTGACCTTTAACTATGTTATGCAACCTCAAGGCCCACATAGTAAACTTATCAACATTCTCGGTGGGGGGCACATGGCAGGTATAGGAGAGGTCCACATCACCTTCAGGTGATGTCATCATGACTCACCACTTTGGTTCTTCGGGGCTTCAGAGCTTCGAGCTTCGGGAGTTCTCACCTCAGCACACACTAATTCTCCCGAACATTGAAATCCCGAACAAGCCACTTTGCTGACATGGGTCCCTTTTGACGGACGGTTTGGATTACTCCGAACTTCGGAGCTTCGGGAGTTCTTTTTCCTTCATACCATGCCATAAATTCCACCCTTGGGTTGATCCGACGATTCTGGTCCAACTTCGGCCCAATCCAATGGTCGAGCTCTTCCCCTCAGATCTATGGTATAGATCCACTTTGGGGACTTCGGGCTTCGAGAGTTTCAACCTCTCCACACTTGTTTTCTCCTGAAGTGATTTCACCCAAATTCCATGGATTTCTGCCACATATCAACTCTCTCAAATCAACGACACAGAAGGACTTCGTTACTCCATGGATTTCCAAAGGAACGCATGGCTAACCACCTCGCAACTTTTCCAGATCTGATGATCGAGAATTGTCCTCCTTCTCCTAAACAGATTCCAAAGGATCACATTACTCTACAGCTACACCTCCTGAGCTTTGTTTCTCAAACCCCTTTCTCCTTAGAGGGTTGTTTTGACACTTAGTCAACTTTCCTATCTTTGCACTCCTTACAACAGATCTTCGCATCCCTTCATGAGAAAAATCAAGTTATTTCTCCCAATCTTTTTGAGTCAAAGACTCTGTCGACACACTCCTCGCACCCAGGGATGCTCTGAACCTCGAATTGTGTCCCTTTAGACAACAATTCACTCTGAAATATGTGTCTTGTTAACCACTAACATGGCCCATCCAGGCTCAGTATCGAAACCATGGCTCTGATACAAATTTGTAACGTCCCCGACCACCGACCCCTGTCGGGTAACGCTACCCAACAACCTTAAACTTTCCTTTACTACTCTGATACCAATTTGTAACGTCCCCAGCCAACAATATTCGGGCAACGTCATAGAGGAACATATATATATATATATATATATATATATATATATATATATATATATATAACATGCATTTCTAATTAATTTAAAACAAATAACACAGAATTATTGCTACCCTACAGACTCAAATGGAATTGACAGTAATTCTTACATGCAACGGAACACATGACAACATTTCAAGAATCAGAGACATGCATAACATACATAATTAAGCATGGAAATGATACTTATCTTTTAACTGGAGAAAAACCACCAACTGCATGGAGACCTTCCACAAACCTCCCAAGATTAGACCACACTTCTCATCACTCTCAGTAATGGGTCACCCCTGAGTTGGGACTAAACTCCACTGGGAAAGGGATACCTAGGCTAGGCAAGGTCAATAGGAAATTCACACATTTTAAGAGGATGAATTCTCTCCCAGGAGCCACTTACGCCCTCTACTCACAGACTCTCATTCCCAACATACCTGTCTCACCCCAGGAGTATACACCTTCACTGTCCAATAGTCCATCGGTTTCTCCACCTCCCTTACCTTGGGCTTCAACAACAAGCCAGACCAGAATTCTCAGAGCTCTGTAGCAGCTACAAAACTCCCTCCAGGAGAACTCACTTCCTCAACACACTCTCTCACCTGGAGAGAGTTTCTCATAGGCCTGAAAACCTGCTTCTTCAATCCACAACAACCTCTCTCACCTGGAGAGAGATTTTCTCACAGTCCTGACAACCTGCCTCTTCAAACCATAATAGCTAAGTTGGGTAAGGAAAGGGGTGGCTTAGTAAATTACAAAGGTTCACAATGGCCACAGGTTCAGCAATGGTGGAAATGGTTGGTTGCGTGCTTTCTCAGTGTGTGAGTGAACTCGTGAGGAGAGATGGGGCAGACTGGTCTAACATAGTGAATATGGTGAGAGCATGAGAGCTAGCACTGTCTGTGCATGAACCTCCCTGTGTGAGTGAGTGAGTGATTCAGTCCCCCTTCAAGTCTACATGTGCCTGAGCCAACACCTGTCACTCATGAAGCACATTTCTTTCCCTTTGGAAGTCACTCGTCCTCCCCAAGGAACTTAGGATAAAAACATATCCTTTTAAACAGCTTTTGGAATAATAATAAATTATTATTCTCTTGGACTTAAGCCCTTAGGCTTAGCCCCTCTTTCCAACCTCTTATCCCCCTCTCCCTTGCCCAGCCTAGTGGAGCTTAGTCCCCCATTCTCTTTTATCATGGTCGGTCTACATGCAGCGATCTTTTTATATTAATAATATGAATATTTACATGTACAAAATAGGCTCCTTCCCTTTAACACCTAAGCTCTCCGGCCTACTAACAGATAAGCCTACCAGCTTATAATTCCTCGACTCACCATCCTACAAAACATGTTTACAATTCACAATACAACTAGGGCTCGTCCTAGGGATATTACAATATCATCTCACATACAAATAGATGTTGCTCTGGGTCTTCCCACCCCGCTCCTTGGAATTCAAGAATTCTTAATGTATTATCTATTCTTTCCATTATATTCTGCATGGTACTTACCTTCGGTGATGTTGACTGACTCTTGTTCGTTGTGCTACTTCCACTATTTTGTCTTCCTCCACTAACCACAATTGATCTTGAAAAAGTTCCGGTTTCTGCTTCAGGTCTTGGTGACGCACAAGGGGTCATGGGTTCAACACATATTTTGATATGAGATGGACTTCCTTTTTCTATTGGACTACACTATGGATCCTTTTCTTTCTCTTCCCTTTCTTTGTACAGTGTGATTTGAAGCACTACGCAGGGGTCACTTTTCTCAAACACTATGTCTTGCTCTTGTCTCTCATCCACAATCTCCTTCTTACTATACCTAAACCTTTTCCCACATTGTAATACTCCAATCTCTCCATCTAAGTCATTATCTTCCTCTCTCGACATCCTTAGTACATATGTTCCATATTCATCCTTTTCATTTCTTTCCACTCTCATACCATCCTTTGGTCATCCCTTAGTCCCCCTATGTGTGTGAAGGCTCCTAGTAATCAAATTCCATCTTCATAACATTCTTGTCACACAACGACATCTTTATCCAGCTAGACAAAGTGTTCATAAATCTTCCATGCAAACCCTTGAATAATTCCCTTTATGTGACACTATAAGACTGGTACAATTTATTGCAAACTCTGTAATGTAACCCCCCAACATAATGTTCAACCAAAAATAAACTACGTGAGAAAATTTATTACTTAGTGTATTAAACTGTCTGATCAATTCAAGAGTCCAATTTCTCAGAGCCTCAGCTCAGAATCTTCCAACATTCTCCACTAGCCTTTCTAACCATTCAGTCAAAATTATTGGGAACTCACCAAAGAAGATTTCATGAATATCTGTAAACACATACCTTTGCAACCATTTTTTGTCGTTGAGTCATGGGTTCCTATTATTTTATTTGGAAAATCACCATTCCCTCCTTCTTAACCATTATGTGATATCTTCCTTATTCTTCCTCCAAAAAATTCCCCTCAGTTACAGATAATGGTCTCGGAAACAGAACCATTTGTTGGCATCCAGTGGGCAAACCCAGGGTTAATCATTAATAAACCAACAAAACCCTTAGACAATGGCCCTTTCGGCACCACCTGCAAGCAACTGAAGTCTCACCCAAGGCATCTACAGGGGCTGCAGGAACCAAGTTTCTATAGTGGGGGGGAAGTGAGGCATTCAACATATCCATACTATGCATTATCCATTCATATACTATGTGTATAGTTTCTATTACTTGACCTGTAATAATCATTCAACATACGATGTGTGTGACATTACTCCACTTAACATTCATTTATTCACCATTAACTTAAGTGCACAACATATATCAGTGACATATTCAGAATATTTAACATTTATCATCGTTGCTCAATAACAATAAACATCATATGCATCATAACACACAAAACCAATACATCAAGACACAAGGTTTTAACATGGTTCACTCCAAACTGGGCTACATCCACAATGGTTGGATTCTTATTTTATTCATTGCAATATCCTTACAATTGTGCACTTTTATTACAAAAAGATGTATCATTCAACATTACCCAAACTTTCCTTATTTGTTTTGCTGCAATGTGAGTCTAACTCCAGAAAAAATCAGTCATAACTCAACACACTTGAATACTTATCCAATTATTTTCTTAATCTCTCTCTCCAAAATTCGCATCACTCTTCACTCATAATTCACTACCACAACTCTCTCTTCTACCCAAACACCCATTACAATTTATAGTTTTACAATAGTGATAAGCCCGTTACAATGTGGAAAAAATGTCCCAAAATCCTAACTACTTTCCGCCTTTTGCACGTTGTCTCTCGAACATGCTCCAATTGCTTTATGTGTGCGTTGTTGCTTTGCCAAAATGTCATGCGATCCGCTTCTACATGATTCCCAAAACTTATGCAAAATATCTTTCTCCAATACTATGTAAGGCCTAAACACATCATTCATTACCCTCATAAATGTTGCAGGTGCATTACATAAACCAAATGGCATAACTAACCATTTGAACAAGCCCTGATTTGTCTTGGAAGCAATCTTCCATATAGCACTTTCTGCAATTATGATCTGATGGTAACCACTTCTCAAGTCTAGCTTAGTTAAGTAGACAACATTCTTTAATTGATCCAATAAATCATCAATTATGGGAAGAGGATAATGGTTCTTTACTATAATCATGTTCAACACTCGAAATTCAATACACATCCTCCATGTGTCATCTTTCTTCGGAACTAATACAATAGGAGATCCACACAGAGAGGAACTTGGCCTTATGATTCTTTTATCGAGCAACTTCCAAACTTGATTCTTTGTTTTTTCATTCTCTTGCATTGATGATCTATACATACCAATGTTAGGAATAGGATCATCCTACTGCAAATATATTTCATGTTCAACCTCCCTCTTAGGAGGCAACCCTGTAGGTTCTCGAAATAAATCACCATAATTAGATATAATTTTAACCAACTCCTTCTTATGATCTGAATCACAACCTGATAAAGAAAATTATATATCTTCTTCTTTTTGTTTCACTGTCATGAGAACAAAATATTTACTTGCATTCACGAGTCTCCTCATTTCCTTGTGCTCACTAAAGAAACATTAGTTTTGATTCGATGAGCTCTGACAATAAATTCATTCCCATATTTGAAAAATTGATACGTATTATCTTCACGATAAAATATAGCTTTCATTTCAAATAGATATGGACTACCCAAGACAATTCCACAAATATCAAGAGGCACAACATCTAGCTCAACCTCATCAAAGAAGTTAGCTATAATTGCAAATTAGATCTTACATTGCTTCGTTACCTACAACTTAGCATCTTCACACACCCAACCTAATGGATATGGATTTTTATGAGGTGTCTTCTTTAAAACCATCTTCTTAGCAATTGCCTCATATATTAAGTTAACTTGAGATCCACTATCAAACAAAGTATCTATCTTTGTATGATTGACTATAACCTTGACATGAAAAATCTCACTTATTTTCTTTTGATCAATAACACTTTCCAACTTGGAATATTGAACTGAAGAATTAGTAGTAGATATACCTTTGTTTCCTATTGCCATGATATTAGATTCATCTCCTGAATCTTATCCCAGATCCTATCAAGATCATGTAGCAATATTCTCCTTCCCTTTATCCTAGAACTTCTTTGGTCATAATTTTGGATGCAACTTCCAACACTATGCTTTCTCATGCCCCTTTCTCTTATAGTGGGAACATGTAGATCTTTCTTCAGATTTATTTATAGTATTTGACTTCTTTCCCTTCCATTTTCCTTTCGATTTATTTTCAAATTTGTGTGGGTTCTTATCTTCAATCACATGCTTCCCCTTACTAGCCGCCAGATAAGTATCTTGTACAGACACTTCATATATGTTGGTAGGGTTAAACATCAAAATAGTGTGTCAAAGATATGAGTGCATGCCACCAATATACTTTAGAAGAATGTCATGAGTATATAACGAAATTACTAAAGATAAAGTTTTCTTGATAAATTCATGTGTATATACTTGGATGTTTTTCCCCTTTTCTTGTCTTAGATGTTTCCATTCCATAATTGTAGTTTGCACATAAGATAATGGATAAAATTGTTTTCTTATTGCAGCAGTAAATTCATCCCAAGAAGAAATTATTGTACCTTGTTGAACGAGATCAACTTGTATCTTACTCTCCCACCATATCAAGGTTGTGCCACCCAAATGAAGAGTAGCAAATTGTATATTTGCAGTGTCATTCACGATCTTTTTCACCTTGCAATATACCTCTATCTGCTTGATACAACTGTCCAAATTTTCAGCATTCAATTCTCCATCATAAACTGGCAATTCAAACTTAACATCCAATTTTAATAAAGGAAACTTATGAGCATGTGAAGTCTTCTTAGTCGACTTTTTCTTATGTGAAGAATTTTCACTTGCAGATGATGAAGATGGTGAGGGTGGTTCAGAAGGTCCACCTTCTTCACCTCCTCCTTCGTCTTTAACTGGTTCAACTTTATCTGAGGTATCTTCTTCCTTGGCCTTCTTTTGACCCCCGTACATTTATTCTACCATGGCTTTCATTAAATTAAAATACTCAAAGAAACCATCTTCAGAGTCATAAGGACCTAATTTTCTTAGCGAAGTCATCTCTCTTTTTTGAGTAAATCTTCTTGAACCAATATCTAAATTATAACTTGCAAGTTTTCCTTCTCCTCGCTTGGATTTGGACCTTGTAAGCATTCACTTGAAACCACTTGTCAAAACCTTAGCTCTGATACCAACTTGATCCAAAAAATATTTAGATGCCAATTAGTCTTCAATACATATAGACATCTACTTGATTCTCAAAATAATAATGATCACTTGACTGCTTGCAATATACATGTGAATTAACTTATCTATCCAAACACACTTTAATGATAAACAACTTGCAATTGACTAAGAGAAAAATATAACAACAATAACGATATCACATACACAAGTTTGATAACGGAGTTCACCCAATTTGGGCTATGTCTCTGAGTCTGCTTCCAATAGAGACCTCTTTATTAATGCTCAAATGCTTATGTTTTACAATGACCTTTTTACGTGTTGCTCAAACTCAGAAACAGAGTGCACCATTGAGTTCATTGTGGAATTTCAAGAAAAATGAGTATAAAGTTCATAAAATTCCATCAAATAACCTCTTGGAATGCATTACGGTGCAATCCCAAGTCTTAATACCCTCTAGGCATGAACTTTGAGACAATTTTGTACTTTGTAGTGTGTATGTTTCCTTGATTTGTGCACCCATTAAATAGGGTGTGGGCCCTAACCTCCAACCGAAACTATAGGCAAACAATAATTATATTTTTTAGGAATTACGTAACAAGAGATTTTGTTGGCATAATGGTGAAGGTGTTATCTATATATATGGTGGGTCGGTGATTCAAGACCCACCGATCGTCGGTTGTTGCATTGGTTTTTGTTATTCGATATATGTGTGTGTGTGTGTGTGTGTGTGTGTGTGTGTGTGTGTGTGTGTGTGTGTGCCCCACAAATGTTGGCATATGTTTAACAATATAATATATGATAAGGTCTGGAGTTCCTCCCCCTGGCCTTTTAAACCTCAAACAATACAACTTTCGACCTTAAATATAAATCATGCCATATAAGGTTAAGTCATATGTGTGTGGCGCAATGGAAAAGGAGGTTTAAGTAAGGTTATAGGAGGTTGCGGGTTCGACCCCCATCGAATCCTATACTTTTGATAAGCATTAACCATTAATGGCCAATGGGAGGCTACCACGTTGTTGTTGGGAAAATCTCCCTATGGACTAGCAAATAGAGTTCAGACTTTGCATGCAGATATGACCGAAGAGAAACTACTTTTCTACCTTCATCCCTAGATTTAAATCCCCTTTTCTTAGTAAATGGATGGAAATATCAACCTACCTCATTCCCTACGTTTGATGTCGATCCTCCATTGTACTTGATTACTTGTTCGTGATACTCCTTCCAAAGTTGACCTGCATCCAAGACAAGCAACAACTATGTATGCATACTACTTATATACTAACGGATTGGAAATCCAAACATATACTAATCAAACTATAAACAGTTCATGAATTGGGACGGGAAAAGCATTTTATTTATTACTTAGAATGAGTCAACTTACAAAATTTGAGACCGACCACTACTCCTCGAACCTGATCCTGGGCTCCTCTTCTTCTGTCCTTCAACTGCTTTTCTTTGAATCTCCTTTGGCAATGGGAAAGGATAAAGGGTTGGGACAATGGGAATACGTAAATGGGAAAAGTTTCTTTGCTATATTTTTCCTTCTCCAAATGGGACCCCTACCCCTTCTTTTATAGGCTAGAAGGAGCTAGGTATTTGGATGAACCCTCAGCCATGCATGGCCAGGAGTTTCAGTTAACTCACCCATATCTTTTGTGTTTCGTTGGCAACTTTCCTTTTTTCATGCTTTTGTCGGTCCACGCGGGCTGTTTTGGGTCAGCCAGTGTGTACACACGTGCAGTAATGGATTAGGGCACATGGGCCTTTATAAAAGAGGATTTTCAAAGAGTTGTTCAGCAGTTCTTTGGAAAAGAAGGGATATGATTTGGCCTGATGCCAGGTAAGCATGTGTGGTGCAATTTAGGGTTATAACAGATGCCCCCTAATGTGTGAGGTTATAAGAGCATCCAATGGCCGAAATACATTACCAATCTTTACTGATGTGCCGAACGATTGAGCCCAAGGATTAGGAACCGGAAGGAGTTGTCTACAAAATAACAAATGTCTCACCGAGGTGGGCATACCCATGCTCGAGATAAAATAGAATCATGGCTACCAATTAAATACACTGTAGATCCATGTCAAGTAACTATAAAGAGTATCCATGAACAATACACAGCGGAGCTACATCTCAAAATCAGAAAGATATAAATATAGAGTATCCATCTTCCAGAAGTTGATTCGGCCTGATGGCTAGAGATGAGATCTTCAGAGCTCGAGAAACAACTTCAAAATCTTCAAAACTCGGGTAGGAGTGTAATATGAGTGTACGACTGCACTACCCAGAGGTCTTCGATGGCTCGTCGGTCATGGACTTGATAATCTTGATGATCAGACTGAAGGCTTCAGTGATTTCGAACCAGGACTTGATTGGATGTTCAGGATTGTCGGGTATGAGGACAAGAGACATATTGCATAGGGATCGACTTAGGCTTGGTGACAAACTTCCCTTGGATAATAGCACGACAAATAATGAGACTCGAGCAGCATGTATGTTAATCATAAGTCTACGAAGTAGGAGGCAACGCAAACTCTCCATATGTTTGGAAGGATAACCAAACAGTGGAGGACACAACTCTATGTAGAGAGAAAATCTTCCTAAGGTCGTACTACATCCCATAGTCTGATGAACAAACGGATAGATGTGTTTTATCCAAGGGCGACTCATTATGTTTCCAATAAAGAAAATACTTTTCCCTTCCTCTTTTTGGGGTATATTTGATTTTTTTGTTCTTTTCAATAATTGTGGAAAAAGAATAAAGGAATATTACGTTACAAAGGAGGAACGAGTGTTGCAAACATACAAGCTCAAGGCACAAGGACAAGACTGATGTTCTAGTAGAATGATACTCAGGAAAAATTCTTCGGGGGGCAAAGGTGTTAAGACGCAGAAGAAAACTGTTACAAGCCTGGCGTATAAGGTATGCAAACGTGGTTAACAAAACACACAATGGTAACGTCCTTCGATGTAAGTTTAATGAGCCCAGAGAAGGTAAGCTCAGTGGTTTTTCATATTTAGAGAGTCTGAAAAACATAAAAGGAGACTCCATTGGGGTACCTTTTTCGAAGATAGTCTAGTCGGTTTGAAAAAGAGTAAACTAGCACCGATTATATGTCGATTCAAAACCATTTTAACGAGTGTGACAAGGACAAGATCACTCGGCTATTTTTTCATTTTTAAGGAGTCTGAAAAAAGCTTAACTATGGACTCTGTCAGGAATGTTCTTCTGGAACAATTTAACGAGTGTGAAAGAATAAGGTCACTCAACAATCTTTTCAATTTTAGGGAGTTTGAAAAGAGTTGAACTATGGACTCCGTGGGGGTTCCTTCGTAAGTTTAGTCCCTCAGGCCCAAAAAAGGGATAAAACTATACCTGAGAGTACTCTTCTATAAAGATGAAGTTCCATAGAGTATACCTTTGTTCGTACAGTTGACCGTCCAGACCGAAAAAGGGGTAAACTACCGTCAGAAAGATGTGACTTCAAATCTCAGTTTAACGATTGTGAAAGGCCACAAGATCGCTCGGCAATCTTTTCATGTTTAGAGGGTCTGAAAAGGGCTTAAAAGGAGACCCGTTGTTTTTTGGGAGTCCTGAGGGTGAGATCAAGAGCGAAGAAGAATCATGCAAATGAGGCTCAAACTCATATTCAGGAAAGAATATAAGGACTCCTGAGCCTACAGTGTTTTAGAGACGGCATGGACACCATAATGTAACCATGACCTACCTAGGGCATCCATGTTCTGGTAAGCTCTACCGCCAAGTTGCAACACTTCTAAAGCAGATATGATGGTTCCATGTCACAACCTGATGGGATCGATCCTATGGCAGAGGAAAAATACAACAAGACACAAAAGTTGGGGTAATAAACTAACCTATATGCTCAAGTTGATTCTTGGAAAAAATTTCATGGACCATCAAAATTTCCTCAAAACTCAAAAAAAAGTGTCCCAATACTCGATCAAATCCCTCCCATATAAATCCTGAATCACTCTAAATGGTTTTTGGTATAAAGAAACTGATAAGGGAGGCCAAAAAAGTGACAAAAAGAGGCCAAAAAGTCTATAAATAGAAGTTGGCAGCTCATTATCACTATTGCTGATTTGGAAATTGACTCTGGAGCCAAAAGACCCCCTTTGATAAAAATGGTGATTCCGAGAGCTACAATGGACGAAACGAACTTCCCCTTGGACCAAGTAAGTACAAACTCCCCTATCTAGCTATTCAATTCTTTCTTTTTGCTTTTGATTTCATTTTTTAGGTGGGCGTCGACCTTTAAAAGGTCGGCCCTAGGTCCATGCGGGTTGTCTCCAGATAGGCCACGTGTACACTCAGGCAGAGTAAAGCCTGCCTGCGTGTACATGCGACTGTCACCTAGACAGCACACATGGACCCCCTTTTATAGACAAAAAGAACTAAAGAGTAGTCACTGACCCTCCTAAACTTGGTTGTTTTGGCAGGATGTATGTCCACTGGAGGGCAAGGGAGAATGAAGCAATTAGTGAGTTAGTTGCGGGAGATCCGAATGTTGTGGCCGCATTGATGCAATGTGGTTTGCTTAAGTTCTTCCTGTGTCCATTTATGCGAGTGCAACCGAGGCTACTGAATGCCTTGGTTGACTATTGGCACCCTGATGCAGAGGCCTTCATGCTAGAGGGGCAATCACTGGTGCCCACCACCGAGGATATCTATTTTTTGACTGGCCTCTCAAGGAGAGGGGAACCAATCAATTTTAGGACGTTTCCATTGGGGTCGCATAACATAGCAGAATTGATAGCCCTGCACTGTGAGGCTGGGACAAACCGTTTGAGCTCCCAGGTGCCCATAAGTAAGATTACTAACCTATCACTACAAGCGATATTATTGCTTATTGGGCAGATTATTGGTTCAACGGCCTTGCATCAGGCGTCTCGCGCACAGATGAACTGTGATATCCAGTGCTTGAATGCATAGATTTTTTACTGGAGTACCACACTACTGGAGTGTATGAAGAGGCAATTGACATATTTTCAGCAACGGACACAGAGGAACTTCGAGTTCGGGATGATTTTGTGTTCATTCTTTTTCGAGAGAGTTCTGAGATTTAGTCCTCGGGAAGTGGTACGAGGACATCAGCCCTCTTTTCCTGCAGTATGCAGATGGGGAGTATTACTGTCGTGACAGGGTGGTGGAAGGACCAATGAGTCCTTCGATGATGACTTTTTTCCATGGTTGTCACGGCAGATCCCTGTGATCGAGGATTACCCACATGCAGGGATAGACTTTTCTAGAGATCCTGAGATACTCATGCCTCCTGGTGAGGAGCGAGGGGAGATGGGTAAGTCTCCACCTTTGTAGTTTTTTTTTGTTGTATATGTAATATTTATGTTGTTTTTGTTATATATATCATTTTTTTTTATATGCCAGAGTATTTGATGGATATACGTTTGTTGCATGCAGATGTGGGACCCGTGCGACCTACCGATTATGCATGGAACAGGCGTCGTCCTCGGCTAGTAGTCACAGCTGCCACTACCGGGGGACCAGTAGTAGCAGGAAACCTCCCAGCCAGGGAGGTTGAGAGGGTACTTAGACGATTTGAGCGGAATTTTACTGCACTCACTCGCACAGTCTCAATGGCAGAGATAGAGGACCTACCGCCATCCATGCAGCCTCATGTAGTGGGGGCACCTTGGCCATGGGTCCGATTGTTTAGGAATTTATCCCATGTTGTGGACCATTATAACAGGGCCCATAGGCCCTGAACCTATTTAGACTTTTTACGTGCCACGAGCACTACTTGTATATATTTTTTGAGGGCATAAGCCCTGTGACTCGTTATTGGTCCTATTTTTGAGGTGCTTGCGTCCATCTATGTACTCTACTTACTTTATGATATTATATATGGTTTTTTTTTTTTTGATATTTTGTGTCTTATGGATCACGTGTGAAAAAATGTATTTACATTCTTATGTCAATGTTCTTTCATATGTGTGCAATATGCCAATCTAAAATTTGATTAGCTAGAGTATCTGTAATTTGGTTTAATCTCCTAGGAACATGAAAATATGTAATATAACCAAAGTTTCATTCTAAGAGACGTACCCTAAGGAATCGTTGGTGTAAGGTTGGATCATGAACCCGGTATACTCTATTTAGTTGAGACACAACCAGTTGAGCGTCGAGATAGACCCAGAGATGAGAGATACCTAATGACAAGGCGTCATGAAGCAACTCAATAATTGCACTATACTCGGCAACATTATTTGTGGTGTCACCTAAGCATATACCTCATGAAGATAACAACTGGCCCTGATGTGTAAAGATTACCCAAGTTGCGGAGGCAAGCCTTCAAGTGTACCGACTAGCACCGTCTGCATACCCAACGAACACCTCTGAATCACTTGACATCTACCATATTGATGAAAGATAACATCAATGACATGTCCATAACATTTAAAAGAAACTAAAAAGTAATAGTACAAAGACTATACATATGTTACAAAAAGTTACCCATAGTGACCTGCCTATGAGTAATACTTCTTGAGGTAGAGCCCATTTCTAGGCTCCGCCAAAGCATTCCCTTCAAAATCAACCAGATGATAAGCATCCTTTTTTAATACCTCTTTTATGATGAAAGGTCTGAACCACATGGGTTTGAATTTTCCTGCCTCCAGGGGGTCCTTATCTTGGTCATAGACCGGGACAAGGTCACCTTCAGAGAAAATCAGAGGATGAACGAACCTATCATACTGACACTTGACCTTATGTTTGTGAGCCTCGTTGGCTAGGGCCGCATCATGATGCTACTCATTGAGATACTCAAGGTGTACTAACCATTCTTCAAGTGGAGAAGTGTCTGGCAATAATTGTACTGCCAATTTTAGAGATGGGATCTGACATTCGATGGGAAAGACTGCCTCCAGCCTGTAAACGAATTGAAAAGGTGAGAAACCGATTACAGTCTTAACAGATGTTCGGTAAGCCCATAATGCCGAGTATAACATCAAATGCCAATTTGACTTGGCTGAGTTGATAGTTCGCTGTAGAATAGTCTTAAGAGTTTTTTTTACAGCTTCCACCTACCCATTGGCTTGGGGGTAGTAGGGTGATGAATGGTCTTGCCGTAACCTAAGATTTTATGTTAATTCGGTCATCATTTGGTTCTAAAATTGACTGCCATGGTCAGTAACAATCTCTCTTAGGACGTCGAACCTTGCTATAATCTAGTTGAATAAAAAGAGAGTTGCAGTCTCTCCATCATATTTAAATGTTGGCATAGCTTCGACCCACTTGGTGAAGTAGTCTACAGCTACGATGATATAGAGGTGCCCCCTTGCTGAAGGGGGGTTGCAAGTAGTGTAAACAATCCCCCACTTGGTGAAGGGACCAACTGTGATGATAGGAAACATGGGAGTGGGGTGTGCCCTCATCTTCCGAGAGAAGATTTGGCATGGATGGCACTTCTTGACCGATTCTATACAATCTTTGATAAGTGTCGGCCAGAAGTAACCTACTCATAGAATCTTTTGGGTTGTTTCCAACCCAAACAAATGACCGTCACAAGCTCCGGTATGGAAATTGTTGAGCACAATGACTGCCTCCTCATGTGTGAGACATCGACGTAAGATGCAGTATACACCTCTCTGATACAATGTATCATCGAGTATGAGATCATTCTTAGCCTGATGGCGTATACGTCAACGCTCATCACGAGAAGCAGAAGTGGGGCACTTCAAAGTCTGGAGATAGATAAGTATATCTTCATACCAGGGATCTGAAGATGTGATCAAAAACATATCTCCCCATATAGGCGATTCTTCAGGCACAACATCACCTAACTCAACTGGAAGTTCTGAAATAAGCTCTGCGAAGACTAATGACTTTTTGGACTTTGCTGAAACGAAGTCTAAGTCAAACTCCTGGAGGATGACTATCCATCTACTTATTTTTCCTCCTATTACCCGTCATGTCAACATTTATTGGAATGGATTCATGACAACAATGACGGTGGTCTTGCGAAATAGAACATAATGACGGAATCGTGGAACAGCATGAACTGTTGCCAATGCAAGTTTTTCGATATGCGAATAATTGAGTTCCAGTCCTACGAGGCCTCATCTCAGGTAATAGATCACGTATTCTGAGAATAAATCATCTTCCTGAACTAAAACCATGCCAATGGTTGACTCTGCGGCAGCCAGATATAATAAGAAATCTTTGTTATAGTTAGGTGGTCGTAGCAGAGGGGTCGTTGTGAGGGCATGTTTTAATGCATCGAAAGAGCACTGAGCGGCATCATCACAATAAAAAGGAACGTCTTTCTTCAACAAGCACATAAAGCCCTTGGTGATTTCGGCATAGTTGGTGATGAAGCGTCGTAAAAAGTTTGCCTTGCCTTGTAGACTCTGAAGTTGAAGGATTGTGCATGGGGGGGGAATTGGATTATTGCCTCCACCTTGAGAGGATCGACCATGATCCCTATTGTTGATACGATGAAACCCAAAAAATTTCCTGACGTTACGCAGAAGTTGCACTTGTTTGGATTTAAGCGAATCCTAAAGTAGCGACAGCGTTCAAAGATAAGTCTAAGGTGTGTGGGATGATCCAATCTCTTGTGATATCATGATGCTAAATCATCTAGATAGGCCTCGACTATAGGCTTGAGATCATGAAAAGAAAAATACATGGCCCGCTGGAATGTGGCTCCAACATTTTTAAGACCAAAAGACATCTTACGATATGCGAATGTACCCCAAGGACAGATGAATGTCATTTTGTGTTGGTCTTCAGGTTTGATTTGGATTTGATTATATCTCAAAAAACCATGCATGAAAGAAAAGGCTTCGCAACCAGCACATTCATTAATGATCTGTTCAATGAATGGTGTTGGAAAATTATCTTTGGGACATGCCTTATTCAAATCATGGAAATCGGTACATACACTAACCGTGCCTTGTTTTTTATTGACCAGCACAGGATTTGACACCCATTGAGTCAAATGGATAAAATAGATAAAACCTACCTTTAGCAATTTCTCAACCTCAATCTTGATGGTTGTTTCTTTCTTGGGATTGACTAGACGAAGCTTCTGTCAAACAGGCTTGGCATCAGGATAAGTTGTGATTTCATGTTCAACTATTTTTGGATCAATACCTGGCATTTCCTCATAAGACCAGGCAAAGACGTCGTGGAATTCTTTGAAAAAATCCATGTAGATTTGAATCTCTTCGAGGGAGAAATCCGCTCCGACGAAGACGTTCTCCATGACGCCAAGGTTTTGGGAGATGTTGATTGGTATAGTTTCAGCGATAGTTGTCATATTTCCCTCAGCATAAATTTCATGTGTAGCTAAGAGATTAATAGGACACGACTGATCTCCCGTCATGGTCACGGTGAATTCTCCTACTTCGATTTGGATTAACTCTGGGAGAAAATATGATCTGTGTTGAAGATCTTCCCAAGGTTTATCTGGACTAGCCATTGCTTCAATTACTGCTTCATCAGAAGGCAAGACTAATTCTAACGAATCAATGTTAGCGAGAGAACCCTGAGCCCAAATAGGCTCTAGAAGTGGATCTAATTCTTGTGCAGGAATCAGATCAGGGTTAGTTGAAGCTTGCTGGACTATAGAGTATGCTACTTCAGCGGCAGACAAGGGAATGGACATGCCTAGGTGCCCTGTCTCATCCATTGTGGCTGATGGGGAAGGAAGTATCCATGGATCCTTGAAGTAAGTCATGCGGAATGACGACACTTGAAAAATATCAACCTTATGGTGATTGGATATAAATTTGATATCGTCGTGAGGAGGTGGGTAATCGAAGTTACCCATCAAGGATGGGCACAAACCAACTCCTATGTTGATGACACCTGGTTGAGGATTATCAATCATCGGGACCGTGGATGCCCCCAAAGCTGGTTCATGTCTAGAGAAAGACAATTGATTGATGGTCACTATCTGGCCCTCATGTGGAAAAAACAAGACTTGGAAAACTGTAGCAACCACAGCTTGCATATCATAAGTCCAGCTCCATCCTAATAAGAGGTTATAGTCGAGGGGAGCATCGACTACCGCTACTTCGACACACACGGTCTTCCCTCCTAACTGCACGGGGAAAGAGGAACGATGCCATGTGGTCAGAACGAACGACTGTCGAAAGCAGTGAGGAGAGTAGGTGATGGAGACAAAATGGGTTGGCCAATGGCCTTCCAACATGCCAACAAAATAACGCATGTCGAGGCACCCTCATCGACCACCATTCGAAAGATATTCTAAGTAAAAGTTTTCATGGGATAAGCCACTACTATCTGAAATGCCACATGGTAAGGTAGACGAGGTTTTAAGTCGATTGTATCTAACATGATGGCCCCCGGATTACAAGTCTCGGTAGAGACCAAAGCGGTTAATAAGGCTTTCCTCTAAGCAGGGCAGCTTTGGAGGACCTCCAAAGCAGACATCACACAAGGGGTTTGTGATAAATATTTCACCACAAAGTAGTTCTGGGCGGCCCTTACATTTGGGTTATGAGAAGCTTTTTTAAATGCACCTTTTGGAATGTGTGTCATTGTTTCTCCCAATGCCTTCTCAATCTGTAGGGGAAGAGATGGGAGGTAAGCTTCTTTACCCTTCCCAGAAGTGCTTGGTTTACTATAGTCATGTGCTCTAGTTGATATAAAAGCATCACCCCTAACCATATATACGTTCGTGGATGCGGGGTTGTTCAGAGGCAGGCAGGCTTCTTGGCTTCCCCCTTCCGTTCTTGCAGAGGCTTGAGTTAGATTTTTCCCATGTTGAAATGGATTAGTCAACATCGCCTGTTGTTGTTGTGTGACAAATATTTGGGCCTCTGCAAGTCGAGGACATAGATGGGTCGGGTGGTCTTCTGCACACAAGTTGCATGGACACCTCGCCTTCCATTTTTCAATATTGACCCCGCCAGCATCATCGTTGGGTTTTTTGTCCCCTTACCCTTCTTTTGTTGTTTTTCTTCCCTTCAGGCTACTAGGTGGCCTTTGGGTTAGTCAACTGCACTGTGTGTACTTCCGACGTTTTGGTTGGGGGAGCAGCCAAAGCAGTAGTTTGGCTGGCCATTGTGTGTTGTATTGATAACTGCTACAACTGCTTTGTCAATTGCTCAGCGGGCTTTGTTTGTGGTGAACCAACAATACCATTGGCATGTGGTCTAGCTCTCTGTCTAGTTTTATCCAGTATTGAACGTGGTGCATCTAGCAAGATGTTGTATAATAAACCGGACTGAGAATAGATGAGCTCAAACTGTTGAGCCCTCATGATGGCATCTTCTTCGGAGAAAACTCCTGACGTCGCAATGTCTTTGGATAACTGTGGGACCAAAGACTTAAGGAACCACTCAAGCAGGAATGTCGGTGGGACTGGTACCTTGATTAAATTCTTCCGACATCTCCATTCTCGGATGTGATCATAGATATGGTCCGCTATTGTCTATTCGAAATTGGAGAGAAACTCTGTGCCAGCGTCGTATCTCATAGGTAACTGGAAATGGTTCAGAAAAGCCATCACCAGTTAGCCAAAATAAGAGTATCTTGAGCGATCGAGATCAATGTACCATTTCGCGGCACTCCCAATGAGAGAACGTTGAAACAATCACAACTGGACGGAGTCATCTTTCAATGAGTTAGATGAGCACCAAAGATGGAAGGTAGTCACATGCTCTCCTAGATCTTCGTTAGGCTTGGATTCAAACTTTGGAATGCTCGAAGGCAACTTCATCGACATAGGAGGCCAACGCGGATCATGAAAAATAGGGTCATTCAACAACCTTGTCAAATATGGCAAGTGTAAAGTCACCAGGAAAGGTAGTTTGGGTTGTTGCTAATAACCTGGGAAAAAGGGGCCTGGAGTTTGACTGGCACCAGGCTGCCAGGAAAATTTTGGTTGTTGGCCCGAATTCTGGTAGAAACCATGGCTCTGGCTAGCGTAAGGATTTTTCATATGTGGAGACATCATCGGCTGATTTCCCAAATAGGACATAGATTGTTGGGCATGCATTGTATTCGAAGGACTTTGGGAAGGATTACCCCATGCCGGTCCCATGGGGATAGGCATAGTAGTTTGTCCGGGGTTCCATTGATTGTGGAAAGAATTACCCCAGATCGGCATTCCGGAGGAGGGAACGGATCCCTGCCCTGAATTCCAAGGTCCTGCTAGGTTTTCCCCCTGTGCAGGAATAGTACCCTGCACAGGAGTAGATTTTCCAAAAATGGGGTTGCCCCCAATCGGGAAAGCGGCTGACGAGAAGGTGTTGTTACCAAATGTTCTGTTCAAAAAAAATGGTGTCGAAGCTACCGGCATACTATGCGAAGGTGGTCCTTGACTCCTCGCTCCAAATAAACTATTGTGTGTAGCTTGCCTGGCGGATTGTTGATGCGAGCCACCGAGTGAAGGGGACGAAGGAGGGATATGACCTCCTCCGTAAGGAAAAGTGTTAAAAGGAGCAGGAGTTCCCCCCATGTGACCTTGCAGAGAAGCGCTAGAGCTCCCTACCCCCAGACCCAAAGTCTGTAAAGTGGAGTAGGAAAGTACAGGACTTGTACATGAACTAGGCATCTCATATGAGAACAGAGGGCATGTCGCACTTGGTGTGAAAGGGGTTGTGGTCACCGCCAAAGATGGGATCATACCACTGTGTGAAGTAGTTGCAGTCGAGACCATGGTGGCTCAGACCGATGACGGTGGGTTAGGAGATGAAATCTCTCCTGTGGTGACAACTGTGGTGGGAATTGAAGAATTCCCAGAAGGAGTAACAGCATTTGTTTCAATTGTTGTGTGTGACACTATCTGGCGCTCGTAAAATTGAATTGGTACAATGAAAGGTGCCAAGAAATCAGTGGTTGGGGTTTCAACCGGGCCAAGAGCGATTTCTTCAAGGTCCAAAATGGTCGATTCCTCCGGGGGTTGTTTGGGCACAATGGTTTGTAACCCGGTCGCTTCAAAAGACCCTTGTTGGTCTAGTTTTTTCCTTAATGGTGGTGGGGGTGGCTCCAGTGTAACCGGCGGTAGGCCAAGAAGCCTTCGTGACCGGTGGAGCTCAGGATCCTCCACTGTGTGAGAAGATCCAAGAAACTCTAAGGTATTCTAAACGTTCAAAATTAACACACACAAAAAAAAAGTCCCTAGAAGATAAGACAGGCAAACACTAAATTAATTGGAAGAATAGTTACAACAACCGACACTAGAGAAACTTACCGGTGCAAGTGAAAATCGAACACGGAAGCACCCTCTGGGTATACTCTGCAAAGTGTGGCCCAATGTCTATCCTAGATACCATGGTATACCCCCGCATTCACCTGTGTATGTCCCTAAAAAAGATTGGCAACTAGGTTTCCAGCACGCGAACAATCACCAGGCGGGTACAGTCGAAAGTCGGGTAGACCACAATGAGCAGGGTATCGAGCCCGAAACCTATCAAGGGTATCAAGAGGAAATGGTCCAGAAGAAAATTGAGGACCTCGAACGTATTCGAGACCCACGAAGCCCCATGGAAAATGCAAACGACGGAATCCCAAAACAAGCCCTCTATATGTGTTCTCCACTACGATTGGTCCATCTTTGGAGGGGTTATCTCCGCTACCTTTCCGCACGTGACCTCATGTTTATCCCTTATGTTAGAGGGGGGTCCCAGATAAATTTCAAGACACTGGACTTAGACACTCCCTATCTCATACTCCAATGTTTGATTTTAAATGGCCTTGAAGAGTTTCCTCTCCAACCTAATCCAAGGCCCTATTCCTGAACTAGTTGGTGAACCCTACAAACATAAAATTCTAGTAGATTTTAAATTTAGTGTTGATTTTATGGCTTTGTCTTACGTCAAGGGGTATGAAGGTGAAACTGATGATGTGTAAAATACGAAAGAAAAAAATGAATAAAAAAGCCGGAAACAAAACTTTTACTGAATGAAAAATTTCAACAACTTTTCAAAAAAAAAAAAAAAATTAACTTTTCTAAGATTTTGGAAAGCAAACTCAAAGGAATTTCACTCGACTACGAGATACTTATGACCTAAGTGAACTGCAAAAACTTATGAAATAAATGACTTTTCCCTGGCTAATGATGCAAAAACACACTCTTCAACCAAATAAGAAAATGAAAAGAGATTTTTTTTATTTAAATGCTAGTAAAGCAAGAAAGGAAAAATACCGACAAGAAAAAAACCAAGAAAAACAATTATGGCCTAATCGCAGATCACAAAGAATCAGGTCAAAAATCACACACTATCAATTTTAAAAACAATGACTCTCATACTTGTCTAAAAACCTTAAAAATTCTTTTATTTTTAACTGAGAAAAAGTAGGCTAAGGGTAATATTAATCCTAAGCTATTGACTACTCAAACAGAGATTCAAACACCTGAGAGGAATAATTCTTATCAAGGGAAAGGATGACTGCCTTACCCTCAACAAAAAGTATCATGTACAAGCACGCGACTGTTAATCAAACAGCACATGTGTGAACGCGCACTGAATAGATACAGAGGGCGTGTACACGCGGGTTGACCTTGTACAGGCCGTGTGTATATCTAAACTCTGAGAAAAAATGAAAACAGACAGACCAAACCAGGAAGAGACCACTGATATTGATAACCAGGATCCCTTGAAGGCTTGGACACTTTTTTTTACAGAAAATCAAATAATGTAAGGAAAAAATGATAAGGCAAAAACAATCTGAGATAGGATTGCTAGCAAACAAGACTCAGACAGAATTCCAAAAAAACCCCTGAGAATGTGTGATTCTGACAGGGAAGAGGATGACTGCCTCTGAAGTTCTCTGAACTCTACATGCTACTGCTACCTCTTCAGCGAGTGTTCACACATGGTTTGTAAGAGAGTAAGGTGCGGGCACACGCATGCAAACCTTATGCAGGCCGTGTGTACCTATGTGGGTCTCGAAAAATACAGCCAAGCAAATCAAAGAAATCTGGTATGGAAAACCAGACTCTCTGCTAGCTCAGACCTTACAGAAACTAAAAGAAAAAACAGGCAAGAAAAACTAGTCTTTAAAACTACCCAAAAACTAAATAAAATTCCAGGAACCCTAGAGAGTTTCCCCAGTATGGTCGCCAATTCTATTGTTGGGAAAATCTCCCTACGGACTAGCAAATAGAGTTCAGACTTTGCATGCAGATATGACCGAAGAGAAACTACTTTTTTACCTTCATCCCTAGATTTAAATCCCCTTTTCTTAGTAAATGCATGGAAAGATCAACCTAGCTCGTTCCTGGTGTTTGATGTTGATCCTCCATTGTACTTGATTACTTGTTCGTGATACTCCTTCCAAAGATGACCTGCATCCAAGACAAGCAACAACTATGCATGCATACTACTTATATACTAACGAGTTAGAAATCCAAACATATACTAATCAAACTATAAACAGTTCATGAATTGGGACAGGAAAAGCATTTTCTTTATTACTTAGAATGAGTCAACTTACAAAAGTTGAGACCAACCACCGCTCCTCGAACCTGATCCTGGGCTCCTCTTCTTCTGTCCTTCAACTGCTTTGCTTTGAATCTCCTTTGGCACAAGGAAAGGCTAAAGGGTTGGGACAATGGGAATACGTAAATGGGTAGAGTTTCTTTGTTATATTTGTCCTTCTCCAAATGGGACCCCTACCCCTTCTTTTATAGGCTAGAAGGAGCTAGGTATTTGGACGAACCCTCAGCTATGCATGGTCGGGAGTTTTAATTAACTCACCCATAGCTTTTGTGTTCCGTCGGAAACTTTCCTTTTTTCATGCTTTTGTCGGTCCACGTGGGCTGTTTTGGGTCACCCAACATGTACACGCATGCAGTAATGGATTAGGGTGCGTGGGCCTTTATAAAAGAGGATTTTCAAAGAGTTGGTTAGCAGTGCTTTGGCAAAGAAGGGATATGAGTTGGCTTGATGCCAGGTAAGCATGTGTGGTGCAATTTAGGGTTATAACACACGTGGCAGCCTCTCATTGGTCTATCTCTTCCACATGTCAAACTACAATTGGCCCATTGTACCGCATGGATTTCCAAGTCACCTACTCAGTTGGATGTATGGTGTGCCATGTGGTGCTCCATGTTGTGGCTACATTAGCACTGTATGGTCGTACAATCATGCCACATGTCACCCTTGCAGTGGTGACATGTATCACCTTGACCCTTTGACTTTCTCTTTTTCTTGGTTTGACCTGAACTTTTACCATCCATAATGTTTGCATATGAACTTCAATTGAGGCGATTTTTGTGCCTTTGGAAAACTATCGTCAAGCCCTATGCATTGATGTCCTTTTCAAGAACATTTGAGACGATCAAATTTTGAGCATTTTTTAACCCTTATGGACCTATGTGAGTGTTTTAGATCCTCCTGGACCTCTATGAGCATCCTGGATCCTCCTGGATTAGTTGACATTGTAGCTCTATAACTAGATTTGTTACAACCAATTTCAACTCGATAAATGCCAAATCAACCTTCGCAACTACCAAATATGTTGTGTGCGACCAGTTGACAATATTGGGCATGAATTTCACAAAAATTCATTCAAGAATTTTTATATTCTTACCAATGAAATCATGATTTCTCTATAATTAAGCTCAATACGTCCAATTTATGCCTTGTAAGCATCAATTTGACCTCTGCACACGAAATTTGACTCCTCCTCGTCAAATTCCCCATGAATTTAACTATAGAAATTGGGGATTTTGCCCAATTTCATCCTATTTCTCCCAATGACGTCGTGGATATGCTGTAAATTCAAAATTTCAACAAATTACAGGTTGAAAATGCCCAATCTAGATTACAATTGGAGATTTTAATCTCTAGGCTAAAAAATTTCAAATTACTTGTGAAATTTTCCCATTTTCATTGTAGTAATTTCGACAAGCATGTTGCAGACATCCTTTTTCCCACATTCTTTCGAACAGTTTGCATGCATAATCTGCAATTTTCAATTATGCACTTTGTATTTGGCCCTTACAAGTCTAGTATTGAAACTGGAGCTAAAATACCACATTGTAGCATCCCCAGCCCCAAGTTAGGCGATGCCACACAAAAATTATGCCTATGATACCATCTAATTTATAACATGCTCTGCATATGCAGTGATTATGCAATGCAAACAACATACATTTCATGCATAAACATGTATAGTAAAACATACAGAATTTAAATAAGCATTCACACAGTAAATAGCATAAAAACGTAGATAAAAAACACTTGTCCTTTTAATAATTCACCAACTGCAAGAAGACCTTGAACTTTCCTCCTAGTCACAGACTTTTCTGCTCATAAACTCCCAGCAGCAAATCACCCCCGAGCTGAGGCTAGAAACTCCACCAAAGAAGGCTTCCTAAGATAGAATAAGGTCCAACTGGCAAAATAAAACTTAGGTTAAGGTGAAAACTGTTGCAACTACCCTACAACCTCTCATTTCCCACAGCCTGTCCCACCCCATGAAGTGTACCTCTACTCAACAATCCTTTGGCTATCCCACCTCCCTTCTAGGGGCTTCAGCAACAGGATGGACAAAAATTCTTTGAGCTCTGTATTTATTTCCTAGTGCACATGGAAAACAATTCCTAATGGTTCTCTCACCCAGAGAGAATGCTCACAGGCCTAACAACCTGCCTCTTCAGTATGCACATAGGCCTGACAACCTACTTCTTCAGCTCAACTACCATATTTATTGGTTACAATCATCTCCCAAAGCTCCCAAAGTACAATACCAATGATGGATGGAAAGGAGAGTACACATGGTAAAGGTGAATGAGAGAATGAATGGGCAAATGTACTAAGTTCTTACTTTAAGTATGCATGTTCCCAACTTGACACTTTTCATGTTGGGAACTACCTTGTCCCCACTTGGATGATATGTTCCCCATCCTTAGGACTTAGGATAAAGTATCATATAACTTAGACTTTAGGAAATATTAATATAGTATTTGTTTGGGCTTAAGAACCCTTGGCTTATCCCCTCTTCCTAGACTCTTAGCCCCCTTTCCCTTCTAGTAGAGTTCTAGCCCCCCATACTCTTTTTTTTGCTTGATCTGCAGTAGTGATGTATTTTTATTAATAATTTGAGTGTGATTACATATTACGATGATAGGATCGTTGGCCCTTTAGCATATATGCTCTTCGGCCTAGGAATCACACAAACACTCTGGCCTCAAAACATATATACAAAGGCACTATGGCCCAAAATATCCTGGCTCACCAGCCTATATGTGCATTTACAACTGTGGTTCTCCCTAGGGGTATTACAAGTATAGTGACAAGAACCATTCTACATCAAAGAACCATCAACATAACATTACTAACATCATCCAAAAAAACCAATGATCAACCTAAAAACAAGGATCGTAATGCAATTAACACAACAACATAATCAATCCAATTTGTGGTGTTCAATCCATATGTAAGTGACATACTCAAATAGTGAGTATCATGCATGATGAATTCTTAAATTGATAACCTAACTAAGCCCTTTTACATAATATAGAGGGAAGTAGAGAGAAATATTTGACCCAAAATCCTCCAATGCCATAGTTTTCACTACACAAATAGATCCAATAATTTCCAATCTCACTAACATGGAGGAAGAAAAAGAGCTCCTATTATACTCAAAGAAGTGGATGCATGAACAACCTATGCACTTCATCGTTACCAAAAAAAGGTCAAATGTACATAATTTCTACCATAATTATCAAATGAATTGACCCAAACAACACCACACATCTAGATATATACCATTGGTTGCTTGAAACTATGCCAAGAATTATGCATGATGTAGTAATGTAGATTCTAGGGCAAACTCTATCCATTAAAAGATGAAATCACTTGTGACATATCCTCTTCAAACATCTATGATGTATTTCTTAACAAACCCTTCCCATTGGAGCACCATGGTGTCTATGAGTCATAATGTCAAAGCATCATTCTCAACCTCTCAAATTCCATGAGGTAATTCCCAAGATTAACGTTTGCTTAATACCTACTAATATCGTCACAATTTAATTATCAATTCATGGGAGTTACTTTTAATAAGTAGTGCCCATTTGTTTTGACTAGTTTCACACATTAGATCTTCTTATTTGTGGGCATTTTGTTTACAAAATGACCCAGTTTAAGGACATGTGTTATGATAATGAAACTTAAACTATTTCATTATTTTTTATTGGCTTTAATTTACATAATGATATCTCTGAATTAGTTTTATTTTAATGTTTATATGATAAACATGGTGTTACACATTATTTTCATCATCCCTATGATCGTTAATGATGTAAACCTATCTATTGCTTTTAGAGGGGTCACAGTGGCCTGAGTTCCTGAAGAGAGAAGGAAGGAGAACTTTTCCTGAGGAAAAAAGTTGCATTTTCCTATGTAAAAACCTTATAAAAAGGAATGTTTGCAGGTTTCTATATAGGCAAGGTGCGAGAATGATCAATTCTCGTAGGTTTCACTATAGCTAGGGTGCGAATAGTTCGCAGGTTTCTCTATAGCTAGGGTGCGAACATTCCAGCACATGGGAAAAACGTACGGTTTCTCGAATCTTCTAGAAGGGGAAGCTTCTATGGTGAGGTGGAATCCAAACGGTTTGGATCTTACTCTCTTTCATGATTTAGTGGGATCATCCTAACCTCCTCACCTTATCCTCTTCAACTTATAAAAAGAGAGGATCTCTCATGGAGAAGGGGTTCTTGGTTGTGGTTCTTTGGCTTGGAATTATTAGCTTGCTTAGTGTGGCTTTGAGATTTTCTTTGTCAAGATAGATTGTGAGTAGCTATCAGATCTATGGTTTTCAGAATCTTTGGAGCAAGAAGTGTGTGGGGAACGAAGGACAGTAGGAAGGGACCTTATGAAATCAAGGCAATGGTTGTAATCTCTCTTTCACATTTAATATGATACAGTAATATGTTTCTTTCCCATAAAGTGAGATCTACTTTATTACATAATTCCTTGATCATATGTATAGATTAGCTATTGAATATATTATTTGCTTTCAC
>ML778446.1:1191118-1219206 GCA_009831015.1 Picea engelmannii
TTGTACTGTATTTCCTTGTTTGTTGGCAGGTTTCCGACCGACTGTTCCTTGTTCCCTACACACACTCGACAAAGTATCTCAGCTATCACTCTGTTCTAACTTCATACTTTGGGGGGCTCTCTGTTACACATTATTTTCGTCATACCTATGATCGTTAATGATGTAAACCTATCTATTGCCTTTAGAGGGGTCACAATGGCCTGAGTTCCTGAAGAGAGAAGGAAGAAGAACTTTTCCTGAGAAAAGAAGTTGCATTTTCCTATGTAAAAACCTTATAAAAAGGGATTCTCGCGGGTTTCTATATAGGCAGGGTGTGAGAATGATCAATTCTCGCAGGTTGCACTATAGCCAGGGTGCGAACAATTCACAGGTTTCTCTATAGCTAGGGTGCAAACATTCCAGCACGTGGGAAAAACATACGGTTTCTCGAATCTTCTAGAAGGGGAAGATTCTATGGTGAGGTGGCATCCGAACAGTTTGGATCTTACTTGCTTTCATGATTTAGTGGGATCATCCTAACCTCCTCACCTTATCCTCTTCAACTTATAAAAAGAGAGGATCTCTCATGGAGAAGGGGTTCTTGGTTGTGGTTCTTTGGCTTGGAATTATTAGCTTGCTTAGTGTGGCTTTGAGATTTGCTTTGTCAAGATAGATTGTGAGTAGCTATCAGATCTATGGTTTTCAGAATCTTTGGAGCAAGAAGTGTGTGGGGAACGAAGGACAGTAGGAAGGGACCTTATGACATCAAGGCAATGGTTGTAATCTCTCTTTCACATTTAATATGATACAGTAATATGTTTCTTTCTCATAAAGTGAGATCTACTTTATTACATAATTCCTTGATCATGTGTATAGATTAGCTATTGAATATATTATTTTTTTTCACTTTGGTTGGTTTGTGTTGTTTTGATCTTGACCGCACAAGAGCACTGGAGAGAAGCAAGGAACAACAGAGTCCAAGGAAGCGATTACAAGGTACATATCTTCTTCTCACTTCCAATTTAATTCAATAGTTAGATCTAGGGAAAGCGGTATATTCTGTCTTGTTTTGTTCTAGATCCAGGTGGATCTAGGGAGATCGGTTTGTGTCCGCACTCACGGATTTATCCAATAACACATGGATAGATAAATTGTAAAGTGATATGACATAATTATCAGTGTCAATTTGCATGGTTATGATACATTTAAATGAATACATACATATATTTTATATGCATTAATCTCCAAATGCTATTGATGGTTTTCTTAGTGTGACATGGAGGCCATAAGTGTTCATTGACATGGGATTGCGTCAATATTATATGGACTCCAGATTGAATGAGGATATTATAATATTTCCTGTGAATAATAATATGCTTTATTTATAATTATGGAACTATTTAATGTGTTGATTTTAGCGTGCACGGGCATAGGGAATTTGCTTGTTAATCGATCCACACATGGGAAATGACGTTGTATTGAAGTTGTGCATGGTATCACCAAGAGAGGAGGAACAACATTCATATTTCCATCTATTGGCACTCATTTTTCCATGTTCTTGTTTTGAAATCTCATGACACTTTTTTTTAGATCTAAAATTATCGGTAATTGTTCGGGATTACGTAGGCAAGGTCCAAGTTCAAATCTAGTCGGTTGCCACTATAACCCCTAGGCTAGTGCCAATAGCTTGCAAGCTAGTGCCTAGCATGAAACTTATAAATTAGCAAGGGATAAGACATCCTAAGGCACTCAAGGGGCCTCTATCCCATGGGGTGTCTACCCTTCTATCCTTATCACAACAGGCCAAAGTCTCATTGGGGATTTTAACCAAGGTGGTGAGAGTGTGAAACCTACCTCTCAACCATTTGAGAAAATGACCTCAACCAAAATCGCATGACACTTTTATCCAAAGGTTTCATGTTTTTGTGAGGGTAGGCCACATATTTGGCCAATGACAAGGTTTACTTTAGAGGCACGCAATAAGGTGTTACCATTATTCATCAGTGACCACTAGTCTTTCAACAAGGTAGTAATAAGTTGAGTTATTGTCATCTCAACCATTGCACCATTTCCCATACCAAATAAAGTTAGATGGTTGAAGGGAATGCATGAATATGGCACCCTTGGTACTTACTAAAAGGTAATTCTTCAAGGGCATGGAGAAGCCCAACACCCTTGCTATCAATTATAGTTGTTATGCATACATGAAAATGATGTTTGACTAAGAATGTACATTTTGTTTAGTTTGGAAAAAGTTAAAATGCATGCTTGATTGATTGAGCATGTAGGTTATTACATATTTCATAAAAGGAAAAATATAATAGTTTATTTAAAATTCATTAGAAAAATAAATGCATTCTAGAATGTGCATGAAATAGAAAAGAAAGTAATTTTAATTAACTAAAAATTAATTACTAGTGCACCCACAAATCAAGGAGAAGAAAGAAGAACAAGGAATTCAAATTCAAATAAAAGTGGACTTGTGAGATATTAAAAAGAGTTAGTAACTAACAAGAGTAGTGACTACATGTGCACCCTCTCATATAAGAAAATAGGGGGAGACTAAGGGAACATCTAGGAGTAAAAATAAGAAGTGTAGTAGTTGGGTGAGGAATAATCATTATTTTATATTTTTAATAAGGATTTACTTGTGCACTTTTGCCTGTGACTGACACATAAGTGAGTGAATAATAGGTAATTAATAAATTAGAAAATCACATCATGTTTGGGCCACAAAACCTATCAAAGAAGGCTTGAGCTAGAGAGCTCACACTTTATACACCCTAACGCTAGATAGTTGTCATAATAATATACTATATATTGGTGATTGTAGATGAGTTTGGTCTATTGGAGAGTGTCCTTGAGGTGGGGATTTCCTCACAAGTTTGACAACCACACTCTCTTTTCATTTTTTATTTAGTACCTTTCATACAACCCCATTGCAACTCGAGGGTCCTTGGCGAAGGAAAGTACCCATTGTAATTGGTAGGGTGATCAAACAATAGACTATCTGACAACCAACAAGTTGGCACAAAGAAGGATTCAAGCTTGCAGTTCAAATATTGACAAGTCGAAAGGAAATGTATGATAATTCTTGAAAAAATGTTACTTTTGAATATAAAAAATTAGTTAATATAATGGTTTGTAGTTTCATTGTCAAATATTTATTATTGAAAAAAAAAAACTTCTCGAGTGGTTTAATATTTTTTTATTCTCTATTGGAAAATTTATATGAGAATTTTCTAAACCAAATTTTCATTTATTTATTGATTAAATGTTTTTTTTCATTTATAAAGTGAATGACCATTTTGTTACTCTAGCTTCTAAGTAAACTTGTTTTTAAATTAAATTGACTACATCTGGTGTGTAGACAAAGAAAGAGGCACCCTCACCATCTATTAAATAGTATGTCTTCTCTAACCTTGCTTGGTAAGCGGTGAAGAATCAATGTGTCAATCTAGTGAAATATTTATAAGCTCTATTAAGTTTTCATTGTATTTTTAATTAACATATAAAACATTATCCTTCTTTTTCATCCAACAACATGAAAATTATTATTTAGTTACGAGTTAACATATGTATTTGACCTTAGTTAATTTATGTATTTGACCTCATTCTTAAATAAAATTATGGGCAGTTAATATATCTTTCTTCATGATCAAAGCATTCAAATCAAAATATAGTGAATAAAATTAATGGGGTTCTTCATTGTATCGAGAGTAGTGAGGTACTCTACAATCTAGTATGGGGGATATGTTGAAGTATTAACCTCAGAAAATAACAATACATTTAAAAAATAATAATAAAAGTAAAGTTCACTTAATTAAAAAAAAAACAATAATAAATAAATAAAATGAAATAATAAATAAAGACAACTTAACTAAAAAACAACAATAATAATAAATGAAATGAAATAATAAAAAGAAAAAATTACACTTTAAGAAATTGGATCCCTCTCAATTAAGATGGATCTTCACTCAATTTTACAATCAAAACTAATTATAATCAATCCATACATATGAGTTTATTTCACCTTTTAGAACAACATAAAATAGATTCAATCATTATAAAGATATTTGGTTTGTTACAAAATATTAATGGGAAAGCATGTAAAAAGAGATCCATTACTTAGAGAAACACGGGTATGAGTATATTCACTTTATTGTATTATGATAAAGTTATATTTATTTGAATATCATTTTTTTTTAATTTTGTAACAAACACATTTTAGATTTGATTATTTAAAGCGTTAATATTAATTATGAATGGTCAATTTCTGCATGTTCCATAATGATGTGTTTGGATTACTTTTTTTTTCCAGCAGAAAATTTATCAATATATTGATATATGTTGTTCTCATTGTACATATACATAGCTTACTAACACATCCAGCCTCCAAAATATGTGAACTGTGATAATCAAAGTATCACCAAGTCCAAAATATAGTATAACATGTAGAATTACAGCCTACCCAAAAGCTACAAAAGTATACAAAAAGTCTATTGCCCTCCTCAACAAACTATCCAAAAACAGATTACATAGTTATATGAATTGACTAGTGGACATAAACACAGATTAAGAATCAGGAAATCGATCCAGTCTACTATGTCGAGTATGGATAGAGTCGTAATGTAAGTGGGGGGCCCTCATGTCCATCCTGCCATTTGTTGTAGTGGATCCTTCCTTCTGGTACCAGTAATGCATGCTTTGATAAAGCATCGGCCTCCATATTCACTTCCCTGTATATATGATCAAACTTAATGTTGATGAAGAGGGGAATGAGTTCCCTGATCTTTATCATCCATCCCATAAGAGAGGTTACTTGTAAATTTCATTTGTAATTTAACCAATCTATTACAATCTTTGAATCCCCCAGGACATGTAAGTGTACAATGCTTAACCGATGTGCTAAGGATAAAGATGCCCATACCCCAAGTAGTTTTTCCCTGGTGTTTGTGCCCTGCCCACAGTTTAAAGTCCATATATAGGTTGTAATTATTGTAGTCTTTAATATTCCCCCTGCCCCACAACGTATACCATTTTTTTGTGCAGCACCATCAAACCAACAAATAGAATCCATAGTAATGTTTGGAGTCTTCTTAATCATGTTGTGCATCCTTTCTTGTATCTGACCACTGGTAGGCTTCATCATCCCTCTGATTTGTATACTAACACTCAGGGAGAAACTACCAAAGATACATCTATTTATTTCCAGCCACAAGTACCAACATACAATTAATGGTAAGGTATTGTATACTTTTTCCACCTTCAACCAGTTTTCAAAACAATTGTTTAATGAATTGCCTCCCCAATTAGTGATAAGATTATATGCCATATGTAAGTTTTTCCACAGTTTTATAGTAAAAGGACATTTTATGAATAGGTGAGATATTAATTACTTATTTTGGTAATTAATTAGAGTCTGTATATTGATTTTTTACAAGTTGTAAAATGAGTAAGTAGTATTTAAATGTTATAAGTATTTAAATTATTTAATAATAATAATAAGGATATTGTGAAGGTTGACTAAATGTAATTTTCAATATGAATTTAGATTCTATTGTGCATTTTATGCAAGGATCTAAATTAAGTAGTTAACACCAAGTAGGGTATTACATGTGGTATTAGAGCTAAGGTCAATACATTAGTGCCTTAAACTCGTTTACTTATTCTATGCATTTAAATTTTATTGTTTATTCAAAGTATATACAAATTAAATTAATCAAATTTGAATTATTTCCTCATGCCATGTAGACATGGATAGAAGAGGAAGGAGAGGTAGGGAAACCAGGGGTCAAGGTGCTCAACCTCCATAATTTCCTATGCATCTGTGTTTTCTAACAAGAGAAGAGGAAAGTGTCAGAGAACAAGGACATGTGATTGCCAGAATAGTAATAACAATGATGTGTTATTTTCAAAGAATGTCAGATGCCTTGATGAATAGACTAGAAAGGGAAGAAGGAGTTGTTTTGATGCATGCAAAGGGATCACAAAACCTCCAAGTACCCATGTTTATAAAGAGATGGAAAAAGTAAAATTTTCTAAATTTCGGGTTCCACTAATGGACAAGCAGTTGAAGCTTAGTTATAAAACATAGCAATGTGTTTCATACTAAGAGATTGTACCTCTAATCTTAAAGTGTGTATGGGTATATTCTAGTTAAAAGGAAGTGCCTTGCTTTGGTGGAAGACTTTATTACCAAAGTTGGGGATCGATGTATCAGAGAACTCGTAGGAATTTTTTGAGGAGTGTTTCAAATAATGTTACCTATCAGAGGAGTTCATTGAGAGATAACTAAATGATTTTAATTCATTAAGAAAAAACAGCAGGTTAGTACCAGAGTATGAGGCCAAATTTATGGAGTTGTTGAGGTATGCACTGCACCTGAACATATTGAATTTGTGGGTTAACGAATTTTTTTATGGATTGAACTATAACATCATATCAAAAGTTATAATATTGATCCCCCACACTTTGCACGAGACAATGCATAGGGATATTATATATGAAGAGGAACTCATTGGAGATGGTCAGTTGAGATCGCCAAGACCTTAAGGTTAAGTTGGAAAAAGACTAGTAGCAAGATGTGAGGATGCATCAAGAGAACATGTGATGAGTACTTAGAGACATTAGGTAGGAGATCAAAGACTGCCATATAGGCCACTAATGCAGTAGACACAAAATCCACAAAAGAGTAGTAGAAGTACTTTTTCTCAATCTAGGAGTCAGAGTCAACCCCCTAAAAAGGGGTGTTGGACATGTGGAGGACCACATTTTTAAAGGGATTATATGCATGCATGGAAAGGAGCTAGCTAAGAGAAATCCAAAGTATTGTAGGTAATCTAGGAAAATCTCACCAGATCACAGTTTCGGTCCCGGCAACAGAACCATTTGTTGGCACAGGGGCATACCCAGGGTTCAACGCTACAACAACACACCAACAAAACCCTAACTACCGGCCCTTTCAGCAACACCTGTGAAGCAGATGAAGTCTCACCCAAGGTAGAGGTAGGGGTGGTTGTAGGACTCAAGTGTTTGCAACCTTAGCTGGGACATGGATCTATGATTCGTTACTTAATATAGCACTCAGCACTGTTGGATCTTTAATATGAAATCAATAACCACTTCACAAATACAGCAAAGTTTCGCAGCATTCACAATGAACTAGATTGTTTGATCACTTATCATCCATAGAGTATTCATATCTAATAGGTCAAGCACTTAGCATATACATGTGGATCAGACCTAACATTCTACATATCATAAGCACTAAGCATAAGCATATATAGCATATCTATCTACTCATCTCAAAGCACTTAGCAAATAATCACATCAATGCAACAGAACAAGGCACAAAGTGAACAACACAGGATTTATGTGGTTCACCCCCACCCTAGGGCTACGTCGACCAACTCTTCTTCTTTATTATCATCGGCCAATCAATTACAAGCACAGAGCCTTAGAAACCCTTAATTCGCATGGGACAGAAGATTTGCGCAGCTCGCTAGATCCTTCTTCGTTGCCTTTCAGCACAAAGCCTTCTATACCTTCTCATAGGGATTTTCACTAAGCTCTGCAAGTCTATACAGAATGCACAAAACTCTCGATCACGCATATCCCTCCTTGGCACTTAGCCTATATCACATAGATACAATATTCTTCTCTATTACTACTTTCTTACATTTGCTTATCCTTCTATTTATACATACAAAATGGGCCTAAGTGTGGGTAAACCCACAGGACGACATCCCTTTCCCATTACATATTCCCAAAACCCAAAAGTAGGCCAAGATTCTACAATCTCCGCTTCATCTGGCGCTCCATCTTCAACAGTTTGTCGAAGTCCCAAAAATGGTCAAATATGACCAAGTGCTCTCAAAACTTGGTCAAGGGCCAACATGCCCCCAACACTCGCCTGTGACTCGTCCCAAGTCACTCTGGTCTGATAAATTCTACCTTGAATGCCTCAAGCTTGGCTCGAGCTGCTTCGATCTTCTCCAATGTTATGGCCTCTTACTCAGTGAAATCCTGGATGAGTGTGTCATTGACTGACCCTTCTAGGCATTGTTCTACTATGATGACGACTTGTTCTAGATCAACTCCTTGTGTTTCAACTTTGGTGAAAAATTGGCATGCCTTCTCTTGCACTGGTTGAAGTTGTTGAGAGACTTCCATCACTTTTCTTTGGATCATGTGGATCTGTTGTTGGGTCATGCACTGCTCTGGAAACCTCTTCATTCTTTCAACTAGTGTTAAGGCCTTCAGTTACGCTTGTAGCATATCTGTGTGTTGCTTTGCTTCTTGGAGTTGCGACTCCAGCACTTGTAACTCTGGATTTTTTGTAAGGTTTTCATATGTTTGAGCACTCCTGGAGCTCAGTTTCCTATACTCCAAGGCAAGGGATTTCATTCTGCCAACTGCGCTATGAGAAGTTGCCTCCCTTAGGTCTCGGATTTCTTGAGGAGTCTCAGGCACGGTATGAAGTTCCAGATCTATGATGCACTGTTGAAGATGTTGTATTACTTCTTCGAGTTGTGCCACCTGATGTGGGACTCGTTCCTCAGTTTTCACTTCTATAACTATCACAGAGCAAAGTGCATTGTGAACCCTTTCCCGTACTTTGAGTTTCTCTGCAAGCAATTGTTCCTTGTTTTTCTTAGCACTTCTTTCTCTTCATCCCATTTTTCTTGTAGAGTGAGCTTTTCCATTTCCACAGTACTTATGTGGTCCTCAAGGTATTTTTGTACTTGCGCTAAAGCCTAGGTGGCTTGTGTTGTCTCTTCTTGAGATCGTCGTAGGTGAGCTTCGACTGTATCAGCAACCCGATGTAGTTGGCAGGGGCGCAGTGGAAACTGTGCGGCGAGACCGTATTTCTTGTTGTACTCCTTGAAGCTTGTCCCTGATGCAACTGAACACTTCCTCCTGCTTAGCTTCCTTATTTTATGCTATCTCTAGCAAAGTATCGTTTAGTGAAATGACTATGAAGTCAAAGTCATCCGGAGTGAGAACAGTCTCAAACTTGGTTTTGGTTTCCTTATCTTTCTTCCTGGACGAAGGCTTTGGTGGGGTAACCTTCATTTTCTTGGAGGGATCCTCCTCCTCTCTAGGTGGTGTAACTTCACCTTTATTTTTCTCAACTTCTATGTTACCTGGCTCTCCACCATCACCTCCCTACTCAAGTGAGATCGAAGTGGTCTTTATAGAATTACTATTGACATCTTGAACTTTTTCATCTTTCTTGGTCTTGCTTGGTCCAGGGGTATCATGCACAAGTTTTGGACTGTCTATATCAGAAATCTTTGCAGGGTCTGCTAAGATGAGGAAGTATGTTGACCACTCCTTGGTGATTTCTTCCAAGTCTTCTTCTGTTAACTTATAATAGGACTGTAACTATTGCTTTTGCTCATTAGCGCGCATTCTGATGTATATAAAATTCATGTCTGCGTTGAACTTCATCATGGGTCGAAACCTGTAGAGGGTGTTCGGAGTGATGTGCAGTGTAGACTGGATTGCAATCTTCAATTGATTGTAGTAGGTGTGGAAGACAGCATTGGATTGCCACTACTTGTTCATATCACTCGAGTACCATAAGGTATTGAACTTTGCAACCAAAGGTTCAAAGGGCTCAATGTTTGGGAAGGTCACACCTTCCGGCATCTCCCATGCAATGAAAGATATCAATATGAGAAGCTAGCTGAAGTGGAACTCATATCCTTGGTCTTGCGCTCCTCTACAATCAAGATCTAGCTGGTTCACGAGGTTTTGTGCCCAATTCATCTATAGTCCTTATGCGCACTTCTCGGCGAGGTCAACAACGAATCCAGTTACTTGGGTGGGCCAGTTCTTGTGAACTAGCTTGCCTGCGATCATCTGACATGCGAGGTGCACTGCACCATTCTGGATAGAGGCTACCTTGTAACCTCGCATACCCTTCTCTACATCTCCATAAGTCTCTTTGATTCACTGGGATAATGCTCAATCTGAGGTCTTTCCAGGATAAAACTCTTGTGGGTCAGGGCCCTGCATGCTCAACCCTGTGATCTGATTGATCAAGTTCGGATCCACAGTGATGTGATGATTCAACCATAAGTATCCTCTGTGGTAGCAGGACAACAACAATTTCACGCATGCATTTAATTCCTAGTGTCAGTCGAAGTGCGGGATCTTCATCACATTAAGCAGTGTGGGCTGCATGAGGTTCTGGGTCCATGGCTGCAGAATAATCTTCGAATTATTGCCTTTGGTCCTGGTCAATTACTTATGTGGGGCAAGAATGTTGTAGGATTTCTAGTATCCAAGGTTGAATTCACTAAATTTCAGTGTTGAGAGCTCATCCTGGTCAGCGCGAACTATGTGCACCCCTTTCAGAAGGTACGCAGTGATCAAAGCATATATGAACTCTTAGGGTACACTGTCACGGTTGATGGCATTGCTCAGAGGGGGTAGATAGGTAGGTAGAATGCTCAGAATCAGCTTGGCATTGTAGAGATCATCTCTGTGCTTAGTACATTTCTCATTGGCTGACCGGGATGGACCGGCGCGAGCAGTGGATGGAGAGGTTTCCAGTCCTCTCATGGATGATGCTTGTAATCCTGTGGATAACCCTTGCTCTGACATGACTCTCTCAGTTCTTATCTCAAGGAGAACTTTTGTTACGGATTCTTCGATAGTGGTAAGCTCGTCGGACATACGTGCTCAGGATAAAATAATCGGGTTCATGACGGTCTTGGATACTGCACTAGAGTGAATAGCAAGCGTGCAATGAGTACTGTATACAATTTCTAATCTAGAGGCTTCAAATTCTTAGTTGGAAAAATTGTTCTTCATTCATGGCGCGACGAGATAAATAGGCAATGTTGGCAATGGTTTACTTGCAATGGTTATGAACCTCATTAACTCTAATTATGTCTATTATGGCATGGTCCAACGGTCTGGTGGCGAACCATAAATTCTTTTCCAGCCATTCGAAGCAGCAGTTGAATGGATATATTGGCTTTCAATGGCTATATTGCTTCGCCATAGAAAAGTGGCATATGTCGATGTTCTGATATCCCAGCGAAGCTCCAATTCTACAAAGTTTCTTTCTGTGAGGTACCCTCTGGAACATGTTGTAACTTCTCAATCTTGACCTTCTTCTTACTTAGATTCCTATCCTTTTTCCTTGTGAGATTTGTCTTGGTGGTTCTTTTCCCATTATGATTCTTATTTTCCTTGGGCATAGTCACTTTGCGTTGTTGAGATCCTCTCCTAGGATTCAGGTGTGTCACTTCTTCTTTATCTGGGGTGTCAGATCCTCTCCTAGGATTCAGGTGTGTCACTTCTTCTTTAGCCTTCTATATGTCTTTCGATGTTCCTGTAGCTTCAATATTTGGGCTTCTAGTGTCAGGTAGCTTCGATTTATTCTCTTGTTCTTCAATCAACTGTGCAATCTTTCAGGTCATGAAATATTTTAACTCTTGTCTCTTCTATTCTAAGACTTCTTCTTCTGCCTTCTTTCTATCTTGATTTCTATCAATCCAATATTTTCCTAGTAACATGGTAAACGAGGCACTATCTTCAACGAATTTAATAATCTCAAAATCTTCCTTTGTCGAAGTTCCATTGATTGTCATAGGTATCTAAGCAAGCTTTCCACATAACATCATCAGTTTTCCTCTTAATAGTCCTATTCCTCCTAATGAAGGGATCATAGCAGGCTTCCCTATAGCTTCCCAAGTTATTTCTGGCATAATGGTCACTTGTGTCTCTTCATCAAGGACAGAGTCAATGTCGAAGTCTCCTATTCTTTCTTCAATGCATTTTTTTTCTTTGAAAATCTTTGATAGTCTAATATATCGGTGGTCATTCAGGATCTCTTTCATTTGTATCAATACCTTCTCTGATTCTTTCTGGGGTTCTGCCTCTTCTGGATCTGCCTTAGGGTTTTCCTAATTCAGATTCATTTATTCTAGCCTAGCGATCATTCTAGGGCAATCCAATACCTCGTTGTCCATAGCTTTGCAACAAAGACAACTAGATCCTCTGCCAGGGCATTCCTTAGCAAGATGTCCAAGTCTTCTGCAACTATAACAGAGGGTCACTCCTCTCTTTCTTTTAAATGATCCCCAATTTCTTTTATACTGCGCACTAGGATCATGGTAGCTAATCTACAAAAAAATCTTTCTAGGATCCTGCATCCATTTTTTAGTCCAAACATTCTTTATATTCATAGGTATAACATATCTATCACTATTCTTATCATATCTACTCATATCAAGCCTTCTTTCATCTATGAGTGCCCCGGTTTTCAAACTAGGATAAACTCTATTAAACATACCTAGATCCATACCTTAGAAACAAAAAATTTCACTTATCTTACCTCTACAGAGCACAAAGCCTCCAGATATAAAACTTTTAACTACTCTTACCTTTATCAGAGCACAGAGCTTACAGATCTTACCTCTTTTAGTCAATAATTCCCAATTTTACCTTTCTCGGAGCACAAAGTGTTCAGATCTTGTTCCTTTTCTTCAGATCCAACATATTTTCTTTCAGATCAGGACTCTTTCTTTCATATCGGGCCTCCTTCTTTCAGATCGGGCCTCTTTCTTTCAGATCAGTTAGAATACTATGCACTAGGGCACAGATTGTCGCACGAGACTTTCAAGTTAACTTTTTTTCACAAATCTTCTTCTTCTCAGTTCCCAGCAATCACAGTTTCGGTCCTGGCAACGAAACCATTTGTTGGCATAGGGGCAGACCCAAGGTTCAACACTACAATAGCGCACCAACAAAACCCTAACTACCAGCCCTTTCAGCAACACCTGCAAAGTAGATGAAGTCTCGCCTGAGGTAGAGGTAGGGGTGGTTGCAAGACTCATGTGTCTTCAACCTTAGCTGGGACACGAATCTGTGATTCCTTACTTAATATAGCACTCAGTATTGTTGGATCTTTAATATGCAATCAATAACCACTTCGCAGATACAACAGAGCTTTGTAGCATTCACAATGAACTAGATTGTTTGATCACTTATCATCCACAAAGTATTCAGATCTAACAGGTCAAGCACTTAGCATATACATGTGGATCAGACCTAACATTCTACATATCATAAGCACTAAGCATAAGCATATATAGCAGATCTATCTACTCATCTTAAATCACTTAGAAAATAATCACATCAATGCATCGGAACAAGGCACAAAGAAGACAACGCAGGATTTACGTGGTTCACCCCCACCCTGGGGATACGTCCACCAACTCTTCTTCTTTATTATCGTCGGCCAATCGATTAAAAGCACAGAGTCTTAGAAACCCTTACTTCACACGGGATAGAATATCTACGCAGCTCGCTAGATCATTCTTCCTTTCCTTTCAGCACAAATCCTTCTATACCTTCTCATAGGGATTTGCACTAAGATTTGCAAGTCTATAGAGAATGCACAAAACTCTCGATCACACAGATCCCTCCTTGGCACTTAGCCTATATCACATAGATACAATATTCTTCTCTATTACTACTTTCTTACATTTTCCTATCCTTCTATTTATACATACAAAATGGGCCTAAGCGTGGGTAAACCCACGGGTCGACATCCCTTTCCCATTACATATTCCCAAAACCCAAAAAGGGACCCAAAAGTAGGTCGAGATTCTGCAATCTCTGCTTCATCTGGCACTCCATCTTCGACAAGCTGTCGAAGTCCCAAAAATGGTCAAATAGGACTAAGTGTTCCCAAAACTTGGTCAAGCGCCAACACTCCTTAATAATTTATGAAAAATTGTGGGCCTCCTAATTAAAGAATGGGAATACCAAAGTAATTCAAGGGGGGTTTTCATATTAATGTTATTAATAAGAATCATTAAAAAAATTGTAGTTAAAAGTATTTTATTTGAAAATTGGTGATGAGCCCCTACCTAATATTCTTTCTCCAAACCTTTTGAAAAGTATACACCATAAAATATTTTTGAAAATATAAATCATTCTTTAAAATAAGCTTACTCAACCAAGACGTCACTGGATTGATGAAAAATACAATTCTAAAAAACTAGGGTTTATGCACATCCCTACAACTTGCTTAAGCTCTGATTCTTCTAAATGAATCCCCTGGGGAGGTAAAAACCCCCTCCTCGTGCCTCTTCTCTTAGTGACAATAGATATGGTTCCCCTTCGCAAGATGCTTTCTACTCATGTTTTATCTCCTAGTGACAATATTGCAGCCATAAATCCCTCTAGCGATGAACTCATGTTCGATCCCCCACAATCTTAAGGTGAATCACAAAAATGAAAGCCAGGACAACGCATTATGAAAGCAGTTGTAACACCCATGTATGAAATTCTCTCAAATCACGTAGGTAGCTATGTTTAGTTCATGAATGATCACATGATCATTTGTAATTTTCTTAGCATCTAGCAAATAGAGAGGGCTCTGATTGCATGGATCAACTCTCATTGGAAACCTACTAGCCACTTTGAGCTTAAACTAGGATTGAAAGGGTTTTTTACTGCAATTTTTCAAGATCATGACAATAGGGAGAGGATTTTTGAAAATGGACATACTTCTTTCATTCAGCAGGCTTGCACCTCAACTACTCAACTAAGAAGTTTAACTCTAATAAAAAGGAATTTACCTATGCACCAATCTGGGTTCACCTATACTCCCTCCCATAGGAATACTGGGAAGAGGAAATCCTGGAAAGCATAGGAAATATGTTAGGTACCTATGTTAAATTTTATAATACCCCAGTTTTGAGTTCTTGAATTAATATGTATTTTTTTTATTCACTAAAGGTTGAAGTTCCTAGAAATGTAATACTTTGAATATATTAATAAAATACATCATTGGATGCAAGACAGACAAGGATAGCGATAGGGAGATATGATTCCACGAGAGAGTGGGATAAAGGGTCTAAGTCTTTTATTATTATTGTATTCACCCATCTTGGTATTAGTTGGGAAAAGTGGTTACATGAGATTCTTGGGTAAGCCATGTGGTCCTTTATTTCATGTTATTATACAAACCCCTCTTTTGAATTGTTTGGGGGTTAATCACTCATTCATTTGGTTATGTGTTCATTGTTGGTCAGTTTTTGGTTCCTCATTCATTATTGTTCTTGGGCTAGGCATGGGAAATGAATTATGGGAAGAGAAGAGTCATTTCTTGTTGGTTGTAAGTAATTATTGATTATGGAAGGAGGGAATGCATTCTTGTGTGCATGAGAATAATGGAAATTGAGAGATAATTGTCCATAGTTGAGAATCCTTGTAGTTTCCAGCATTAATATTTCATGACCAGTAGCACCGGAGCCCTAGAAAAGAAGTGGAACATCCTCAGGGACTACATTGCATAGAAAGGAGTTCATTTATTTGGGTTGTACAGGATGAAGGGGAAGAGAGATGGAAAATTAGGATTGATGTGTGATTGGGAAAATCATGAGAGCTTGATAGTTAGTTGTGTTTGTTAGAGTCAGCCTAGGACCTGTCTTTGTGGATTTGTAGCCCTGGATCAAGGGTGACTTGTTGTTGATATTTGGAACAATAGTGTCTATAGTTGGGTGGCACGTCCGACGTCTGCATCCAATTGGTTAATGTTTATTTGAAAATATAAGTGGTATCTATGTGTTTTCTGTGTAATTTAGATATTTCGCTATGTATTATTTATCTTTGAGATGTGTCTATATCATGCATGTTTGTTGTTAATGTTGTGCATGGCATGGAAATTTCTTGTGAATTGCATGTGCATGTATTAGGTTTCTTGACTCAAAGAATGGTAACAAAAAATTGAATTTGCCTAAGAAGGAAAAATTAGAGGTACTCAGGAAGTGGGTACATGACAAAATTGTTGAAGCAACCAATCAAGGGTGTTATACATCCTATGCTCGAATATGAATATACATGAATGTTTATGTCCCCATCCCTAAATCCATATGTCTCAGTTATAAAGACATTTTCCTATGTATTATTTATCTCTGAGATGTGTCTATATCATGCATGTTTGTTGTTAATGTTGTGCATGGCATGGAAATTTCTTGTGAATTGCATGTGCATGTATTAGGTTTCTTGACTCAAAGAATGGTAACAAAAAATTGAATTTGCCTAAGAAGGAAAAATTAGAGGTACTCAGGAAGTGGGTACATGACAAAATTGTTGAAGCAACCAATCAAGGGTGTTATACATCCTATGCTCGAATATGAATATACATGAATGTTTATGTCCCCATCCCTAAATCCATATGTCTCAGTTATAAATACTATGATTGGATCCAAACCCTAGATTATGAATTCATCCCATTTCATTTTCGATGCTTCCATGAACATGGTCATCTCTATTAGGATTGCCTCCTGCTCAACCCTCCCAAAGTAACTAAGCTAGAACCTGAAAAATATGAGGAAGGTTTTAACAAAATTGCCACCATGTGTAGATATTGCATGAAACCCATCCTCTCTGGGCCCTTATGCCTCTCCAATCCTTATGAACTAAAAAATGGCTTTGAATTCCTTAACTCAATTCCTCCATAACCCCCCTTGATTCAGGTGAGGATCCATCTGTTGGTAATGCCAAAATTTGCAAATCCCCTGACCCCTCTCCCAATCCCGAAGACCCCAAGAAACCAAAAACATATGCCTCCCCTTTTGACATGTCCCCCCTTGAGGATGTAACCATGTTTCCTAAGGGAGAGGATGGAATGGATCACGACCTCGATTATATGGATCTAGAATGTATAGATATGTTGAGCATTGTGGATGTTGTTCATAGGAAAGATATAAAATCCATACCACCAAAGCATATCCACTGTGTTCACAAAGCCTTAAACAAGGGCATAAAGTACCCTTTGGGAACTTCCTCACCTCTTGGGTCTAATCTGGCACTTGCTTTCCAAGACAATAAGTTGAAGCCGAAGAAAAATCCCAAATATGACAAGAAAAGAGGCAGAAAATTGAACTTACAACTTTTGCAAGAAATGGGTGACATCCTGGTCAATTTAGGACAAAATGCGTTGATCATGGACTCATTCCAACACTCCTCCAGTTTCCAATTAAAGTTGTCACAAATAATATCAAAGGTATAAATGGTAAGAGAAAACACAATCTCTTACAAAACAAGTTAAATATAGAATCAAGAGACATTGTCCTACTGCAAGAAACAAAATGCTCTAGAACTATATGATCCAATATTCTCTCAAGAATATGGGAAAATGGCCTATGAGTTGTTATAGACTCTAAAGGGATGGAAGGAGGTGTTGCAATCCTATGGAACCTTGACACTGTCCTTTTAGATAAAAAAAAAAAATGTACAATTTGTAGTATAACAACTAAATTTAGACCGGTTGGAGTGAATACTTCAGGTTTTATCCCTAATGTCTATGGACGCCAACAAATCAATGAAAAAATTAAGTTCATGCATCATCTTCAGCATATTTCGAATCTTATTGAACAACATTTTTGGATCATTAGTGGTGATTTTAATCTCATCTCCTCCTTGGAAGAAAAGAGAGGAGGCATTAAATGGTTGGAACTTGACAGTGAGGCCTTTAATACTTTCATCCATAATAAAAATATCATAGACACCAAGACTAACAATGGTATTTTCACATGGAATATTGTAGGGGTGGATCCCAACAAGTTGCATGAAAAATAGATCTATTTCTAGTCTCTGAAACACTCATGCTTTCAAGGTTGCATATGGAATCAAGAATTCTTTCGATAGTTGGCTCATATCATTGGCCTATTTGTCTCATCATAGATGTTTAGGGCATGCCCCTCAAAAGACCATTCGATTTTGAAAAAGTATGGCTCTCGCATCCTAACTTCCTTAGTAATATTTATAAATGGTGGATGAAGCCAAGAATAAAAAGGGATCCCTTATGTATTTCTTCCATGAGTTCCTTAAAATTATCAAGTAGCAGCTCAAAACATGGAACAAATCGATCTTTGGAAACATTTTTCAAACTCAATGGAAACTAGAATCCAACATATAGGACCTTCAACAATAGATCATCCTTTATGGTAGATCATAGGATCATGTTCAACATGAAAAGGATTTAATGGCTCAGCTCAAAGAGAGAAGAAGGCAAGAGGAGATCTTATGGAGGCAGAAGTCTCAAGTTCAATGGCTTAAGGAGGGTGAACGAAATTCAAAATTATTTCATTTCTCTATGGTCCAACATAGACACTCTAATCACATCACTCATAATACTTTCCTGATGATGGACCACACTGGTTTGGTCTGAAACGTCGAATAATAAAAAACTAATGCGATGAATATGGAAGATCTATCTCGTCACATCACCCATATTACTTTAGCTCAAGGTAACAAGCTTACTTCCCATAATGATATTGAATGAGAGTTTATATTATTTTTTTAGTATTTTCTCACAAAACCTCAACCAGACAGATTGGATACCATCCAATCCATCACAAAAAATATACCTCGTTTGATCACAAAAGAAAAAAATGCTATCCTGATGCACCCCATTTCCCTTGAATAGGTGGAAGATGTTGTCATGACCCCTGGAAAATCACCTAAGATGGATGGATTTACCTTGGACTTCTTTCACCATTGTCGGAAAGTGGTTAAACACAATGTTTGGGCTCTTGTCATCAAATCATAAAGAATATTTATATTTCTCCTAGCCCTCAATGTTACCTTCCTCACATTTGTTCCTAAGGAATAAAATGTGACTAGCCCTAATAAACTTTGCTTCATATATTTATGCAATGTCATCTATAAAATAATTGCTAAGATCATTTCTTTGTGCCTAAAACCCCTTTTACCATTATTAATTACCCCTTAGAAATTGAGATATGTGGAAGGATGACATATTTTGGATAGCATCATTCTATCTCATGAGGTCATTCACTCTCTAAAAACCACCAAATCCCTAGGTGTGTTGATTAGATTGAACATGTCAAAATATTTTGACACGATTAGTTGGAAATACATCACTGATGTTCTTTTAGATTTTGACTTCCATCATGATTAGGTTAAGTGGATTATGGCCCTCATCTCCTTAGATGTTTTCTCTCTCTTGATTAATGGTGTTATCTCCACCCATTTTCTCCCTTCTAGAGGCATCAGGAAAGGTGAACCCCTCTCATCCTTCCTCTCTGTTCTTATGGTAGAAGGATTGGGAAAAAGTCTCAAAGCAATTTTCTCCTCCTAAAAGATCCATGGCTTAAAGCTACATAACTATAATTCCTCCCTCTCTCACAATTAGTTTTTTGATGACACAATGTTAATGGGATTTCATTTGGATAAGGAAAAAAGAGCCTTTAAAAGAGTACTCGATTACTTCATGGAAGCTTCTGGAACCTCGATCAACCATCTTAAATCTCATATCTTCTTTTTCAACACATCTCTTTCTGTTCAGTTCCATATCTACCAGATTCTTGGTTTCTCAAGGAGTTTCCTTTTGTCCAAATGCCTTGGAGTTCCCCTTATCACCTCTATGGCTCAAAACTCTCTTGGGAAGATTTACTTTCTTTCTTAGGGAAAAATATTTCTAGCTGGACTTTCCACCCCTCAAAATGGTGGGTCGTCTTGTTTTTCTCAAATATTTCCTTCAATCCATCCCTCTTTGTCTCTTCTCTACTCTTGCTACCCCTAAATGCATCATGAAATTTATCCAATCTATTCAAAGAAACTTCTTATGGCAAGGTGCCCACTTAAAAAAGAAATGGGTGTTTGTTTCTTGGAACACTCTTTATCTTCCAAAGTTAAAAGGTGGCCTAGGGCTAAGAGATCCTAAGATTTTGAACAACACTTTGGGATCCAAAACTTGGTGGCATTGGTTACAAAATCAAGGAGAGTTATGGAGAAATCTATGGAAAATGAAGTATGCTAACCACTTCTAAGCCTATACAAATGTCAGGGGTGCAATCTAGCTCCCTAATCTAGAACATCGCATGGAAAAATAAGTCATCGATACAAGCACACAATTTTTGGAAAATTCAAGATGGTCACTCTACCCTTTTCAGGGAAGATTCCTAGTGGTTAACTTTTATAGTTCGGGAGGTACTCTGCATGTTTTGTCTTGTATGCGGAAGTAGCCTTATATTTTCACTACTAGACACTTGACTTTGTAATGGGTTTTTCTAAAGTTGTAATAAAGTGGTTCTTTTATTAAAGTGATTTTTTAATGAAGTGTACCTTCTAATATTAAAGTGACTTTATTTCATCAAGTGCACTTATGTTATGTTATCCCCACTTTTCAAGGATAACTAGGAGATCATGTCTCGAGGCCCACAAGTCCTAGACATGGAGTACCGAGAGCAGGATTGACTTGAGCATGGCCCTAGAGGGCCCACCTTTTCTTCTTCCATCGTATTTATCTTGTTAGCAGCAGTAGTATTCATCACCATCGGTTTGGTCCTGTATCAAAAGAGGTTCTTGCTTCATGAGGTAATTAGTCCAGGTTTCATGGTATGTGTCACATTTGATCATTAAAACTTTTAAATGTATGCATCTGATTCCTTTTATTTCTAATGACTACTTGGATCTTACATTTGTACACTTGACCATGTTTGGGGGGATTGACAGGGTGCCCTAGCAAGCCTGTATCTATAGGTTTTGGTTTGCCACTGGGGGGATTTCTGAAAATCCATCATCTGCTCCCATCATAGCACCACTTCTTCATCTTAATTCCCGCTCACTTATCCCTTTCCCCTTGTTCGGGCATTGGTTTGACCTATTTTCAGGAATGCACCTTACCTCGGGGGAAGAAGGGGCTAAAGGCCCAGAAGGTAAAAGCAAGATGGTAAAAGATAAAATCCCAAGAATAAAACCTCGAGATGATTCACCCAGGTATCCCCGAGAAAGCGATAAAAGGCTTCTTAGCAAGAAACAAGAGGGACCTGAAAAAATGGTAAAACAAGACCCAGTCAGAGGATAGGGGGTCTCATCATGAGCCAGTCTATTAGGTCTATGGGTACCTATCAGTATGACATTGCCACTGGCTGGTTACCATGCCAGGGCAGTGACTCTTGGTTGCATGGCCAAGGGAAAGGGGGTATCATCACGAGACAACCTTCTCATCTCTGTGAAAGTACTTGTGGTTAACAATGTCATCTCTGGTCACCATGTCAAGGTAGTGTCCCTTGATTAGCTCTTGAATAAAAAAAATCAAAAAAGAATAAAAGAACAAAAATAATAAAGGCAAGAATGGGCTTGGAAAGAATGCATCCATGATAGGTACAGCTTCCCTTCTACAAAGGCACCCACAGGTAACACTTTTTCATCCTTGGCCTTCACTGCACCCACATGCTTGGACATCCCCTGACCACATCACCCACTTACATGGCTTGGATGAGGTCTTTCCAAGAACTTTCCTTTTCCTGTGGACACTAGCCCAATAGGACGGCTTGTCCTTTTCTCCAGACTTGTATTGCAGGCTTGTGTAACGTATTTGAGCTGTTAACAGATATATTAGGGATTTTATGCATATGTTTAATAATATTGATGATGAAATGTGATTGACGTTGTTATGATCCCTGTGACTGATGAGACCATGGAGGGCGTAGCCTTTGATGTGCAGGACCATGCTCGATGGATAGGTACCATGTGGACTAGTACACATGGGGAGATGATCAATTCGGACCTCCATGGGAATGAATATCCCACCAGATGGATGTTAAGACCCCATCAAGGGGCAGAGACAGGACACAGATGGATCAGGGGCTTTGCACCGGAGAAGAAGAGAACGTTCCACCAGAGGCACCCCGACACAGCTTAACCTAAGGGGGATGACCCTTTCTTAGTGTAGCGTTGAACTTTGGAGGACTAGGACGTCGCCACCTTGACCATGACATCACCCTGCATCATGGATGTTTGTGGCAGACAGACTAGGCAGCAGTGGTACATGTGGCAGGTTGGAGAAGCCTAGGGAGGGATAACGTTTTTCTCCAGGATGCCCCATCTGCCCTAAAAAGGGATAATGTCTCCCTTGGAGGGGATTTTACTCTCCTTTCATCTTGATTTAGAGTTTTAACTTGACAATTTAATGTAAAACAGTATGATTTGATATTTTGGCCTTGTCGGCCTTTTTACCTGACCTAAATGTAAAATTAGGTCTAGGTTTTGTATAAATGGGAGATTTTCACTCTCATTTTTTTTATCATCACTCATTCACTCCATAAGGAGGTCTGAAATTTGCACCCTCTCTTAGGTATTTGGCTAATTAAGTGAGGTGCAATTGTTGAAGGAAGACATTTTTTGGCATTTTATGGTGTTTCTATTGAACGAAGGTGCTACAACTAGGGTTTGCATGGTTATTTCTTGATGAATTGTAAGTATTTTTATGCAAAACTTCTTAAATGAATGGTTGTAGTATTATTTTCTTGCATATGTTTATAATTTGCTGAATCAAAACCCTAGGTGATAAGCACACAAGTAGGTCCTTGTCTCATGTCCCCTGATAGAGAAATTTTCAGCCATTGAAGAAGAAGAAGAGAGCCTAGTCATAGCTACACTCCTTTTTCTTCCTCTCCTTTGCTAGTCATACCATCTAGAGATCAAGAAGGAGGAGACGTCCCAGGCCTGGGTTGTCTACACCTAGGGTCATTTTTCTTCTAGGGTTTGATGATAGAGCCTTGTTGTAGCAACACTCTCCCTCATTACACTCTCTTGTCTTGATTTTATCCTTTATGCTAGTCGTTTTTGCCAAGTCAACCTAAGGAAGGAGGAGAGAGCACGAGGCCTTTCTTTAGAAACACCAAAGTGAGTCTCTCTCCTCTAGGGTTTTGATTCTGAGGCCCTACCATAACAGTACTTCAGAACTCTTCCCTCTAGTCCTTAGTCGTCCTCCTTCAACCCTTACGTCCTCTACTAAATTGACTCCATTATACCTTAAGGCACTGAGCCTAAGACCTCTAGCGTTGAAGTAAGACTTTGATCCAAACACTCTCAAAACTTGAATTTAAAACCCCAACTACACTAACCCTACCTCTAGCTAACCCTAAGTGTTGCCGCTACCTTATGCTATTTGTACCATTAATGCAGCAATGTCTTATATTGTGAGCAATTGAATGGTGTTTTAGGCATGAATTGAATAAAGTGTTGGTTTGTTATATTGAATGCCACATCATTTAAATGATTATTGATGAAGTGATATGATTTCCATTGCTATTGATAAACATTGACTCCGTCAATATTTATATTCAAATTGCTTATAATATCATCAAATAATTCTTGATTGATATGAAGTACTAACCCATTGAAATAGCTTGCACATATCATTTTGTTGTTGTCTTGTTCCAGGTAGGTGTCCTTCATTGGGTATTTACTTTATTATTGGTTTTTTAGCCGGGACTATCTATTTGGGTGGTGACTTGTGAGGGGGAAAACTTGTCCTTGTCCCTTTATCCTTTTGCCTCCTCAAAACCACAGGTCACCGGGGACGTCTCCCCTGGGCCTAACCTCCCTAAAGAGAAAGAGCCTTCCCATCATGGTGACATTGGGTGGGATAGGTTCTTGTTACACCAGTTTGGTCTTCCATCTCATAGCCTTTTATCCTAGCTACAAATTGTGCGATAACATGTTATAAAGTGAAATTGTACATTAATATTTTAAGTGATTGATTTTGGAGGGAATCAATCATGTCCCTTGATCATGTAAAGTCAATATTATATCTTGGCCTTTGGATTTAGGGATGGGAAGGTGAAAAGACACTTGGAAGGTGAAAGGTATTTTTTGAATTATAAGAGAATGCATTGGGTAGTGTGCAAGACAAAAATGAGAAGAAGAGATTGAGAGAGATTTCCAAGAGAACTTGAGAGAGGAAAGTGAGAGGAAAATTTTTGACACAGATTCCAAGGGAGATCGGCCACATTTCCCAAGGAGAAATTTATGTTTAGGAGCAGCAGTTATTTATTGTTGAAGACAAACCATATTGTAGAGATTCGTACAGGTCGTACAACAGTAAGTTTGGGAACATAAATCGAGGCAAGTGTGGGCATGGTTTTCGAGAAATATTTTGGTGAATTTATGTTGGAGCTCAGTCCTATAGGAAGGAAGGAACAATAGCCTATTGTGGGCATGGAAATCGAGGTGCCGATTTCAGCATGGTCGTACAGTTGTATGGATTTGGCATGATTTTCTAGGTAGCAAGTTTGTGGGACAGATTGTGTTTGTAAGTGATTCTCTTGGCTGCTAAATGTAATTTTGTTGTTGATGTACTTTCCTAAAGCTAATAAAATATCTCTCTCTTTGGGTTTCCCCACATTGGAGTTTTCCCTGGATGGTTGCATAAATTTATGAGTATTACATGGATGTGTAATTGTTGTTCATTGTGTTTATTTCACTGCAAAAGTACTTGGCAATGTGTATATATTCTCATAATAATTTCTGAATGTGGGTTTAATGCATCTCAGAGTTCGTAGATGAAAGTTATCTCTAGGTTTCTAAGTGTATGACAGAATTTTTGCATGCTAATTTTGTCATTAAAATTTTTGCATGGTATCAGAGCTTGGGCTCTGAGGTACAGTGAGCAGTGTTATTTTTGGGAAAGATTTGAAGGGGGGAAACTTGATTGTTTGTTTTCCATTGAACAGTTGATAGGGAAATGGTTGTTTGCATCAGGTATGAAGACCAATTGGATGGGATTTCCAACTATTTGCAATGGAAAGTTAGTATGTCAGTGATTCTCAGGGAGAACAAAATTTGGAGCTTTGTCAGCACCATAGTTGTTGTTCCATCAATAGATCCTATAGATTTGGATTTACATGAGGTAAAGGAGGCCAAATATTAGAGGCTTATTCTTTATGGGGTGAAGGACCACCTTATCCCACACTTGGCTGAGAAGAAGAGAGCCAAAGAGATGTGGGATGCACTTTAAAAAGTGTACGAGGTGAATAATGAAAACTGGAAGATGGCCTTGAAGGATAAACTGCATGATACCAAGATGGGTAAGGGGGAGAGTGTGTCTTCTTATATTACTCAAGTAGCTCAAGTGAAATATGAGTTGGATGTATTTGGGGAGGTCATATCATATTCATAGTTGGTTAGGATAGCCTTGAAAGGCTTCACCAAGGAATGGGAAGTCTTAGTGAAGTGTATGGTGGGTCATGAGCATCTTCCAGAATGGAGCAGACTGTGAGATGATTTCACTCAGGAGGAGATCCAGGAAGGATCTCAGAGCAGTGGAAAGAAGGGAGATGGAGCTTATGAAGAGAATGTTTATCTTGTTGCAAAGGGAAAGGGGAAGAAGAAAGGAAATTCCGGGAGGGACTTGAATAAAGTTAGATGTTAATGTTGTAACCAGTTGGGGCACCTTTCTTCTCAGTTTCATGAGAGGAAGAAGAAGAAGAATGAATAGGAGGGGCTTGATACAACTGCTACAACAACTATGAAGTAATTTTCATCCAAGTTTGATAAGGAATTTTCTTTGGTTACTCTAGTATCCAATGTCGATAGTGGAGGATTTGGGGGTGATAACAGATTGATTGTTGACAGTGGAGCCTCTTGTCACATGACAGGAATCCTGGTGAGTATTCCTTATATCACAGAGACAGGTCTTGACTGGATGGTGGAGAGTGAAGGAGGTATGGCATGATTTTTATGTGGAGTTGGAAGGGTTAGATTATGACTCTAGTATGGGGGACTCCTGGAAGTTGATGGAGTTCTCTTTGTTCTAGGTTTAAGGCTTAACTTTCTCTTAGTCTTATCCTTGGAGGATGTTGGATATTCTAAATTTTTCAAGAGGGGACATGTATTTATCTACAGGGAGGGAGTGGAACCAGTTGAACCATAGTTGATTGGTTATCAGGTAGATAGGTTGTACATGTTGCGAGCACAACCTTCAAGTTATGATTTAGCGTCGGATGAGGAGAAGGAGGCTTCTAAGATTGCAGTGAACCCAAGGATTCAGTCTTGCATTCTAAGAGAAGAGATGGAGTCTCTTCTGAGCACCAACAGGAGGCTCAATTGGTATGATCGAACCAATGTTCAGGGTGGAGTGGATTCTCCTAGGAGCTGAGGGTTCAGAGTGGTTGTCGGAAGGATGTCTTATAGTTCGAGTTTTGTGCAGGTGTTGAGGTTGGCTCCAAGTTCAGAGGGATCTCCTACTGCAAACAATGTGATGAGATCGAATGATGGTGATGGAAGAAAGTGCATCCCTCACTAAGAGGGAGTGTCATCTTTTATAGCTCGGGAGGTACTACATATGTTTTGTCTTGTATGTGGAAGTAGCCTTATATTTGCACTACTAGACACTTGAATTTGTAATGGGTTTTTATAAAGTTGTAATAAAGTGGTTCTTTATTAAAATGACATTTTAATGAAGTGTACCTTCTAATATTAAAGTGAATTTATTTCATAAAGTGCACTTATGTTATAAAGTGAAATTGTACTTTAATATTTTAGGTGATTTATTTTGGAGGGAATGAATCATGTCATGTAAAGGAAAGATTAGATCTTGGCCTTTGGATTTAGGGATGGGGAAGGTGAAAAGACACTTGGAAGGTGAAAGGTCGTTTTTGAATTATAAGAGAATGCATTGGGTAGTGTGCAAGACACAAATGAGAAGAAGAGATTGAGAGAGATTTCCAAGAGAGCTTGACAGAGGAAAGTGAGAAACAAATTTTTGGCAAGGATTCCAAGGGAGATTGGGCACCTTTCCCAAGGAGAAATTTATGTTTAGGAGTAACTGTGATTTATTGTTGAAGACGGGTCGTAATGTATAGATCCGTACAGGTCGTACAACAACAAGTTTGGGCATGGAAATTGAGGTAAGTGTGGGAACGATTTTGGAGACATATTTTGGTGAATTTTCGTTGGAGGTTGACCATATAGGAAGGATGGTACAACAGCATGTTGTGGGCATTGAAATCGAGGTGTTGATTTCAGCAAGGTCATACAGTTGTATGGATTTGGAACGATTTTCTAGGCAGCAACTTTGTGGGACAGATTGTGTTTGTAAGTGATTATCTTCACTGCTAAATGTAATTTTGTTGCTTATGTACTTTCCTGAAGCTAATAAAATATTTCTCTCTCTTTGGGTTTCCCCACATTGGGGTTTCTCTCGTTGGTTGACTAAATTTATGAGTATTACATGGATGTGTAATTGATGTTCATTGTGTTTATCTCGTTGCAAAAGTACTTGGCAATGTGTATTTATCCTCATAATAATTTATGAATGTGGGTTTAATGCATTTCAGAGTTCATAGATGACAATTATCTCTAGTTTTCTAAGTGTATGACAGAATTTGTGCATGTTTATTTTGTCATTAAAATTTCCACACTAGCAACAACTCCCCCCTCTTTGGTCCAATCCTAGTTTTTCTTCCCTCGAGGCCTATATTTAGGCTACAAATGGTGATAAGGCTTATCATTACTAGCATACCGATAGCAATACTTCAGGCTGGCATTCTTGTAATCTTGACCTAGATCATGTTCCTCTCCACAATCGCCCCTTCCTATCCTCCTTGCTCTCATATCTTCTCAATAGAAAAATAAAATTCTCCTCTCTCTGTATCAATTTATGACGGGGACATCACTCGATAGGTTGTTTTTATTTACAAGAAGTGTACTCCATGGTTGTTGATCATTTTTTTGTTCCCTCAGAGTATATTTGGGAAAAAAATGGAACTAGAATCTTTGGCCCAAAGTGGCCACCTTTCTTTGGCTAGTAGCTCATAGGAAAATTCTCACTTGGGACCATCTCCTTCATCGGGGGTTTGTGGGATTAGGTATTTGCATCATGTTCCTTAAAGAAGATGAATCATTTTAGCATATTCTCAACTCATGTTCCTTAAGTAGCTTCTTAAGGGATCAAGGTGCCATCTCTTTTTGTCAAATGAATCACATCAAAGGTTATGTTTGACTGACTATCTCATCCATGTGCTTTAGCACCTTTCAAAACCCCATTCTAAATCGTATCTAGCATCTCTTTTAGATGTTTTTTTTATGGGAAACATGGAAATAAAGGAACCCATGTATCTTAAGGAATAAGTTCTCCCAACCATCTCTTGTTTGGAGCAAGATCAAAATTCCTGGAAACACTCCTCAAAGAAAATTGGGATGTTGAAAATATCAAATGCAGTGATAAATAACAACATATTCTCTCCCTTTGGCTTCCCCTCCCCTTCCCCATCTCCCTGATCCCCTATATTCTCTCTCCCTCTCCCCTCCTCACC
>ML778447.1:34698-48433 GCA_009831015.1 Picea engelmannii
CGATTGATCCAAATCCTCTATGAAAAAAATCATGGGGAAACCCAAGGGAGAGAGAGAGAGAGAGAGAGAGAGAGAGAGAGAGAGAGAGAGTTTTCGCTTCTCACCATCGATTGATCCAAATCCTCTATGAAAAAAATCATGGGGAAACCCAAGGGATGCTTCCCCACATGTGTGGATGGCATCCATAGTAGAACCATTAATGTAGACTAGTAAGCCTCAGCCAGAGGAATTTGAACTAGAAACTTGCTGACACAAAACTAGTCAAATGCCAAGTAGCATTGACAACAATTAATTGATCTAACCCCTTAGTATTTTTAAATTAAAATAAATAGGGTTTGGCTTTGATCCACTTATGTGTGCTCAAGTCATGAGACCATGCACGTGCGCATGCACACACGCACACACACACACACATACAATTTTCCAGGGAAAAACCTTATGATAACCTTGAAGGACTTTACCAAATTTGAACTATGACATGTGGCTTCCCCTTCAACAACATGCCTCGACTAGATGGTTCAACTGATTGAGCTAATCCTTGGAGCTATAACCCTATTGAAGGAATAAATGCTCAAAACCAAAGGGTTTATTCAATCATCATATACATCTATATAATATGTAAATACTGGAGTTTGTAAAATTATAATAATTTTTTCATATTTTAGATAAAAGAAAATATGAACATATAAGTTAAATATGTTATATAAAAAATATAAAAATACATTTTACCCAAAATATCGGGAAGACAAACTTGTAATTGAAAAGTATTTATATTACAGTTAGAATTCTATGAGAGTACTTCTTGATGGCTATATTCCCAAAAAAGTTGAGAAAGATTAATTTTCACATTATCATTCTACCAAATTATTCGTTCCTACCAATTTAATTTTCCAATAATTTAACTAATAATTTAACCACAACTTAGATAGCTTGTCCATTTCCATTGGCAATATCCTCGAAAATGGGAAATTTATGATCCATGTTGGAGACTGGAATGGAACACAACATGAAACAGAGGACACACTAGATAATCAAAGAGGAACAACATTTTTAAGATACAGGTGGTATCTAAAGACACCGTTAGAGCACTTAAGAAGAATGCACTATGATCAAAACATCATAGTTCATGTTGCACATCTTGATCCACATGATCTATTGCACAATCTCAATTGATCACTTGATGATAATGAGACACGAGGTCTTCTTTTATAGTCTCAATATCTAACCAACTTCCATAGAATCTGGAAGATCTTGTCCACATGTAATCATCAATTGTTAGAGTTGACTTCACCAAATCCACTCTGTCGAGTCGACTTGACAAGGATGCTTGACCTGACTTCCTACGTGTCCAACTCATAGTCAATTGTTGGGCTAGTCAATCCACCACCCAACTATATTCGACTGTCGGTCGACTGTCCGACTGATAGGAACGTCGACTACTCGACTGACTGGTGCAGTGTGTTGGTCGATCGTTTGACCAACTATATCCATATGTAGGTTGACCTCTTGACTAGCTGAACCCAAGAAATGTGTGATGAGGCATCAATGCTTGATATTCCAACATCCCCCCCATCAACACACAACTCTGGAGTTTCAGGAGGTGAAATTACGTCATTAGGACCCCCCCCCATAATTGCATATTACTAAATCCCAAGCATTGTGTGGAGCTTGATAATATGGCTTTAGCTAAAGGTTTGGTGAAGACATCATCAACTTGATATTTCGTTCTGTAATATTCAAGAGAGACGATGTTCTCATGAACCAATTGTCTCAAGTAGTGAGCATGAAGCTCAACATGCTTCATCTTACTGTGGGAAACAAGATTGTCAGTAACCTATATAGTACTTTGGTTATCAAAGTATATTGTAGTCGAGGTTTGAACATGAAGGCCAATCTCTCCCAAAAGTTGGTGAATCCATAATGCTTCAGTACCTTCTTGAATGACGCCATGGTATTCTGCTTATGTATTTCCAATGAGACTACCTTTTATTTCTTGCACGACCACACCAAAGGTCTAGTGCTATAATGAAACACAACCAAAAGTGGACTTTCAATCATCACCGTCGCCATCCCAGTCGGAGTCGGTGAAGCCGACCAGCGAATCTAAACTTTGACAATACATGATACCAAATTGAGTGGTACCCTTTAGATAGTAAACAATTCATTTGAATTATTTCTAGTGGCTTTATTTAGGGTCTTGCATGAACCGATAAACCACACTAACAACAAAACAAATGTTAGGTCATCTGTGAGTAAGATAAATAATATTGTTGGCCAATTGTCGATAGAGTGTAGCATTGACTGTAGGTGTTTGACATGTTTTGGTAAGATTCACTCTAGATTGAAAAGGAGTAGCACAAGGCTTGCAATCAACCATCTTAAAACATGTCAACAGATCCATCACATATTTATACTAAGAAATGAAAAATCCATCACAAAGTGGTAATACTTGAAGACCCAAAAAATAATGCAGAGTACCAAGATTTGTCATATCAAAGGAGTTAGAAAGTTGTTTCTTCAATCTAAGGATGAGATCATTCAGTAATAAGTAAGTCATCTACATATACAACAACAAACAAAGTGTCTCCATTTGTGTGGAGAAAATAAAAGCTGTGATCAGATTCACATCATTTGAAACCAAGTTGAAGAAAGAAATTATCGATCTTAGCATACCAAGCTTGGGGAGCCTGATTCAAACCATAAAGAAACTTCTTGAGTCGACAAACCAAATTTGAAAGTGTCGCAAAGCTAGGTGGTTGTTCCATGAAAATTTATTCAGATAGGTCTCAATGAATAAAATCACTCTTCACCTCCATCTGATGGGTTTTCCTTCCAAAACGAGAAACAAGGGAAAGAATTAGTCAAGAAGAGTTCATATTTGCAACAAGGGAAAAGGTTTCAGTGTAGTCGATGCCTTCTTTTTGAGAAAATCCCTCCGCAACGAGGCTTGATTTATGTCGATCAACAACACCTTCAGAGGTAATTTGGTCCGATAGACTCATTGACACTTCACAATGTTATTTCCTTGTGGTCAGGGAACCAAGTCCCAAGTGTGATTCTTCGACAAAGAATCAATTTTTGTATTCATTGCATGCTCCCATTCAGGTTGTCATTTACGATCAAAGTAGGTGACAAGATCATAAGTTTCCATCACATGAGTCATTAAGGAAACACTGGCATATTGCTTTTGACTTCAAGTTTGTCGTCCATAAGAGGCATCTCCATCATCATCTCTAGTAGCTTCAATTGTCTTGGTATCCCATCTGGGTAGACAATAAATAGGTGAACTATTGTTCACTTTAGTAGGTTGATCAAAAGTCAGAGAGTCTTTAGTTGACGAACAAGTCGAAACATAGGACAATGGACTAGTTGACTCAGAGGTCGACGGTCTAGTCGAAACATGGAGAAAGTTCGAATGTCCAATCGAAGGATTGAAGTATGGAACAAGAGCACTAGTGTCAAAGACAACATCAAAATAATCATCCTGTAGGAATCAAGAAGAGGCATTCAATAACTTTATTCCAGAAGACTTCTTGTCAAACCAAACATTACATCTAATAATGATTTGTCCTTTGAAAAGATCAAATAGTCGATAGGCTTTCGTCTCTTCAGAGTATCCCATCATGATGAAATAACGACTCTTTGCATCCAACCTCTTTCTGCAATCATCGGGAATGTGAGACCAGGATACACATCTAAACACACAGAGGTGGATGGTTAAAGGCTTCTTCCCATACCATCGTTCGATTGGAGTCATGGAAGGAACAACTTGAGTCGAGATGGGATTGAGTAGATAATTTGCACAGTATACCACTTCAACCTAGAAGTGAGGAGGCAGGTCTTTAGCCTGCAAAATACATCTAGCCATTTCGACTAATATATGATTCTTTTGTTTTGCAATGCCATTCTGGTGAGGTGTGTGAAGAATTGATTGTTGTCAGTCAATACAAGATCGAAGTAGGTGTTCTTCAAAAGGTCGATTCACATACTCACCACCATTTTTTGATCTCATGCATTTGATGGGTCAACCACATTAATTTTTAGCAAAGGCCCAAAACTCCTTGAACTTCTCAAAGACGAGGTTCTTATTTTTCAAAAAACATTACCCATGTGAAGTGAGAGAAATCGTTAATAAAAGTCAAATTGTACCTTGCACCTACTAGTGAAGGTAGATCGATACAACATACATCACTGTGAACTAGCTCCAGTAGGTTCTGTTCTCTCCATGATTTTCTAGATTCGAATGGTTCCTAATGATGTTTCCCAAGAACACAACCCTTACAAACTCCTTCAGGGGGAAACGTCTTCGGTAAACCAACAACCATGTTCTGAGTTGCCAGTGTCTGTAGAATTTGGAAATTCAGATGTCCGAGTTGCTCATGCCAAATTCGACTTCACTCGTCGGTGTGAACAACAACGGTTCATGTTCAAGTCAAGTGGAGTCACAAAACTTGTACAAATTGTCCATTTGGTCAAGAATCCCGCCAACAGAAATTGACTTGCCTTTCTTTAAATCACGAACATAGAACCAATCTAGCCAAAATTCCATAATCTTACATGTCTGGGTGAACTGAGCAACAAACAACAAATTGTCACTAAGATTTAGAACATGATAGACATCGACAATGTTCCCATGTCGACAAGCAACATCACCCTGAATAGCAACATCCAGTCCAAAATCATCATCAACATATATTTTACTCTCTTAAGCTTTATTCAATCTCGTGAATAAAGAGACATCTTTAGCCATGTGATGGGTGCACCTAAATTCGACTACCCATTAATTCTGCACAGAATGAGAGAACAAGGCCTAAGAAGTTCTGACTTGGAAGGTGAAGTTATCAACGAGTCTTTCCATAGTACTGACATGTCTTCTTCTTTCGACTTCGTTGTGGTTGTCTCTAGGGTCCTTGGTCATGATATGAAGGTTTTTGCGCAAAGGCATCAGATTGCACTCTATTCCTGGAATCCATCTTTCTCTTTCCATTGAGCAAGTAGGCCTATTGTTTTCCACCAAGCTTACCTTCTCCAAGCAATCTATGCTGAACAGTAATCAAAAGACCACAAAATTCTTCAAAGGTGTAATCCTTACCATCTTCCTTGCGTTGAACGATAGTTATCAAGTTCATCAGTAATTGTTCGATGTGTCCATCCTTCTTCTGATAGTTCTTTCCACATTCACCCAATTTCAACTGGAGTTCCTTGACACATGCCAAATAATCCTTCATTCTCTAAAAGGAATGAGGATTGAGAGAGATAAAATCTTTCTCTAACTACATGACATGGCTCTCGTTGACTCGATCGAACAAGGTTTTCAACTTCTTCCAGAATTGATGAGGGTAGTCAATTCCACTGAGATGAAATCAAATCTCTTGTGAGATGTAGGTCGTGATGACCCTTATAGCCTCATCCTTCTTTTCATCAACAATGGACTTCGCTTAGTCATCTGTTGGATCTAGAATCGCCACCTTTGCATACAACCACAGTCCTTTTCTCTTCAGTAGGGTTTCTATATCTCATGCACATTTCACATAATTTGATCCATTTAGAACAACATGATCATTCTTTGAAGCCATCTTCGATATCTAGATAGACTGGTCTATTTTGATGAGTTCCAATCAACAAACCACCGAACCAAAGTCAATCATACAACAGATCCAACTCAACAAGGTTTTCAGATAACAGGTCGAGGTTTTAAACCATTGGTTTTGATACCATGTTGGAGAATGGGGTGGAGCATGACATGAAAAAGAGGACACAGTACTACAAATAATTGAAGAGGAACAAAATTTCAAAGATACAAGTGGTGTCTAAAGACATCGTTAGAGCACTTAAGTAGAACGCACTGTGATCAGAACATCACAATGCATGTTGAAAATCTTGATCCGCATGATCTATTGCACAATATCAATTGACCACTTGATGATAATGACCCAAGGGATCTTCCTTTTATATTCTCAAGATCTAACCAACTTCCATAGAATCTAAAAGATCTTGTCCACATGTAACCGTCGGTTGTTAGAGTTGACTCTACCAAATCTGCTCTGTCAAGTTGGCTCGACAAGGATGCTCGACAAGGATGCATATTGATCTATTGCATAATATCAATTGACCACTTGATGATAATGACCCAAGGTGTCTTCCTTTTATAGTCTCAAGATCTAACCAACTTCCATAGAATCTGAAAGATCTTGTCCACATGTAACCATTGGTTTTTATAGTTGACTCTACCAAATCCACTCTGTCAAGTTGGATCGATAAGGATGCTCAACCCGACCTCCTATGCATCCAAATCATATTCGATTGTTGGGTTGGTCGATCCACTACTCGACTATCTTCTATTGTTGGTCGATTGTTTGACCGACAGGAACATCGGCTACTCGATCGACTGGTGTAGTGTGTTGGTTGATCATCTGACCGACTGTATCTAGATGTAGGTCAACCTCTCTATTGATTGAACCCAAGAGATGTGTGACGATTCATCAATGCTTGATGTTCCAATGATCCAAAATTTGAATTTTGGGCATTGTTTATTCCATTGTACCATAACTCCACTTAGAGTATAACTATGACTAGGTATCCAATGTACAAGCATGAAACAACTAACATGAAAGACAAGAAGCTTCCTAAGATTGCTTCAAACTCTAGTCAAAGCCACTCTAGCTTAAGATGGGTTGGCATAAATATGCTAATTCTTGGCTAAATCATTGGAGAATAGAGGATGAGGTGACTCTATAGAATATTGATACCATTAAAAATACTATCACGTATAAATTTAAGGAGAAATTGTGGTGGGATAAAGAATTAGAGGACAAGAGAAAATTAAGACACTATAAAGAGGTCATTAAGTGGTGCAATAAAGAATTAGAGGATAAGAGAAAAATACGATACTATAAAGAGGTCATTAACCCCAATATAGAATATCAAAAATACTTTCTATTATAGCTAGCATAAAGAATAAAATCAACATTGCTAAAATAAGTGCAAACTCTCATGAGCTCCATAGTCAAATAGGGTGTTGAACAATTCCTAAAATGTCGTGGGATGAAATAATTTGTCATCTTTGGGACACTAATAAGGTGGAGTATGAAAAACACTTTCTCTTAAAATGTAATGTGTATGCCCACATCATATCTCAATTGCAACAAACTTGTAACAATATTGACATTCCTTAGGGGTAGCAGGTGTCAGGCGAGATACCATTTTGGGTCTCGAGGGAAATCTAGAAAAAACATATGCTTGAGGTCTTAGAAAGGCTACAAACAATCAAGTAGAGGCATGTGCTCTCTACCAGGGTATCATTCTAGCAGAAGAAGTTAGTCAATCTTCTTTGATTTTCATTGGAGACTCAAGCACAATAATCAACCTAATGGTTTCAAAAAAATCCGCTTAGATAGAAAAATTGCTTCGATCATGGCCTGAGTCCAAAAGGATATTGGTACTTTACATAAGGATTCATTTTATTAGGTTCTTAGAAAACATAATCATAAGGCCTATTCAATAGCTAATAAAGAGGTCGACTTTAACCCTAGATTCATTAAAAAAAGAGAGGGGCGGTGTTTCCACCCCATTCCATAGCAATCTTAGATACTTATGGTCATGAAGGTAAGGTCACTCAACATTGTAATTAATTACCACTTGTTCATCAAATGCAACCATTAGATCTTCAGTTATGATGCTGGATTTGAAAGGACACAAACTTCCCTTATTCACATGATCGAATTTAAGGTTGCTTTGTCTATTGAACTTATCGCTGGAGAGATGCTTCAGTAAGGTGGGATAATGGTGTAGGGGGAGGAGGATGCTTGTTGTGTTGAAAAGGGGAAGACCACTTGAACAATCTTGGTAAGTCCTTCTCTCCAACTATGGTTAGTCTTCCAAAAATTCAATCTATTATAATTTGATTTAGGTTGTGAAGAAGGTGTTTTTGCTCATTGGTATTGGCTCGTAGAGGAATCGCATATTCCATATGTGGTTTTGTGGGTGGCTTTGTTTTTTCTGGTATTGGCCCTTGGATGAAGGGTGTATTTTGTGTGTGGTTCTATGGATAGCTCTCATCTATTCTGGTGTCTTTTTTACTCAGGTATTTCACATCTCATGGTTCTTTTATGTGCATGGGTATTCTAAGTAATCTCTTGCCTATTTTCTTTGAGGCGTGACCTCTCAATCTCCTTGTTTCTTGGCTTAGGAAGACTCTGGTTATTTGGTATCCTATAGAAAATGGATTTTCCCATCAAGTTCTGGAATCCTGGATTTCTTTGGGACCTTTCTGTAGTGCCTTAGTCTGATCCTTGGAACGCTACAAACAAACTATGGTATTATTGTTTTTCTAGGTTTGTTATTCATATGGATTACAGGGAAGTGTAGGAATTTAGGAGGGCATTGAGAAGACATGAGGAGTCAATTCAATGCAATAGGCCTTTCCTTTCCTTAGTGACTTCTAAAGTTCATGCGAATGAACACCAATGCACTTCATGGACAACAATAATTATGAACACCCTTGTACAACAAAAGAAGAAAATTAATGAGTTGGAGGCTGAGTGTAACATGTTGAGAAACATGGTTATCAATTTGAGTAAAGATTCACACCAATAGCTTCTAATCACATAATGTCTAGAAATTTTGTTCAGGCAGATCCAAAGGAAGAAGATACAGTGCATCAACTGCTGAAGATATGGACATTGAGGATCAAAATCCCTTTCCATCCAACCATGGGCAAGAAGAAGCTAATAATTGTTATGCTTTTCAATAAGTTTATATGTTTACTAAGGAAATGAGCATCTTAGGAGTCTTTTTTAAGTTATATACATGTAAGTTTTTATGCAAGGGATGTAATAAGTGTAAACCTTTGCAAGTTTTGTCTATGACTTTTGAGAGTTCTCATTCATGTTTGAAATTTGAGGAAAAGTGTTTTTGTACTCTGCCATTCATATTTTTTCTATAGATTTTATAATACAAGTTTCATAATTTCAATTTAAAAACAAAAATAAAATATTGACTTTCCTAACTTGTTAACCCATCAAAACTATGGAGATTTAGGAAAGCTCCTCTCAAATATTTTTGAACATAGAAATTGAATTTAAAATCAAAACACTTAATTCCTTAATTTTTTCTTAAGATCCAATAAACCAAAGTTGTTTTCATTGGAGAGTGTTAATCATCATCATAACAAGTAGGTATAAAATTCTCTGTCCCATAAGACATTTTTTTCTTTTTCTTATTGTATTTTATGATTTAAAATAAATGATGGCTATTAAAATTGATGCTTATTAAAATGTAAAAATTTAAATTTGAAGTATTACATTTATTTATTGTAAAATGTCAACATGTGAAACTTTAAATTTAACATTGACCTTTATTTATTTAATTTATTTTTAAGACATTACATTTTTTAATTAAAAATTATCATAATTAAATATTTTAAAAATATTTATTTAAAATAATGTTAAAAATAAATATATAATATAATGTTGAATATGAATAAGGATTTGAAGTCGAAGCCACAAGAAAAAAACATCAAACAAATTGTCCACATTAATTAATATTTATTTGTCAATAATAATTAGAAAGATGCTTTCATTAACTTCTTTTTTTTTCCAATAATAGTCAATTAGTGTTCCCCTTTTATCGGTGATAAATCAAAATAATGTTAATGTGATTACTTATTTTCTCTTCGTATTGTTATTGGATTTTTGCCTTTTTGGTTTGGTTTGGTTATTTATGGAACGCCTTTCTTTGTTTAGAGAAGGAGAGCTCATTTTCTACCTGTGGGATGGCTTTCTAAAAAAGGTTTGGAAAATACGTCCGTTGGCTTGACGTGATATAAAGACAGAGGTAAGAGAAAGTTAGGAAAACGTTGATAGTTGTGGGTGTGATTTTAATGGAGTTAGTGTAAGGTGGTTGTGTGGGAAATACTGAATGAAAATAAGTTTAGAAATAGGTGGCTTGATAGGGACATAAAGATAGAGGTAAAAGTCAAAGGTGGCTTGTGGGTGTGATTGTAATGGAGTCATATCAGACGTGGTTATATAGAGAAATAATGAAGGAAAATATGTTTGAACAGTTGGTTTGATGTGACAGTAAAGATAATAATAATAATTGGTGTGGTGTGAGATCTCTTTGTTTGTGAGACAAATAAATTCATAGGTGTTGTAATTTGATTGCTAAAGTCTACAGAAATGGACATACCCTACCCCATTTAGAACATGTAAAAGATATACATACCCTACCCCCTCTAGAACCTGTCACTTCCAAAAAAAAAACACATTTTTTAACCATTAAACCTACTCACATACAAAAATAACATACTAATAACATACTTGATTTAGACATAAAGTTGATGGTGGTGAGTATGACTGTTCCCTCTCGTGGTCTGTATGACCACCGTGAAATGCGGGAAAATGGTACTACCACCATGGTCTGTATGACCACCGTGAAATGCGGGAAAATGATAAGTTAATGGTGGTGGGTGTGGCTGTAATGGAGTCGTGGTAGGTGTGACTGTAATGCAGTGACACCGACACGGTATGATAAATTAATGGTGGTAGGTGTGGCTGTAATGGAGTCGTGGTAGGTGTGACTGTAATGCATTGACAGCGACACGGTATGAGAAGTTGCTTTTGGCGTGATAACTCCACTTTAAATTCTCGCCCACCGTAGTAAATGTTTGACGTTGGAGTTTTTGAAGAAAGCTTATAAAATGTAAAGTTGTCTACCGTGTTGAAGTGGGACTTGTTGTTTTATATCCATAGGAAAGCTCTATGAATTTGCTAGTATATATGTTTATGTTATGTATGTTTAATGTATATATTCCCTAAAAGTGATGAATTGATTTTTAATTTTTTTAAATATTAGTTTACTCATAAACCTACAATGTTTTAATCAATTTGTTTAAACTTTATTTCGATTTTAGAAGTCTAGGATTTTTTAAAAGTGATGAATTGATTTTTAGTTTTTTTAAATATTAGTTCACTCATGAAAATACAATGTTTTAATTAATTTGTTTAATTTTTATTTTGATTTTAGAAGTTTAGGATTTTTTAATGATGTTTTATTGTTGGACATAATGGCTATTAAGTGATTTAAGTCTATTGAAAATTTAGGTAGTATAGCATTGATAATATAAGAAAGTTGGATATATCACTTCAAGTTAAATAAATGATTGAATAACAACCATGTTTATGGGACAAGGGACTCTCTCCGCGCAAATATTTGAGTGCTAAAGTTTACAGATGTATATATACCTTACTCCATAGTATTACGATCGATATATAGATATATATCTGTGTGTGTGTGTGTGTTTTCTCCCTTAAATGCTTTCAACAACTATCCCATACCAACTTGGCTACCTGATCAATGTTACTAAAAGGACCCAAACCAAAGCCAGTTTGGAAACTATTAACAAGAGAGGAAGCATCCTTTTTTTATGCAGGAGCATGTCCCATAAGAAATCAATCACTTTAAAAAGGCCTAAGGGGGTCTTTGAATTTACCAAGGGAATGGGTTCCCTAAATTGAAATTATTGTAATTTCTATGTTTTTAATGAATTCTAGAAGAGTTGCGACAATGGTGAGTTGTTAGCTTAGTGTTTTGTCATGTAAACGAATCTGCATTGTTAGCAGAATTCATGGATTTGAGAGATCCTAGGGATAGGTTGTTGATCTTTTGGAGTTTGATTAGGATCTAGACTAATTGACAGTTCATATTCCTTCCTTATGTATTGTAGATCTTTGGGCATGTATGAGGGTGGCCAAATGATAGAGTTATCAGACCAAGGTCGAGGAGATACCTATTAGTGAGAAATCAGGCTAAAGGGAAGAAGCCATATTATGGAATTGTGCAGAGAGAAGTATTTAGGAAATTATGTATAAAGATAATATGAAGGAAAGTATTTTGATTAAGTGTGTAATCCTATGTAAATGAATGTGATTGCTAATAACCCTGGATAGGAAATCATAACTATGTGTGTATTTCCCTATTAAAGTTGAGATTGAGTACTTTGGGTTCTGTACGAACCAACACTAGATTGTAGTCATTTCCTATGAATGAATTTTTGTGCAGATGGGGGAGAAGCGAGTGAAACTTCAAACTTAAAGAAGAGATCGAGAAATGAAGTTCCTATGAACTTCTTGGAAGGAAGCTAGACCATGGAAGCCAAGAGAGAGATGGAATCGAGATGAAGTTGAAGGGTCTGCAAACTTCACATACGTTTTAGTTTTGCAGAGGAAACAAGATTTGAATATGATCGTCGATTATGCAAGATCAATGACTAAGATCACAAGCACTTCAGATTGTTTAAAGCCTAGAAGTTGAAGAAATCGTGACCCTCAATCGTCATTGATTGAATGACGAAGATTTAATAAGGGCATTAGAGTTATAGACAACCAGAAGACACGATTGAAGAAAACTCCAATTGATAGCAGTGATCTACTCATAATGAGTTAGATCAACGATTCTTGAAGGAGACATGTGGCAATAGTTGTCAGAGTTTTGCTAGTTGTCAGAGTTTATTAATTGGGACTTTGTTGGAGCGGAACTCTAATTCTATTTTGGTTTCAATGACGATAAAGCTAAGGCTAACTTCAATAAATTGATGGTGAGGATTTGATCAAAGGAGATGATCGACAATGTACATTAGAAAACAGAGCGATGGTGATCAATGATGAAGGTTAAACCTTTGATTTGATCGATGATGAAGAACAGTCAGAGTAGTCCCAGTTTTGTAGGAGTCTGAATGGTCAGAGTGATCCAACCCATGTGTATCGAGACACCCTGATAGAAAAGTTCCAATGACGCTACCTTTAGAGCTCAATTATGGCACAAGGACCTCTGGGAAGTTAAGTACCCATAATTCTAGCGGTTAGTTGTTTAGCACCTGGTTAAGGTTCGAGGTCATATGGAAGAGTTTCGATACTTCATAAACAATAGAGTATTAGCGCTCGAGTTGGGTTACGACACAGGTCTATGAGCAAGATGTTTAGCATTAAGTTTTTAGCACCTGAATATATCCTATGGTTTTGAGTTAGCGTTGGGGTTTTTAAACATTTGTTTTTATGTGGGATTGTTAGCACCTTCCAACAAAAGTAAAGATTTGATCAATTGTAAAATTTAGACACTAGATTAAGAGCGTACAATCCAACATGCCCAACATTAATCTTGGGCAACATAGTGAGAATTGTGAGTCTATGCAGGTAGGCTTCATCATAGTGGTATCAAAGCACAACAATGCTCTTTGAGAAGGAGTAAACGAAGGAGCAATTTCAGAATAAAGAAGCAGATCTTGCAGATAGAGGGAAAGTATGCAAATTAGCAATTGCAGAAGGAAGCTATTGAATATTAATGGCAATGTACAGGTCAAGAGAGGTTTGGAGGTAAGGTATGTGTTTTTAATTTTAATTTTGAATACGTCATGTATTTGTTGAAAGGAAGACTCGGGTATGTTAGAGTAAAGGAACAAATTTCAATAGAGGAACTTTGAAGTTGCAGATTGAGACCATTTCAACCAAGGGGTAGAGTGGATATAATTGATTTGAGGACAAGATCTTGGAACTGTTCTTGTAGTTAAATAAATTATGTAGTTTGGAATAACTCTAGTTAAGAAGTGTTTGTGTTTACAGATAGCAACAAAGAAGGATATTGTGGCATAATCCTTACAGCTAGTAATGTTGTGATAGAGGGAGGAGAATAGTGGAAGTCCTCGAGAGGAAAGTGAGTAGTAGCGTAGAAGCCTGGAGGA
>ML778447.1:62454-103053 GCA_009831015.1 Picea engelmannii
GTTAGTTTTCACTTTCAGGAAAACATGGTCACCCACTTTGAATTCTCTATGGGTTCTGTTACTATTAGCGTAACTTTTCTGCCTGTCCTGGGCAGCTTTTAGATTATGTTTAATTCTTATCATTTGGTCTTCCATCTCTTTGAGTAGCTCAGGCCCAACTACTACTTTGTCAGCTGGATTATCCCAGCTCACTGGAGTGTTTCACTTTCTTCCATAAAGCGCTTCAAACGGGCTCATCTTCAATGATGCATGATACCCATTATTGTAGGTGAATTCTACCAGATGCAGGTAGTCTTCCCACCTTGATGGTTTATCCATCACATACATTCTCAACATGTCTTCTATTACTCTGTTTACTCTCTCTGTCTTTCCATCAGACTCAGGATGATATGCTGTGCTAAAGTTGAGATTTGTTCCGAATCCTTTGAACAATCCTTTCTAGAAATTCGAAGTGAATTTCGGGTCTCTATCAGACACAATTGTCTTAGGAATTCCATGCAAGCGTGCAACTTCTTTTAAAAAGATATCAGCAACATCAACTGCCCTGTGGGTGGTTTTCAGTGGAATAAAATGGGCAGCTTTAGTAAGCTTGTCCACCACCACCATGATTGAATCATGCTGCTTGCTTGTTTTGGGCAATCCTGTGAAAAAATCCATTGTTGCCACATCCCATTTCCATTCAGGAATAGGTAAAGGCTGCAGCAACCCTGCTGGGTGCATGTGCTCAGCCTTAACCTTTTGGCACTCCATACATCTGGCGATGTATTCAGCGATTTCTTTCTTCAAACCCGACCAAAAATAATGGCCTTTGACTGCTGCCATAGTCTTTTGATATCCAGGATGTCCAGCATAAGCCACGTTATGCATCTCCTTTAGAATTGCCAGCTTCAATTCTCGGACATTAGGTACATACACTCTGTTTTTATACAGAAGTAAACCATCAGCTCCCAAGGTGTAACCTTCCTTGGGCTGTGGTTCTTCACATTGCTGTAGCTTTGCTACAAGACCTTTGTACTGCAAATCAATATTTGCAGCTTCCAAAATTCTATCTTTCATCTCAGTCCAGTACATGCTAATGGCTGCAGCATGTAATTCGTGCACCTTTCTGCTGAGTGCATCAGCCACCTTATTTTCTTTCCCCTTGATATGATTGATATCAAAGTCATATTCGCACAGAAACTCCAGCCATCTGATTTTCCTGGCATTTAAGGTCGGCTGATCAAATAAATACTTCAGACCGTTATGGTCTGTCCTCAACTCGAATCTCTTGCCCATGAGGTAATGTCTCCATTTCCTCAAGGCGTGGACGATTGCTGCCAGCTCTAAATCGCGAGTGGCATAATTCTTCTCATGTTCCTTCAACTTTCGGGATTCATAACAAACTACAAATCCCTCTTGGCTGAGAACTCCTCCCAGCCCCTCCTTACATGCATATGTGCACACTACGTAATCCTTATTTGGATCTTCAATCTTCAGGATTGGAGCACTAGTTAGCAGCTGCTTCAATCGCTGGAAGCTGCTCTCACATTCTTCAGTCCACTGGAACTTCTTCTCCTTCCTTTGCAAGGAAGTGATAGAATGAGCTATCTTTGAGAATCTAGATATAAACCTTCTATAGTAGCCCGCCAGACCCATAAAAGATCTAACTTCTGCCACATTCCTTGGCACTGGCCATTCTCGAATGGCCTCTACCTTTTCAGGATCCACAACGATCCCTTCTTCAGATATAATATGTCCCAAGTAATGGATCTGCCTTTGATAAAATGAGCACTTGCTCAGTTTTGCGTACAGCTGGTGTTCTCTCAACACCTGTAGCACCATTCTTAGGTGTTGTTCATGTTCTTCCTTTGTCTTGGAATACACCAAGATGTCGTCCAGGAAGACTATGACAAACTTGTCCAAATAATCTCTGAACACTCCATTCATTAAGCACATGAAAACAACAGGCGCGTTGGACAACCCAAATGACACCACCACGAATTCATAATGGCCGTACCTTGTTCTAAAGGTGGACTTGCTGATGTTCTCATCCTTTATTCTCACTTGGTGATATCCTGATTGGAGATCTATTTTCGAAAATATTTTTGCATCCTTCAACTGATCAAAAAGATAATCAATCCTTGGCAGAGGATACTTGTTCTTGACAGTAACCTTATTCAAATGCCGAAAATCAATGCACAACCTCAATGTCCCATCTTTCTTCTTCACGAATAGGACCGGGGCTCCCCACGGTGACACACTGGGGTGAATGTAACCTTTCTTTAGTAGCTCTTTGAGATGCAATTACAACTCTTTCAGCTCTGGTGTGCTCATTCTATAAGGAGCCTTCGAAACTGGAGCTGCTCCAGGCATCAAATTTATAGAAAAATCGATGTCCCTCTTCGGAGGTAGTCCAGGTACCTCCTAAAATATGTCCTTGAATTCTTTGAGTACTTTGTGGTCTTCCAGATTCAAGACTTCATTTCGGGATGCTTCTTCCACCCGAGCTGCAAATAATTGATAGCCTTTCCGGTAACATTTCTTCAACTGCATGGCTAAGATTTCCCTAACAACCATGGCTTTGGGAATTCCTTGGATTGTTACCTGATTTCCCTCCTCGTTCAGGTAGGTAAACTTCTTGTTACCACAATCCAGAAGAGCATGGTGCTGGTCGAACCAGTCCATCCCAATTAAGCAATCGTATGAGCCTAAAGGCAGAATGTTCAATTCAGCCTTAGTGCTCATTCCTTTCATGTCCACTGAACATGACTTAACCAATTCAGTGACCTTCCTCTTGGTCCCTATGGCCAACTACACTAACCAAGACTTCTCATGTTTGCTTCTCATTAGATGCAAACTTTCCACCACTCTAGGATCTACATAACTATGGCTAGTCCCTGAATCAATTAAAATAACAAGTGGTTGGTTGTTGATCATACCTTCCACTTCAATCATGTGTGATTGAAATTCTGCTTGCTTTTTATCCAGGGCTGTGTAGATCCTCGTCATTCTACTGCCCATATCCTCCACTATTTTAGCTTGCTGAACGGTATGTACAGTTCTCGCTTTATCATTTTTATGGGGACAATATCTGTACTTGTGGTTTCCTTGACAACCCCAACACTGAATGGGCGTCTGTCTCTATCTTTGTGCTCCCTCTTCAGTCATTATCAGCTCTCTAAATGATGGTTGTCCCTGAAGACTGTTTCTGAAAAAGGAAGGCTTGTTTCCCTTCTGCCTTTGTTCCTTCTTAAACTTCCTCTGATCATTCCAAACCTTCCGAAAGGTGGGATTTTCTCTTTACTGTTCGTATAGACATTTCACCCTTCTTATGGTTTCTTCCATGGTCTTAGGATCGTCATACAGAATCTTGTCACCAATGGAAGGTGGTAGTCCACTCAGGTACCTCTGAATTTTGATAGCCTCGTCTTTGATGAAGGGAACATACTTCAGTAGTTCTAGAAAACTTCATTCATACTCATCAATGGTCATGCTGCCCAGCTTGAGTTCGAAGAAATCCTTCATCTTTTTGTCATAGTATCTTTTAGTTAGGTATTTCTTCTCGAAATACCTCTTAAATTCCTTCCAAGTGACCTCTTTCTCTCGGATGTGCTTCACCTGCACAAACTGATCCCACCACATGGATGCTTTTCCTTTCAGTTGGTACATTGCAATTCTTCCTTCTGCATGGGCAGAATAATTCTACAGTTGGAAGTATTTCTTCATGCCAAGCAACCATGTCTCGACATCTTCCTCCTTCTTATGTTCTCCATCAAATGTTGGAGGCTTAATCTTGTTCATTTCCCCTTTCAATTCCTCCTTTCCAGATTTTCGATGTTTTCTGGTAGGGGATGGGCTTGAACTACTGTGTGTCTTCCTGTCAGAATGTCTTTGGGAGCGACTAAGATGTTGGCTACCACTCCTCAACCTACTTCTTCTCCCATGGGTTTTGCGACTCGTCGTCGTACTTGAGTCTCTTCCCTTCTCAAGTTTCTTCTCTATTCTTTCCAGGCTCTTCAAAAATTTTAAGTTTAATTCACCCTGCCGATCCCTAACTTTCATGAGCTTTTGACTATTAGCTCGGTGAGCCTTGGCCTCTCTTTGCAATCCTTCAATGATTTTCATTATGTGTCCTTCCTTATCCTTCTCTTTTCCATGCCCATTGGAGTTCGATCCTTCCACTCCCATATTGACATCCTTTCCTTCCCGTTCGTCTCCTGTTTCAGAGGCAATCATCACCTTTTCCCACTCCATACTCGGTGTTAGTTAACTAGAGTCCAGACCTTCGTTGAACTCTGCACACGTATTGTGCAATTAAATTCGAAGTTTGTCAGGCCATTACTCCTTCGGAACAATCCATAACATTTATAATCCAATACGAACAAGAACGAAAGACATTTTGATTCAATTAAGTTTTCTGAGCTCTCGTTCGGTTCTGCAATTTTCGTGTTTTCAAAACTTTCATTTTCGACACTTCGAGATTTCAGGACTTTGGGTTTTGGTCCACGAAGATCCAACAGTTAAATATTCGTAGCCATAGTCACCCTTTTTGCAACTCACGATCTCGCGAGTTCGTGAGTCGAAGACCCTCGACTCATTTCCTCTAACCACTGATACCCGAGATGTGACACAGGTATGGCTCCCTCCTCGCTAGCGTCTGCTATGCATGACCGTAGTCTAGGGCTAAGTGCTAGCACTCTTCGCTACTTGCACCTTCATGAGCTATGACATCCAACCCTCGTGCCTCCCTTTCATGAAACCCGGAGAAGCGATGTTGACTTTTCTCCTCTCGTTCTCGCTACTTCGCTACTTCGTGAGTTTTAATATCGAGCTCCCATGCCCTTATCTTGCGAGTCCCCGAAATCGCGAATTACTTTATTCTCCGGGCCCACAGCACAGTTGTCGCCCTTCACCACCGTGGCATGTGGTACATTCATGAGGCCCCACATCGCTTTTTAACGACGTCATCGGGTCCCACCTCTCTCGCTTCTCTTCTCGACCCACTGGCACGTGGTACATCTCCATGTGTCCACATCCATTCCTAGAAAAATCCAACGGTCAGATCTTTCTCAGATCTATGGTGCAGATCCTTTCGGCGTTTCGAGGTTTCGGGTGTCGGAAGTTCATGCATCCACACATCTTGAACTTCCATTTGCCGAAATCATGAATTCACTGTCTACTAACTTACTTGGTCCAACGGTTAAGTTCTTCTCCCACGATCTACGATGTAGATTGTTTCGGGATTTTAGGTTTCGAAGGTGTTCACCTCTTCTCACCTCCCATCTCCCAGAACTTCGATTTCTTCCTCAATCATACCCGCTACCACAATCAACTTTTCCGTTGATTTCTGCAGAATCAGAAACCCCGAATTACTGATGGAGGCCTAGCGCAAGCTAGCTCTTTCTCTCTCTCTCTTTCCGTTCCCATGTGATTGTGGGTCATGATCACAGTTCAAATAAACGCAGTGCCTCTTTGTATTTCTCACCCCAACTTAAAGCTAGCATCTCTTCCTCACATCGGATGGTCGTTACAGACCCAGAGATTCTCCGAAAGAATTCTCGCTCGTTCATTGGGTTTATCATCATGAGAGTCTGAACTCTCGATCACGGAATTCCCAAATTCTTGATCCTTGGTTTCCCGACGTAGTTAATCTCTCGACACGTAACCTCCATCCATCGGACGGTTCAGATCTATCCCAGGGTTTTCACCATGAAAAATCCCGAGCCCTCGTCATCAGGATTCTCGATTCCGTGATTCCCGATTTCCTAAAATGGGTAATCTCACGACACGTGGCCTCCATCGTTCAAACGGTCTAGATCTATTTTGGGGCTTTCGTCCCTATTCATTGGGGTTTTAACCCTCGGATATCCCCTGACAGATCCAACATATGTCGGGTTTTCTAGCCGAGATCTGACGGCTCAGACGGTTCCTAACGAATTTGGGATTTATCATATCGCGATTTCCACACTCCTGTGCAATTTCCAAAGGGATTTAAACCCTGTGCACATTTTCCAGATCTAACAGTCATGAGGGTTCACCTTCCCTCCCAAATAGATCCTAAAGCTCCTACACTTCTGGTGTGGAGTCCTCTCTCCCTGTCGACTTATACCACACTGGCGGCGGTTTCATAACGCTGCTATACCTTCTGAGCTTAAAAACTCGTCAAGTAACTCCTTGACACTTTGGAGAAAACCAAGGTCCGAAATTGGCCTTCCAGACCCAATTTCCCCTCGCATTCTCGGTCCAAAGACCTCTCCACTGGCCCATCTAGGCTCAGTGTCAAAACCTTGGCTCTGATACCAAACTGTAGCACACCTTTTATGCTACTAACCACTTTGTACATAACTCATACAGATGTTATACAATTCACATGCATTTAAACAAATAAACACATTTAAGTTCAGAGTAAAACATACTATTTACTGCTATAATTAACAATCAATAATGTATCATATTAATTCATATACATAGCGGAAATCATGATACATAAGCAGCACAGTCATGCAAAACATGATTAAAGCATAATCAGATACTTATCTTCTAACAATGGTAGATTCCACCAACCAAGTGCAGGCCTTCCACGAACCTCCCAGCCTTAGATCACACTGCACATCAGCTCAACAGTGGGTCACCCCTGAGCTGGGACTAAGCTCCACCCCTAGGCAAGGAATCCTAGACTAGGCTGAGGTTACAGGGAAAAAAACACATAAAATCTGGAAGGATTCTTCCCAGGATGCCATCTTACGCCCACTACTATCTGACTCTCATTCCCCACATGCCTGTTCCGCCCAGGAGTATACACCTTCACAAGCTCTAACCTCCCTCTCTGGGTCTTGGAAACAGGCCAGATCAGGAAGTCTCAGAGCCTGAAGCTGGTTCTAGACACTCTCTGGAAGAAACCTCTTCCAACAACATCCACCTCCCTCAGCTAGAGAGAGATCACACACAGGCTCAATCACAACTCGCGTTGGCCATCAAGCCACGCACAGTCCAGCTCTGCGTGGTTACCATAGCCAACTGAAAATACAAACACGACCTCTCAAACAGGCTCAACAATGGCTCGAGGCCTCATAGTGATGGTTCACAGGAATGCGTGATGAGTAACTCCTACAGGGGTCGACACAGACTCCACGACTCAGAACGGAGGGTGAGACTGGCTCTTCAGAACAACACAGGCTTTCTCACTGGTTCAACAATGGCGGAATGGTTCAGGGTCTCGGCTTCGGAACAGAGCCTCCACGCATAGGTTCGATCAGTCAGACAGAGGATGTGCACAGACTATCAAAGACAATACGGGTTCACGACTCTCAGAGCGCACGCGGTATTCTTGCAGAGGTTGGGTTGGTCATACTGTTCAACGCTCTCTACACACTCAGGTAGTCAGGTGGAATGGAGGAGGAACCCTTCTCACGGCTCTCCCTGGCCGTTTTATTTGCATGCGTCAGGGTTGACACTTGTCACCCATGAAACTGCATGTGTTCCACCAGCACACGTCTCCCTTGCATGTTCTCCCCTTGCCAAAAACTTAGGATAAAACATAAAATGCACATGTCTTTTTGGATAATATTAAAATATTATTCCCAGGCTTAAACCCCCTAGGCTCAACACTTAGCCCCTTTTCCCACCTTCAGCCCCTAATTCCTTTCCCACCCTATGGATGCTTAGTCCCCCTTCACTCATTCATCGTGGTCGGTCTGCACATGGCGGTGTTTATATTTTATTAATTGTTCTGCGCGATTACATATACAACAACAGACTCCTAGCCTTTAACACTTAGGCTCCCTGGCCTAACAACACATAAGCCTCAAGCTTATAAGAACTCAGCTCACCAACCTATAAATCATAATTACAATTCTTTTCAGAACATGGTTCACTACGGGGCTCGGCCTTGGGGACACTACAAAAACCAAAGAAAGTTTGGAAAATAGAAGCAAGAGAAGAAACATCCTTTTTCATACTCGCCCCCCTTTTTTATTTGGAAAATAGGTTAGTCTTTACTTTAAGGTATGAAAAGACACTTAAAAAACACCACCACGTAGTTACAACAATGACCTGATTATTATATTACCTTTTATCTTTTGAAAAATTTTATTCTAGTAAAAATCTTTTACCCCACTCTACATGAACACAATTAATGTATGTCAAAAATTATCCTTATGAGAACCAATTTCCACTCTTTAACACATCACTATCTAACCATCAAAGTGGCCCTACATTACACATAAAGTATTTTCCACCATGCACTAAGCCAATCATTAGCTTAGTGCATGGTTCACAATGCATGTTATGTATAGGTTGCCAGTGCATGGATTCCCACCCCATCACTCTGGTATAGTTCCGGATGATGACTCTCGAGTTTTAAATCCAAAGAATCTTGAGTTTTAAATCCGACGATTATGACTCCCAAGTTTTAAATCTGGCGATTGTGTTGTCCCATTTGTTAGAACTCTGTAAATTTTGTCTGGTTGATAGACAAACGACAGAGGTAACTCTTTCAACCAACTTTAGATCCGGGCACTATCGTGCTCAACTCAGAGAGGGCTCTCTCGTGTCACTTGATATTTCTTTGGCAATCAGTGGCTAGATTTAGTTTGTTTTGGGGTTTTTTTATAAAGTTGCTGGCGAGGAAGGGTAGGGACACTTAGGGCTATGGATTCGAAATTCTGGAAGTGAATGAAAATAATGACTGGCTGATAGAACTCTCTAGAGGATAAAGGCTAAATGAGGCAATGAATCTAATTTGTAAAATCACATTTAAATAGAGTGTAAGAGGAAGGAGAAAACAAATAACTGCATCAGAGCATTACTGAAATGAATTATGAATTATTTAAAAATAAATACACACATTTTAAATTGCTTAAGCCGAGAGCATCATAAGATGAATTCTGAGCTTTTAACTATCTAATTTAAACATAAGAAAGTGCAAATGGAATTAAAGAACACAGGAAATACATACAATGAGAGGAGACAAAACTCATATCACCACCATTAGAATCTTTTCATAGAGACTTCAAAAACTTCTGCATATGTATTCAATTCAGCTACAAAAAAATTACAATTGAGTTTAGAAACAACTAAAAGGTGCCATTGCACTTCTGCCAACATTAATCCATTCATAACTTCTAGTATTTATAAAAACTAGAAACTGATTACAATAGCTGAACTGAAACGTTTCAACCTCTAAAATTAACTATAATAATTACATTTGACAGTTTCGGTATGGGAACCGATTACAATTATCGATCAAACAAAAACGTTCCGTGTATCCACGACCGATTTCTATGACTCTTTCTTGGCATAGGGGCAGATTGAGGGTTCAATGCTACAACAACACACCGACAAAGCCCTAACTACCGACCCTTTCGGCAACACCTGTGAAGAAGATGAAGTCTCACCCAAGGTAGAGGCAGGGGTGGTTGCAGGACTCAAGTGTCTGCAACCTTAGCTGGGACACAGATCTGTGATTGTACTACTTAATAAAGAACTTAGCATCATCAGTTCCTCAAACACAATAAATATCTTCTTTGCTGATAAAATAGAGCTTCGCAACATTCACACTAATCTAATGTATTTAAGAACTTAGCATGGGTATATAGATTAGATTTAGCAGATCAAGCACTAAGCATAGTCATATAGATCAGATCTAACATTCTCACATATCATTAGCACTAAGCATAAGTAGATCTATCTAATCATCTCAAAGCACTTAACAAATAACATATAAATGCATTAGAACATCGCATAGAGCAGAGTAACAAAGTATTTACATGGTTCACCCCCACCCTAGGGCTACGTCCACCAACTCTTCTTCTTTATTGTCTTCAGTCAATCTCTTACAAGCACAGAGCCTCAAAACCCTACTCCACATAGGACATAAAATCTGCACAGCTCGCTAGATCCTTCTTCCTCGCGTTACAACAAAAATCCTTCCATGGTTTGTTACAACCACTTGCACTTAGCTCTGCAAGTCTCTTACAGTCATGCACAAAGCATCTATAAACCATACTTGAACTTAGAACATAGCCATCTTGCATACACCACATAGATGAACCACTACTTCTATCTAGCCTAAGCATCTATTTATATATTACAAAATAGGCCTAAACATGGGTAAACCCATGGGCCGACATCCCATTCCCGTTATATATTCCCATATCCCAAAAAGGACTCAGAAAGGGGTCAAGATCCTGCGATCTCTGCTTCATTTTTCACTCCTCCTTCGACAGGTTTTCAAAGTCCAAAATAGGTCAACATGACCAAGAATCTCCCAAAACTTGGTCAAGGGCCAACAGGCCCCCAATACTCATCTGTGAATCATCCCGGGTCACTCTGGTCTGACTAGTTCTGCCTCGAATGCCTCAAGCTTGGCTTGAGCTGCTTCAACTTGCTGTTGTGCTACGACCTCTTTCTCGACGAACTCCTAGATCACTACGTCGTTCACTGGCCCTTCTAGGCGCTGTTTTGTTGCGGTGACAACTTGTTCTAGCTCTGCTCCTCAGCTTTCAACCTTTGTGAACAATTGGCATGCCTTATCTTGTACTAGTTGGAGTCGTTGAGTTACTTCCATAACTCTGCTTTGAATCATATTGATCTACTACTGGGCAGTACGTTGCTCTTGAGATCGCTTCATTATTTCTACGACCGACAGGGCTTTCAGCTGCACCTGTAGTGTGTCTGCATGCTGCTTTGTTTCCTCAAGCTGCGACTCCAATGCCTGTAACTCTAGATTCTCAGTGAGGTTCTCATATTTTTGGGTGCTATGATTACTTAACTGCTTGCATTCCAGGGGAAGAGATTTTAGTCTATCAACTGCACTGTGGGCAGTTGCTTCCCTTAGGTCTCTTATGTCATGTGGGGTTTCGGGCACAGTGCGTAGTTCCAAATCTGCGATGCGTTGTTGTAGTTGCTGGATCACTTCTTCAAGTTGCACCACCTGCTGAGGAATTTTCTCTTCGGTCTTTACTTCTATGACTGTCACAGAGCAAAGTGCTCTGTTGACCATTTAGTTTACTTCGAGTTGATCTGTGAGAAACTGTTCCTTTCTTTGCTGTAACTGTGCTTTTTCTTCATCCCACTCCGCTTGGAGAGTAATCATTTCCCATTCTGCAGTACGACATTGCTCTAGAAGGGCTCCCTATACTTGTGCTAAATCCTGGGTGGCTTGCACTGTTTCTTCCCATGATCATCGAAGGCGAGCTTGATTGTATCAATGTTTTGGTGGAGTTGAGCTGGCTCATCTCCCAGTTCTAGTGTTCCCAATATAAGAGGCACAATGGAAACTATGCGGCTGGACTGTAGTGCCTGTTGGACCCCTTGGAGCTCGACCTCAATTCGGTTGTACATCTCCTCTTGCTTAGCCTCTTGCTTCTCTGCTATCTCCAATGAAACATCTTCCAGGGCTTCTATGATGAAATCAAAGTCATCCGGGGTGAGGATGGTCTGCATCTTAGTCATGGAGGCTTTCGATTTCTTTCTAGAAGAAGGTTTCGGAGGGGAAACCTTCCTTTTCTTCAATGGGTTCTCCTCATCTTTAGGCGGTGTTACTTCGCCTTTCTTTTGTTCGGTCTCTATGCCATTTATCTCTTTGCCATCACCCCCTCACTTTGGTGATATGGAAGTAGTCTTCACTGAGGTACTGCTTACATCTTGGGCTTCTTCAGTTTTCTTTGTCTTGCTGGGTCCAGGTGTATCATGCGTTGTTTCTAGACTGTCAATGTCGGACATCTCTACAGAGTCTACTGGAATGAGGAGGTCCGCAGACCAATCCTTGGTGATCTCCTCCAAGTCCTCCTCTGTCAGCTTGTAATAGGACTAAAGTTGCTACTTGTGTTTGTCAGCGCGTGCTGTGATATAAATAAAATGTCGATCATCGCTGAAATTCATCAAAGGCCAAAACCTGTGGAGAGTATTCGGGGTCATACAAGGCTCGGACTGGATGGATGTCTTCAGCTGATTGTAGTATGTATGGAACACGACATTTGACTGCCATTTCTTATTCATGTCACTGGAATACAACAGTGTACTGAACTTCACGGCCAAAGTTTCAAAGGGATCGATGTCCAGGAAGGTCGCATCTTCTGGCATCTCCCAGACAATAAAAGCGATCAGGATTAATAGCCAACTAAAATGAAATTTGTATACTTGGTCATGTGCTTCTCTGTAGTCGAGTTCTAATTGGTTCACTAGGTACTTTGCCTAGTTCATCTGAAGTCCTTCTGCGCACTTTCCTGTGAGGTCGACTACAAAATCAGTCACTTGGGTGGGTTGGTTCTTTCATACTAACTTTCCTACGATCAATTGACAGGCGAAGTGCACTGCGCTGCTCTAGATAGAAGCTACCTTGTAGCCTCACATTCCCTTTTCGACATATCCATATGTGTCCTTGATCCTTTGAGATAGAGCATGATCCATGGTTTTTCTGAGATAGAAATCATGTGGGTCAGGGCCTTGCATACTCAACCCTATGATCCAATTGATCAATGTCGGATCCACTATGATATGTCGGTTTAACCACAAGTATCTGCCATGGTAACAGGACACCAACAACTTGACGCATGCATTCACCTCTTGGTGTCTTCTGAAGTGAGGAATCTTTAGGACGTTGAGCAGTGAGGATTGCGCGAGGTTCATAGTCCATGATTCAGGAATTATCTTTGAATTCTTTCCCTTTGTTCTGGTCAGGTACTTATGTGGGGCGAGCATGTTATAGACCTTCCTTTCATCAAGGTTGAAGTCGCTAAACTTCAACGCTTCAATATTTTCTTGGTCTGCACAAACTGCGCGTATCCCTTTCGGGAGGTACACAGTGACCAAGGCGTAGTCAAAGTATCTGGGCACACTGTCTCGATTTATTGCACCACTTAGAGGTGGTAGATAGGCGGGTAATATGCTCAGAATCAATTTAGCATTCACTAAGTCATCCTTGTGCTTGGTTCACTTTTCATCTACTGGTCGGGATGGTCTGGCTTGAGCAGTGGACGGAGAGGCTAATAGTCCTCTCATCGACGATTATTGTGCACCTGTAGACAATCCTCTCTTTGACATGACTCTTTCAGTCATCAAGTCGAGGAGTACTTCTGTCACTGATTCTTCAACTGCATTGAGCTCGTCGGACAAATTCTCTCGGGATTAATTAGATCGGGGTCAAATTAACTTAGACACTGCACTAGAATAAACAACAAGAGTGCGATGATAACTGTATACAATTCACTTAGTCCGCGGGCTCAAACTATTGGTTAGCAAAAGTGTTCTCAGTGTGTGGCGTGATGGGATAAATAGGTAACTCAACAACGGGTCTCTTGTAACGGGTATGAATCCTTTTGTTCGGTCCATTATGGATTGGTCCAACGGTCTGATGTCGAGCTGTCTGACCATAAATGTCTTTCTATCCATTCAGAGTGTCGGTCGAATGGTTATAATGTCCCCAACGACTATATTGCTTCGTCATGGAAAAGTACCATGTGTCACTATTCTGATATCCCGGTGAAGCTCCAATTCTGCAAATTTTCTTTCTGCGAGGTCCCCTCTGGAACCTTCTGTAACTTCTCAATCTTATCCCTCTTCTTACTTAACTTCCTAGCCTTCTTTCCAGTGAGCTTCATCTTAGTATTCCTTTTTCCATTCTGATTCTTATCTTCTTTTGACATAGTCACTGCACGCTGTTGAGATTCTTTCCTAGGATTCAGGAGTAATACCTATTCTTTATCTAGGGTAGGTACTTCAGTCTTCTTTGGGTCTTCTAATTTTCTTTCAGCTTTGACATCTGGATTGCTAGTGTTAAATAGCTTTGATCTTCTCTCCTGTTCTTCAATCAAGGGTGCGATTCTTCAGGTCATGAAATCTTTTAACTCTTGTTTCTTCTGCTCCAAAACTTATTCTTCTTCTGTTCGTCTGATTTGATCTCTGTCAATCCAAGGTTTTCCTATTAACATGGTAAATGGGGCGCTGTCCTTAATAAATTTAATAATCTCAAAATCTTCTTCTGTCAAAGTTCCATTGGCATTCATAGATATCTGAGTAAGATTTTCACATAGGTTTATCAGCTTTCCTTTGAATAACCCTATTCCTCCTAATGAAGGAATCATAGAAGGATTCCCTATAGCTTCCCAAGTTCTCTTGGTCATGATATTCACCTGTGTTTCCTCATCTAGAACACAATCAATGTCGAAGTCTCCTATTCTTGCTTCAATGCATTCTTTTTCTTTGAATATCTCTGATAAGCTGACATGTCAGTGGTCATTCAGGGTTTCTTTTATCTGTAGCAATGCTTTCTCTGATTCTTTCTGGGGTTCTTCCATAGTTTCTGGATCTGCCTTAGGGTTTTCTTGATTCAGATTCATTCCTTCAATCTTAGCAATCATTCTAGGGCAATCCAACACTTCATGGTCCATAGCTTTGCAACAAATACATCTAGGTCTTCTCCCAGGGCATTCCTTAGCAAGATGTCCTGGTCTTCTGCAACTGTAACAGAGGGTTAATCCTCTCTTTATTTTAAATTATCCCCAATTTCTCTTGTATTGCGCACTAGGATCATAGGAGCTAACCTGCAAAAAATTCTTTCTAGGATCATGCATCCATTGGTTAGGCCAAACATTTTTTCTATGCATAAGTATAACATATCTTTCACTATTCTTATTAGATCTACTCATATCAAACCTTCTTTCATCTATTAGTGCCCTAGTTTTCAATCTAATATAGACCCAGTTAAACATACCTAGATCCATACTCTAGAAACAAAAATTTCCACTTATCTTACTTCTACAGAGCACAAATATTTCAGATATAAAACTTTTCACTATTCTTACCTTTTATCAGAGCACAAAGATTATAGATATTACCTCTTTTAATTAGAAATTCTCACTTTTACTTTTCTTAGAGCACAAAGCTTTTAGATCTTGCTTCTTTCCTTCAGATCCGACCTCTTTTCTTCAGATCGAGCTTCTTTCTTTAGCACAGAGATTTATAAATCAAGTAGAATACTGCGCACTAGGGCAACAAATCTACGCACAGGGCTTTCACAATCTCAGGTAGAATCTTTGCACAAAGCTTCTTCTTCCTTATTTCCCAGTAATCACAGTTTCAGGTCTCGGCAATGGAACCATTTGTTGGCACAGGGGAAGACCCATGGTTCAATGCTACAACAATGCACCAACAAAGCCATAACTACTGGCCCTTTCAGAAACACCTGCGAAGCAAATGAAGTGTCACCTGAGGTAGAGGCAGGGGTGGTTGTAGGACTCAAGTGTCTACAACCTTAGCCGGGACACTGATCTATGATTGTACTACTTAATAAAGAACTTAGCACTATCAGTTCCTCAATATGCAATCAATATCCACTTCGCTGATAAAACAAAGCTTCGCAACATTCACACTAATCTAATGTATTTAAGCACTTAGCATAGGTAAATAGATCAGATCTAGCAGATCAAGCACTAAGCATAGTCATATAGATCAGATCTAACATTCTCACATATCATTAGCACTAAGTATAAGCAGATCTATCTAATCATCTCAAAGCACTTAGCAACTAACATATAAATGCATCAAAACATCGCATAGAGCAGAGTAACACAGTATTTACGTGGTTCACCCCCACCCCGGGGCTACGTCCACCAACTCTTCTTCTTTATTGTCTTCAGTCAATCGGTTACAAGCATAGAGCCTCAAAACCCTACTCCGCATAGGACATAATATCTGCAGTGCTCGCTGGATCCTTCTTCCTTGCGTTACAACAAAAATCCTTCCATGGTCTGTTGCAACCACTTGCACTTAGCTCTACAAGTCTCTTACAGTCATGCACAGAGCATCTATAAACCATACTTGCACTTAGCACATAACCATCTTGCATACACCACATAGATGCACCACTACTTCTATCTAGCCTAAGAATCTATTTATATATTACAAAATAGGCCTAAACATGGGTAAACCCATGGGCCAACATCCCATTCCCGTTACATATTCCCATATCCCAAAAAGGACCCAGAAAGGGGTCAAGATCCCGCGATCCATGCTTCGTCTTGCGCTCCTCCTTTGACAGGCTGTTGAAGTCTAAAATAGGTCAAGATGACCAAGAATCTCCCAAAACTTGGTCAAGGGTCAACACTCTTTCACTTTTGTCTTCTCCGTTTGTCCCACCTAGTCCTCTTCCGAACACACTATCTTTGTGACACTTGGAGGCTATTTGCTGGTTCTTGGAAAATTTCATTTTGTCTTGCCTAGCCGCACTATCTCTTTCCACTGCAAGTAAGAAGGGATATCGTAATCCATCATTTCCTTTACCAGGATATCCAGGTCAATGCAAATGGCATAAGTCATGGTTGGCATCCTGATAGTCATTGTCTTGAACTAATTTAAGATCTCAAATTCTGTGGTCAAATATTCCACCAGATTTGTCCCTTTCAAGTTTTCCTCCAGGATTTCGAACTTGGAGTGATCCATTCTGCATTGGGCGAGGTGAGATTTGTACTCCTCCTGATCATATACTTTCCATTTTCCATCCCAAAATGATGGGAGGCCTTTGACGAACAACTCTTCAAACAGATCTTTGAATTCTTGTATGCTCTGCTCCATCTGCATGGCCTTGGTTTGGACTGATTTAAGCAAGTTATGCTTGGAAATAACTCTTCTAGCCCAAATGATCAATGTGGTCTTGTATTTGACCCCAATTGTCTGAAGTTTGGTAGTGGGAATGGAATTCAGTAGATTTATAGCATTCTGGGCCCACTCCGAGGGTTTCTTTGCCAGCGTTTCACTCACAAAGGTGCATCTGCTTTTGGCTGCGATGGCCATGCTATATTTGTCATCGATGAAATTTAAGTATACCCTGAACTTAGCAAATTCGACAGCAATAGAGTCCCAAATGACATGTTTGGCACCCTGCAATAGTCCTTTGACTTTCAACATTGTCTCCAACTTATCTACTCTTTCCTGTAAAGCTTTATTCTCTTTCTGGAACTGAGTCATCTTCTCATCCTTTATTCTTATTTCTTGATGCAGCTTTCCTATGTCTCCCTTAAGGTTCTTGATTTATTCAGCTTTCAGGCTAATTTGGGACATAGCCTGAACCAATCCATCAATGCTTTTCTCAATTTATACAATAGAGGGTGCAACAACAACCATGTCTACTGCTCCCATCTGTCCTTGTGACCAATTCATCTTTTCCTTCTCCAGTTGCAATACTTTGGCCTTGTAATTCAATTCTTCTTGTCGAAATGTCTCTTTATCTTGTTCTAGAGAAACCAACTCTACTGTTTGTGGATGCTCTGTGGAAGACATATTTAGCCTTTTCTTCATGCTTTTAATCATCTTGTCTTTCTCTTCTAAGGAATATTTTACTCCCTGAGGGCCTTCAGATTCTAATCTCTTGAGTTGAGTCTGCCAAGCTCTGCTAGATGCTTTCTCTTGTCTCAACTGTCCCTCTAACTTAAGTGCATGAATTGTCAACCTTGACACTTTTAAGCTCAGACCCAGGTAGTCTGAATATAGCATGTCACTGGTGTTTATATGGAATTTCACCTTATCTGGGGCACTGATGTTTTCATAATGTAGCTTGACCTCAAACACTTTATTCTCATCTGCAATTGGTATGTTGAGTGTCTTTTTCTCTATATCTCTGACTGAGAATAGAGAAGACCTATGTTGAGAAATATTTTCCACCTCAGGTATCAACTCCCTTATTTCACTCATGGCCAAACTTCCTTTCAAAGCATATTTATTTTCTAAATCTTCTTTAGATTGGTAGACTGCTCCAGGTGCTTTATCAAAAATGTGCTTTTTGCTGCTGAATTCTCTTGAGCTGATTTCACTTTGGGGCATGCTTCTTTTACCAGCTTCTTCCTTGTTGGTGCCACTCTCCACCATATCCATACGTACTTTCTCCTTAGGCTCTTCTTCCTCCAGATCTACTGTTTGTGGAGATTGTTTGATCTTTATCTTCTTGGGAGCAGTCTGCTGACTACTAGTGCCTAGGGCCTCCGAACTGCTTCTCTTGGTGTAGGCAATTACTTTGGGAACTTGGAATGTCAGCTTCTAAGGGGTTTGTTGTGTTTGAGTCTGTTGTAGGGTTGGCCCCACTTGTTGTGTTTGAGCAGGCTGCAAGATGGCTTCCATATCAGCACAGGTTTCCAAATTTGCCAATTTGTCAAAAACTTCAACATACTCATGTTCATAAGGGTCATGTTTTCTTATCAATATTCTTTTAGATATGACCTGATGTGGATCATACCTTCTCCCTTGTAGCTATGAAAATCCAAACTCCTTGATTTTGGCTTGGATCTGAGGTAAGCAGGCTCTAGTCTTCACAACAAAGGGTCCTATGATGAAAGGAAATTTCAGGTTGGACACCTTGTACATTTTCAGGAAATGTTCTGTCTTTGAGATGATTCTTTACCTGATGAACTCCAGGGAAACGAATTTGGGTGTCAAAAATATAGGGAGAAGATAAGGTGCCTCTTGACAACCATATACCCAAATTACTGTAGAATGCATGAACAAATAGTCTCCTACTCCATTTTCTAAATTTTTTTGCAAGTAGCTTTTCATGTCCTCCAGGACTCTTGGTAAGATGGTGTTGAAGATCAAGTTGTAAACTTTGGACATGATCTTATTTATGAAAATGAGAATTGTGATTCTTTTGCATTCCGTGGAAATGAATGCTACTTCAAGGAACACTTTCTTGTTTGTCTCCAGGAACATTTTCAACAAGTATGTGTAATACCTAAAGTGTCGTAGTGATTGGAAGTTCACTAGTTGTTTATTTACATTATCAGCTATAAATTTATCAAAATTGATACAGACTGACTGACTGGATTCTGACTAAAAAAAGGTTAACATAAAACCTAACATGACCTCAACTACATATTTGTCATTATCTAGACCTAAAATCTGACTGAGTATGGAACAGGCACACTAGACCTCAATAACCATGGCGTTTACATTCATGGGCAGCGACAGACTCTCAAAATACTGCTCGGGTTTGAAAATTGTCTGCAAAAATAGGTTTTTGACCTCGGGGGGACATTCCCTCTAAGTTGTAACTATATTTTCTTCTTCAAAGGGTTCAAACACTGCGGAGGGAGACTCTGGTATGCCGAGGGCGTGGAAAATTTATGGGCTATCTACTCTGTATAGGACCTTTGATCCAAATTCATTTAAAATGACCTTCTCTTCTTGTGAGTATTGTTCCGTGCACCAGCCTATGAATTCTGGGAAAGGAAATGTGACTTTGACGATGTAAGGGACTATGGAGGCTTGGATTGCCTCGATAAAGGGTATTTGTCTCCCTACATGATCTGACAAATTGGCTCTAGACACAGAGACAGGTGAGATGGTTATTTTGGTGTCAAACACATCAGAGTCTCTATCGATTAGGGATTCTTCGCTTGGCGGGGGATCTTGCTATGTTACGGACAAAATGACAGGATCCATGGTGATGATGAAAAATACCTTCGAATGAGCGGAAGACGTGTGAATTTGGTGCATTGTTGAGATTAGGTTCGATTGGAGCGGTTGCACCACTTTTAATGTTCAAATGATTTGAAAAAAACATAAAATAATGAAAAGGGTCCCCCTCCCTTATATATGATTCCCGATATCGTGGACGAGGCAAAGCGGTTTGGGGTAGACCGCTTTTTGCCCGGATATGCATCTGGTGGTGCCACGTGGTCTTGGCCCTCTTTCAAATAATTAAACTTCGCACTAGTTCTTTGCCCGATATGGCTGCTGACTGTTGATCTATGGTGCCTGAGATCTGTGGCCTGTTGAGTCCTGTCAACTCCGTGCCTCTACTAGATTTAACTGTTTTCCGCTAGGTGTGTCCCCGTCCTCCAAATTATCGCGTCTTTGTTGGACATATTGTCATTGATGTCAACAGTCAATGTGATGATCTGCTGTTACCGATGAATTACCACATATGAGATTTTCATTGATGTCAACAGTATATGTTAGAAGAAGATGTCAAAAAATATGCAGAGATCGAAGCACAAGATCAGGAGGAGGAGTGAACAGGAGGAGAAAACAATATGAAGATCAAAGCTCAGAAGGAAGAGCGCATTGCATGGTATATCAGGTAGCAAAAGAAGCGAACAGGTTGAATAAATTCATGATTATTGTTGATCATGATAGGATCAACAATGTTCCTATGATAAAATCTCAGGAGGGTTTGTGAATGAAGATAAAATCTCATAAGGAAGAAGTGCATTGTAGAAGTATCATTGGGATCGATGAAAATATTGAGAAGTGGACCAATGCACGGGAAAAGGTGAGAAGTCTCAACAACCGTCCGATCAAGGAAATTGACGATGTTGATTGTCTCATATAATGGACAGCGGTCATATGAGTGACCGTGGGCTTGAGGATCATTAGAGGATCATGACCATCGGATCTGCAAGCCAGATCAACGACAGTAATAAATTGTGGAGATCAGAAGGAGAATTAAATGACTTGCTAGTTCCAACCCCGCAATTGGTCTAGATTGTCATATCTCATAGACTCGGATATCGACGACTGTGGTTGATCCAACAAGCGATCATATTAATTCGGATTGAGTTGTGACCATCGGATGCACAATTGCCAGATCAACGATAGGGACAGATTGCAGAGATTGAGAGGAGAATTAAACATCACGCTATTTCCAATCCCACAATTAGTTAGGATCGTCAGATCTTATAGATTCAAAGATCGACGACTGTGGTTAACTCACCAATAATGCACAACTTCAAATTGTGGAGTTTGGGTGTCGAGTTAAATCACTCGCAAGTTGTGGTTCCACAATCATAGTTGACCATTGATCTGCTTCGAGTGTCTTCATGACCATTAGATCAAATTTTAGTGGAAGGAGAGGATAAGTTGAAAGGGTTGAGAATTTGATCATCCGAATACCCATCGACCATCGGATCAAACCCGATTCATGTTAGTTGTCAGATCGAGTTAAAGTGGAAGGACAGGATAAGCTAGAATATCTGCATCATAGAAAGATAAAGCTGTCGATCTAATATGGTGATCAATGAACATAATTTGTTTGGGTATAAATATGTGAGGAGGTTACGCTCCAGAAAGTTTGAGATTTGAAATTATTGAAATGCGAATTTTCATCAGCCATTGGATCATTCTAAGTGGAAGGACAAGATAATCTAGAAGAGATGCATCACAAAAATATCGAGTCGTCGATCTAAGATCTTGATCAATGAACAACATTCATTTCAGGTATAAAGATGTGAGGAGGTTACACTCCATAAGTTTGAGACTTGAAAAACCCGAAGCCCGAAAATCCGAAATGAACAAGGACCATCATATCTGGAGGATATACGATGACTGTTGGACCAGGGTTGTTGTTCAACAGACCACGTCAACAAGAACATGTGGCAGACCAGTTCAGAAGACCACGACAACAAAGGACATGTTAGTAGACCACGTCAGCAAATACACATGGAATAATTAGATTATGACAAGTGTCAAGAGGAAATTAGCTCGTGCCATGTCAAAAAGTGACATAAGAAAGTTATGTCACTCCAGAAGAATTACTTCGGGAGTTTCACCACCAAGAAATGTTAAAAGTCCCGAAGTCCCGAAGGACGAAGACCCGAAGCCACTCTTAGCCGTCGATCTAAGATACCCTTCAGATACTATCCTGACCGTTAGATCAAGGATATGAACATGTGCCACATGAGGAGATCCACATCAGCAAGACTACGCTAGCAAGGACACATGGCACAATCAGATAATGATAAGTGTCAAGTTGAATCGACATTTCAGGTACATGAAAATCATGAATCTGAGTGACAGGTGGCAGCTACTCGGATCGTGACATGTCATCAAGTGACGTAAGCAAGTTACATCACTCAGGGAGTTTTTATTCAGGAGTTTTACCACCAACACTTGCCCAAAGTCTCGAAGTCCTGAATGTCGGAGTCCCGAAGTGGACACGAGACGTTCGATCTGAAAGATCACTTCGGGAGCATTCTTGATCATCGATCTACTACAGTGGAAGGATAGTGTAAGTGGAAATGTTAACCGACAACAAGTGATCTCCACCATATTATGAATTACCACAACAGGTGATCACTCCGGAGGAAAATGGAGCTGCGTCTATTCGAAACCTCCGAACTCCCGAACGTTGAAGTCTCGAAGCGGACATAAGTCATCCGATCTGAAAAATCGCTTCAGGAGTATTCTCAACCGTTGATCATACTATAGTGAAAGTTGAGGCTTGAGAATTCCGAATCCTGGAGATGTGAAAGGATCACAGCCATTGATCTGAAAGGGACACGCGTTAGTGGATTGTCAGCTTTGGAAGATTGATGTATGGAGGAGAGAAGGGGTTTTAGATTTGAAATCTCCGAAGTCTGGAGACCTGAAGGATATCTGAACCATTGATATGATGTTAGGTGAACTCTCAACCATTGATCAAAATACAGTGGAAGGATAACGCAAGCATAATAGCCAAAGTCCCAGAGTAAATGGTGGCCAACCATCTCATTGCTTGATTAAGTCCTGGCCGTTGCATTAAGAAATGAAGTATATGTCCAAGGATCATACATGACCATTGATATGGTTCAGTGATATAAATTTGAACCATCTGATCTATTTGGCGATATCGTATTCGGGAGTTTTGAAAGGTTGGAAGTCACAAATACCCGAAGGGCAAAGTGCCAAAGTTACGAAAACTGTCCATCTCATCAAGAAGATTGAATCGTGATAGTTGATTGATAAGCGCTCAAGTGCTTGTCTCGCCTAGCATCTGGTCAATGCCATTGGTCATATGGTAAAGAGATTTTAAAGGGAAGAATGTAATGCATCGCTTAAATTGTTAAGCTTGTGGTTCTACGCTATTGATCATATGAACATGGTTTGAAGGAAGCTTCGATCTCTATTATCACAAATATGAAGGAAATCGATCCATGCCTGTGATCGATTTATGAAAGTAAAGGGGATTCTAGGTGTAAAGTTGAAGACCCAGAATGATGATCTTTGGTGGTCCCAAAAGTCTTTGTAAATAAACAAGTTAGTTATAACTTGTTTCTCAAGTTGGCTCAATAACTTAAACAAGTTTTGAGCATAAGAAACTATAAATACAACCATGATTGGCTCACTAAGGGTGCTTTGTGCTTGTTGAAGACAAGACATGCTTGTGGAAAAGTTAGGCTCGCTGAGAAAGAGCGGCCCGCATAGAAAATGAAGGAGATACAGACCTGAGTTCCGTGAAAATATCAGAAGGAAGAAGAAGTGAAGAAGGTGCAGATATCAGAGGAAAGATAAAGTGAAGAAGGAACGAATTTTAGACAAAGGATGAAGTGCGGTGATGAGCATTTATGGTATAACTCTGATCATGAGATAGAGTTGATTCTATAATGGATCATTTCTACTAGAGTTGAATGAACTCTAGTTGGATAGACTGTGTTCTATCAGCAAGTTGGGTCTTGTGGCAAGCTGGGTCTTGCTTAAGAGTTGGCGCTGGGAAAATACTTATTATTATATTCACATATATTCATATAAATTATATACAAACATCTGGTATCTTCTGTGTCCATTGTGATTATGATTTGATTATTCTTAATCTGTTCAAATATGTTTTAACTGATAACTTGTAAGAATAAAAGTTAGAAAAGTACACACACTAATTCACCTGCCCCCTCTTAGTGTGGGTGGTGTGTTCAACAGTCTCTACACTGGTTTATCCCTCCACTAAGTCCCGAGACTTGGATTTCATAAAAAAATTGTTATGGTGATAACATGGGCTCCAACTGGGGATGCTATCCTCCCTGCGAGGTAGCAAAGAATGGTAGACTGAGTGCCTACCCATTGGGCTGTGATTTATTCCTGTGATCTGACTCTACCAAACTTTATTCAAAAACTCAAAATTGACCCAGCATAGCTCAGGGCCTTCGCCTCGAGCTTCAACTATGCTGCTTTTATTTCCACTTCTTCATGCAAAAAGAAAAAATGAAAATGATTATGTACAATGAATGGAAGGGGTGATGATTGTTTCAACGATATACTGTTTGAGGAACTTGTCATTCACAGGCCCTCCTCCAACGATGTCTCCATTACTCTCCTACAAAAGTTAGGCATTATTTCCATGGTATGCTGCAATATTGAATGGTCCTAGCCATAGATGGTCAAACTTCCCATGATTTCCCTTATCTTCATTTCTGGCGTCCCATCTTAATACCTAGTCTCCCGGTTTGAAGTCATCCTCCTTGGTATGCCTGTCAAAATCCTTCTTGATCTTTTCTTGGCGCAACTGAGCATTGTTGAAAGCCTTTTCCCTGGTTTGTTGGACACTGATTAGTTCATCCTTTCTTCTTTGAATGACATCTGTTTCTGCTTCCTGTTCCTGTAACAACCTCATCACTGGAAATCCCAATGCAGTAATTAAAATAGCCTCTGTGCCATAAACAATCTAAAAAGGTGAGGTGGCGATAGATCTCTTTGGGGTGATTCTATCAGCCCATAGTGCATGTATGAGATTTTTGTGCCAAACCTTTTTGTTATATTGCAACAGTTTCTTGATAATTTTGACTAAGATTTTATTTGAAGACTCATCCAACCCATTTCCTTGAGGGTAATAAGATGTAGAATGGCCAAGGGTGATATTGTAATCACTACAAAATTTCTCTATTTTCTTGGACTTAAAAGTTGCTACATTATCTATTATTATCTTGATTGGGCATCCAAACCTGGACAAAATATTATCTTCTAAAAACTGGATGATAACAACATTTGTTTCCTACCTGGTGGGAACTGCCTCAATCCACTTAGTGAAGTAATCTGTTGCTGTTAGAATCCACTTGTGTTGAGCTGAGGATTGTGGATGTAGTTCTCCTATAAAATCAAGGCCTAACTATCTGAAAGGTGCCTCAACAGAGATGGGTTTCAAAGGTAGAGGCTGCAATTTTCTTTTCCCATCAAAAATTTGACATTCATGACATCTTGAAACCTCTTTATAGGCATAAAAAAAAATGCTAGGCCAATGAAACCCAGCCCTCAAAATCTTGTGCAAAGTGGTTTTCCAATAATGGTGCCCTCCACAGTCACCCTTATGAAATTATTTGATGGTCTACTCAGCTTCTTCTTCCAACAAACAACTAAAAAAAATTCCCCTTTGGATCCTTCCAATATAGAGACTGATTTACTATACAAAACTTTGCTGCTTTCAGCTTTAAGAATATGGCCTTTGTTTTACTCAATTCAGGAGGAGCCTGCAGATTTCTCAATACATAAATGATATCTACATACCAAGAGGATTCAAGGAATTTTTGTTGAAATAATGTAACTGCAAAGTGTATTCTTATTATTATTTGATATATCATTCATTGGATCAATCCCCATTGTGGATTAATCATGTCGATTATTGTAATAGGATCAAATCCCCTTTTGCGGATTGGTCAAAAGACAATTGTAATGTGCAGAATAAGAAGTTGGCACCAACAAATATTAAAGAGGCCCAGAAATATAATAAAGGTGGTTATAACCACCTAGTTTGAGAAGTCGGCCCTGCTAGTGAAGAGACACTTCACACGTGCCAATCTTGTATAAATAAAGAGGCTAGCGCCTCACTTAGACACACAACTCACTTGCTCATTGAGAGACAAGTTTCAGATTTCCAGTTGGAGAAGAGAGAGAGAGAGTGGCACATCTTTTGGAGAGAACTTTCTATTTTCGCTTGATTTATCTCTTGGCATTGTATTGGCAATCTATAATAAGGAAGTTTTTCTGGGTTTTCTTCCCCTAGAGGGTTTCCTAGGATAAATGCCATGTCTCTTGTGATTTTGTATTTCTCAGTGATCTTGTCTTATGTTGTTGTTATCTATTGAAATGCAAAGAACTATAATAATGGCATAAACATTAACATGGTATTAGAGCCAAGCTGAAGGAAGCATCTTTCGCAAGAGAAAAACATCACTGTTGCCATACATGCAAATTAGGGCTTTTTGATGGTGAAGATTTTTAGCCCTAAAACCATTTAGAAAATTGCACCCTCCCCCAAGGATTACTTTGGCACTCTCAGTGCACCTTTTCAGTGGCTGGATCTCCCGAAAAGTGAAACCCTAGTTTCACAAAAGTACCAGAAGTACCTGAAAACTAGAGAACCAGAAGTACCAGAAGTACCAGAGTACCAGAGGTACCAGAGAACCAAAAGTACCAGTACAAAAATATGCATATCAAGTTTGGAAGGGTAAAAGTTGGATTTTATCAGATCCAAGCACCCAAGCTACTCGCCTCAGCCAAGCGCATCTCCTGGTAAGTTCAAAATTTGATTTTGAGCATTTTCATTTTTCGGTCATTTTTCCTAGCTCCAGGTAAAAGATGTATGCAAGCACGAAGCTTGCTGACAAAATGGAAGGTGTGGAAAACTTCCATGCTTGGAAGTATAGGATCGACCTAATCCTTGCAGAGAATGACCTAGCAAGATTCATCAAAGAAGAAGTGCCAGAACCCGAAGATGCCACAGAGAAAGAAAAGCATCAAAAGGACACAATCAGGGCACAAAGAATCATTGCAGATTCAATCAAAGACCACCTGATTCCTTATGTGTCATCAAAGAACACTTTGAAATATATGTTTGATTCTCTAAGCAGACTGTACGAAGGAAAGAACATAAACCAGAAGATGAATCTAAGAACTCAACTGAAGAATACAAGGATGCAGAAAGGAGAAACGATCCAAGAATATTTCTCCAAAATATCATAATTTAAAGAAGAGTTAAAAGCGATTAGAGACACAATAGAAAAAGATGAACTCATAACGACAACCCTAAATGGTCTCACAAGACCTTGGGATGCATTCATCCAAATGATATGTGCCAGAATGAAGAAGTTGAAGTTTGATAGTCTATGGGAAGAATGCATCCAAGAAGAAACAACAGTAGCTAACCATGAAGCACTACTAGCAAGAGATGATGATCAAGCCCTAGCTACTCACACCAAAAGAGGAAGGAAGAAACCCTACTTCCAAAAGGAGACTCATAAAAAGCCTCAACCGCCAAACAAATTCAATAATAAATAATCTCATCCAAGGAGATTTCAGAAGAGAGAAAAACAAAGGGAAAGAGACTACTTATTTGTACAATGCTATCACTGTGACAAGATGGGACACATTGTGAAATTATGTCCAGCCAAATGAGAAGAATACAAGAGAAAATAAAAGAGGCACCATGCCCATGCAGTTGAAGATGAAGAGCCACCTGCAAAGATGATAAGAGAATAGATCAAAGACTATGTCTTGATCTCGGCCCTCTCAGGATCTATAACACACGAAGAGGACATATGGCTCATTGATAGTGGTGCCGCCAAGCACATGACAGGTCAGAGAAACATTCTCTCTTTTATTTTAGAAAATAAGTTTTCTCAAAAAGTGACACTCGGATATAATTTCCAATATCCCATCAAGGGAATGGGAGAATCAAGCTACAAACTAAATTCAGGGAATTCAATTTGAAGATGAAGGATGTACTCTATGTACCAGGTTTGAAAAATAACCTACTCTCCATTTCATCTTTAGAAAAGAAAGGCTATAGATTTTCTTTTATAGATGGAGAAGTCCTCATGTGGGCTAGAGGAGAAACCATAAATGAAGCAATCATCATTGGAAGTGAAGAAAATGGCTTGTCTAGACTAAAGGGTCACTCAGAAACTGCCATGGCCCATGCCATTGAAAACTCATGTGAACTTTGGCATATAAGACTATCTCACATCAACTACAAGGCACTACCCTACATATGCAAAGTGGTCACAGGTTTACTAGAACTCAAGGTTGACCATGAAGGCATATGCAATGGATGTGCACAAGGGAAGAACATCAAGAACCCCTTTCCAAAGAGAGACAACAAAGAAGAAGGAGTCCTAGAACTCATCCATTCATATGTATGTGGCCCAATTCCATCATCCTCCATCAGTGGGTATGTATACTATGTATCATTCATTGATGATTATTCTCGTAAAACCTGGGTGTACTTTTTGAAATCTAAAGATGAAGTGTTCAACAAGTTCAAGGAATTCAAAGCCTTGATTACGAATCTTTATGAAGGAAGATTAAGATACTCAGGTCAGATAATGGAGGAGAATACACCTCAAAAGAGTTCGTGAACTTCTACAAAGATGTTGGGATCAAGAGGGAACTCACTACTCCCTATAATCCTCAACAGAATGGTGTAGCTGAAAGGAAGAACGGAACAATACTGGAAGCTGTGAAGACTATGATCCATGATCAATATCTTCCTATGTGCTTATGGGCAGAAGCAACAATGACGACTGTTTATGTGCAAAACCGATTATCCCATAGTGCACTTGGGTTCAAAACCCTTAACCAAGGGAAGTATGCAGTCGAAATCCTGAAGAGATTCAACATGATGGAATGCAAGCCCATGAATACACCCATGGAAGCGAAGCTGAAGCTGCTGGTCAATACTTTGTCAGAATTGATTGATGCCACACTGTACAGACAAATTATTGGATTGCTGATGTACTTGATGAACACCAGACCAAACATTTGTTTTGCCGTGAACACCTTGAGTTAGTTTCTGGTAGAACCTAGACATGTTCACCTAGTGGCTGCAAAACATGTGATGAGGTACCTTAAGGGTACATAAAATTGTGGTCTCAGTTATGAAGGAGATCATGATTTCACATTGAGTGGATACACTGATTCAGATTAGGCAGGAAGCATTGCTGATAGGAAAAGAACTTCTGGATGTTGTTTCAGTTTGGGATCAGCCATGATATCGTGGCAATCCAACATTGCTCTCAGCACATCATAAGCATAATACATTGCTGCGGGTTCTGCTAGCTGCAAAGCTATATGGATTTGAAAGTTGCAGACCGGTCTATTTGACTTAGAGATGGAAGAAACCTTGGTCCTATGTGACAACCAAAGCTGCATAAAGATGACAGAGAATCCTGTATTCCATGATAAGTCGAAGCACATAGAGATCCGATATCATTACATCCGTGACATGGTGGAGAGAGGAGCCATAAAGCTCCAGTACATTAGCACAAATGAATAGGTTGCTGATGTGTTGACCAAGCCCCTATCTCGTGTAAAGTTTGAGTACTTCTGATATAATCTTGGCATAGTCCGAAAGGACCTTCCTCGAAAGGGGGAGTAGTTGCTGTGATGAGATATACCCTGCTTCCGATGTTGTGGTTGTGACGTAAAGCAGGATGTGTACCTTGCTTCCGACCTTGTTATTGTGATGTAAAGAAAGATGATGTGATGTGACTAGTACTATGCTTCCGGCTGTACAACTGTGACGTAAAGAAATTCTAGTACCCTGCTTCTGACCTGATGGTTGTGATGTAAAGCAGGATGTGTACCTTGCTTCCGACCTTATGGTTGTGACGTAAAGCAAGATGTTGTGATGAGACTAGAACCGTGCTTCCGGTTGGATAGCTGTGATGTAAAGCAAGTCTAGTATTCTTCTTCCAACCTGATGTTTGTGACGTAAAATAGGATGTATACCTTACTTCCAACCTTATGGTTGTGACATAAAGCAAGATGATGAGATGAGGCTAGCACTATGCTTCTGGCTGGTTAGATGTGACGTAAAGCCAGTCTAGCATCCTGCTTCTGACCTAATGGTTGTGACGTAAAGAAGGACGAGTACCTTGCTTCCAGCTTTATTTGCTGTGACGTAAAGCAAGACTATGAGACAAGACTAGAACTGTGCTTCCGGCTTGATATTTGTGACGTAAAGCCAGTCTAATATTATGATGATGAGCTAGCCTCGTGCTGTGATGATGATGATGTATTAGTTTTTTATACTAATCCATATTGATGTAGATGATGATTGCATTCCTTTGAGAATGATGATGCCTATCGATGAAGAAAAATTTCAATGATTTATAGATATCCCAAATAGTGCTCCAAGTTGATATTAATGATGCTTCCCTCCTGATGTCGCTGATGATGCATACCTCTCTCTCACCTGATGCTGTTGAAGAATACCCTTCTTGTTAAGGCGGAGTGTTGAAATAATGTAACTACAAAGTGTATTCTTATTATTATTTGATATATCATTCATTGGATCAATCCCCATTGTGGATTGATCATGTCAGTTATTGTAACAGGACCAAATCCCGTTTTGTGGATTGGTCAAAATACAATTGCAATAGGCAGAATAAGAAGTCAGCCCCAACAGATATTAAAGAGGCCCAAAAATATAACAAAGGTGGTTATAACCACCCAGTTTGAGAAGTTGGCCCTGCCAGTGAAGAGACACTTCACACGTGCCAGTATTGTATAAATAAAGAGGCTAGCGCCTCACTTAGACACACAACTCACTTGCTCATTGAGAGACAAGTTTCAAATTTCCAGTTGGAGAAGAGAGAGAGAGAATGGTGCATATTTTGGAAAGGACTTTCTGTTACAGCTTGAGTTATCTCTTGGCATTGTATTGGCAATCTATAATAAGGAATTTTTGCTAGGTTTTCTTCCCCTAGAGGGTTTCCCAGGATAAATGTCGTGTCTCTTGTGATTGTGTATTTCTCAGTGATCTTGTCTTATGTTGCTGTTATCTATTGAAATACAAAGAACTATAATAATGGCATAAACATTAACAATTTTTGGGATATCTGAGGAGCTCTCTCTTCCTCTGCACCTATTTACAAGTCAACCATGAAATTTATTCCTAAGAGTTCACAATTGGTTTGTGCCATCAGCTTCGCAAGCCCCTGTCCCTTGATCAACTTTGTGGGTTTGATCTCAAGGTCATATTCTAACAACATTGCTATCCATTTACCCCTCTTTCCTTCAAGATCAGGTTGGGTTAAGATGTCTTTCACAGAACTACTGGGCACATAAGCAGTAGTATGGGAATGCAATATGTAAACTTTGAATTCTTTCAAGGCCTTGACTAGTGCATATGCTTGCTTCTCCATGATATCATACTTCAAAGGGGCATCCATCAATGTCTTGCTGTAATAATCTATGGGCTTCTCAAAATTCTGCTCATCTTTTTGTAGTAAAACACCAACAATTGTGTGCTCTGAGGCAAAATAGAACAATATGAAGTCCTTTTCAAAATTAGGGCTGGCCAGTACTGGAGCCTTGGTTAATGCCACTTTGATGTCTTAAAAGGATTTTATGGATTCAGGGGTCCACTTAATTTCATTTCCTTTTTTGAGCATGTTGGTCATATACTTTATGATTTCAGCCAAGTTAGGGATAAACCTTCTCAAAAAATTCACTTTTCCCAGGAAAGATTGTACCTCTTTTTTACTTCCGGGTATGCCAATTTTTAAGATTCACTCAACTCTACTGGGATCTACCTTTATTCCCTCTTTTAAAATAATGTGACCCAACAACTTTCCTTCTTCCATAACAAAATTTGATTTTTTAGGGTTCAACGAGATTCCAAACTTTCTACACTTATGAAATGCCCTTCTTATATGCTTGAGGTGTTCTTCATCCGAAATAGAATACATAGTGATATCATCTAGGTAGATAATAATGAATTTATCTTTTTCATCAGCAAAAGCTATGTCCATATCTCTTTGAAATGTTGCCCCTGCATTCATGAGCCCAAACGACATCTTGGCATACATGAATGTTCCCCATGGAGTTGTGAATGTTGTCTTTTCCTACTCATCAGGGTGCACCATAATATGATTGTATCCAGAGAAGCCATCCAACATTGAAATTTTATGAGCACCCACCACTTTCTATAAAATTTGGTCCATCTTAGGCAGTGGGTAGTTTTCCTTTAGAGACACTCTGTTCAAATTTCTGAAATCCACACACAACCTGATTTCTCCACTCTTTCTTCTGACAAGCACCAGATTTGCTACCCATTTAGAAAACCTCAGGGATACTATGATCTTGACTTCAAATAGCTCCTTTACCTCTTTCTCAATCAAGGGAAGCAACAAAGGGTTTATCCTTCTTAATTTCTGTTTGAAAGGTTTGTGATCTTCTTTGATTGGGATCACATGTTGGATTATACTGGTGTCATAAAATTTTAGATCATCATAGCTCCAGGCAAAAACATCAGGGAACTCTTTCATTAATTTGATATATTTCTCCTTGACTTCAGGGCCGAGTGTTCTGGACAACTTGATGATCTTGGGATCCTCCCGAGTTCCAATATTGCAATATTCTACATCCCTTTCATTTATTGTGATTTTTGGACTTCTGGCCACATCATTATTATCAAAGACTTTCTCCAATGGGACTAGACTGTTATAACCCTAATTTACACCAGATATGCTTACCTAGCATCATGCCATCTCATGTTACATATTTTGCTAAATCACTACTGAAACAACTTCTTAAAAACACCCTTTCTGAAGGCATACACACCCTGCTCCACTACTGCATGTGTGTATACGTTGGCTAATCCATTACAACCCGCGTATACCTACAAAAGCACAAAAATATAAATTTGGTGGTAGAACACACAGTTTCAGGTAAGTTACCTAAATCGTTTGACTGCCTATAACTATTCACTTGACCAAATACCTAGCCCTTTCTAGCCTATAAAAGAAGGGGTAGGGGTCCCATCCAAAGGGAGAAAAATAAGAGTAAAGAAACTCTACTCGATTTTATATTCCCCGTGCCTCAACCTTTTGTAACTATTGTATGAAGAGAAGCATATAATAAAGTAGTTGGGGCACAGTTGAAGAGGAGCCCAGGACCAGATTCGAGGAGCAGTGGCTGATCTCACTCTTGTAAGGTATTCTTGTGAGATTAATAAAAAAAGTACTTTTCTCGTCCCTCCATATGAGATTGTTAATGTTTTATATTGATTATATTTTGATAGAATCTCTAACCCATTAGTTCTTAGATCAAATACATGTTTGAGAGTTTTTTTGTTTGTTTGTTTGTGAACGAAGTTTAGAATTGGGAGGATATTTGCAGTCAAAGAACGACCAAATGTTAAAGGATCTACATCAAACATGGAAACTAAGGTATAGTAACTTGATCTCTTAACTCTGTATTTACATATGAATAGTGGGGTTATGACGGGGATGATGGTAAGAAGTAGGATACTTTAGGTCATTTCTGCATGCATGATAAAACCCTTAATGCTAGTCCATAGGGGGATTTCCCACCCACAACAGAATTGGTGACCATATTGGGGATCTCTAGGGTTTTCTGGGAATACTTTTGGGTATTTTAAATTGGTTTCATTATCTTTTTTGAGTTTTTGCAAGAGTATGAGTTTGTAGGGATTCTGGTCTTGCATACCAAAACTCTCTGCATGATTGCTTGACTGTTTAATTTTCTTTTCGGGAATTTACAGAGGTATACGTGACCTGCAAAATCCCTGCCCACATATACACACACCCTACCTTTGGACAACCTGCGTATATCCGTTGGGCTGCTGAAGTGTCAGTTGTGTGCTTAAGTCCATAAATCCTTTTTATAAAAAGGAGAGGCATTCATCCTCTTCCTTGTTAGGAGAGATCCTTCTCAGGGGTTTCCTGGATTTTGTCTTGGTCTCTGTGATGCAGTCTATAGCATAGGAATAACCTTAGTTTAGCTTTTCTTTAACAATTTTCCCTTGCATTTTCTTTAGAAAAATATTTTTCTCTGTCTCTGGGGATTTTGGTTTTCAATACCAAAACTCCCTTCCTATGCTGGACTGTAGTTTTCTCACCTTTTTGAGTATTTACAGAGCCATACACACCCTGCAGTAGCCCTGCACGCATGCATACATCCTCTGAATTTAGACAACACACGTATATACGTGTTATACTGAAGTGACAGTAGCGTGTCTGTATCTGGGAGATTTTTTGACAAAGAGAGGCAGCCATCCTCTTACTTGTTAGAAGCCAGTCTTCTCAGGAGTCTTTATAGTATCTTCCCTAGTCTCTGTGATCACATTCTGTAGCCTAGGTTTGACTTTAGCATATTTTTTTTTTCATCAAAGGATTTCTTGAATATTTTTTAGAGTTCTAGACAAATCTTTGAGTCTTTTCTAATCATCTTTTTGAGTTTGGTCAGTGACTCCCTACGATCCACAGAAGGGACAGAAGTTATTTTTGGTTTTTGTTGTCTTCACTTTCTCTTCTTGCTTGCTTCAGAAAAGAAAAAGAATGCATGTTCATATTTCTTGTTTACAAGCATAAAAAAAAAATCTTGTTATCTCTTTGTTTGATTTAGTAGTTGGTAGTTTACATTGAATAATCAGGAAAAAGTTTTCTTTCATAAGTTCTTGGATGTTTTCTTAGGACAATAAGTAGCTCGTAGTCGGGATAAATCCTGTTTTCAGTTTGCTGATCAAAGATCTTAGAAAAAATATAGTTTGAAAAGTCGGTTAAAAGTGCAAATCTGAATTTGTCAAGAGGAAGTTATTTTGTTTCCATATTTTGTTTATCTTCTCTTTCGTCTCTCAAAACATCACTAGTTTCACTTTTATAACATTTGAATTAAGACAAGACAAAAAAAATTAACCATTAATTAAAATCAAGTAGACTTTATGTTTGTAGGGTCCATTAACTAGTCTAGGCTAGAGCCTTGATTTAGGTTGGAAAGGAAACTCTTAAAGGCTAGAAAACATACATAAGAGTCTGTGCTAGGGAGTATTAAAAGTCATGTATCGTGAAACACAAGGAGTGTTAAAAGTTAGGGAGTGTTAAAGGGGGTTATATGGAACCCCCCTCTAACATAGGGGCTAAACATGAGGTCGTGTGCAGAAAGGTAGTGGAGATAACCCCTCCAAATCCGGACCAAGCGTAGTGGGGAACACATATAGAGGGCTTGTTTTGGTATTCCGTCGATTGCATTTGCCACAGAGCTTTGTGGGTTTCGAATCTGTTTGAGGTCCTTGGTTGTCTTCTGGACCACTTGATTTCAATACCCTTGATAGGTTTCAGGCTTGATACCCTGCTCATTGCGGTCCACCCGACTGTCGATTGTACCTGCCTGGTGACTGTTCATGCACTGGCAACCTAGTTGCCTTTATTTTAGGGACTTACACAAGTGACTGTGGGGGTAGACCGCGGTACCTAGGATAGACATTAGGCCACACTTTGCAGAGTATACACAGAGGGTTCTTCCGTATTCGAGTTGCACTTGTACTGGTAAGTTGCTCTAGTGTTGGTTTTTGTAACTGTTCTTCCAACTAGTTAGTGATTGCTTGTCTTATCTCGTAGGGAATTTTTCTAGTGTGTGCTGTTCATGAACGAATAGAAAGTCTTAGTATGTCTTTGATCTTCCCACACAGTGGAGGATCAGGAGCTCCACCGGTCATGAAGGCTTCTTGGCCTACCACCGGTTACACTGGAGCCACCCCCGCCGTCGATAAGGTGAAAACTAGACCAACAAGGGTCTTACGAGAAGACCGGGCCACATGAGACTGTGCCCGACTCCACTCCGAGAAGAGAACAATTGATTCCAGAGGAACCCACCAGTTTAGGCCTTGGAGCGCAAGCTCTTGGTCCATCAGTAACTCCAACCACTAATTTTTCGGCGCCCACCATCGTACAGATTTATCCTTACGAGCTCCAGACAGTTTCAAAAGCAACAATGGAAACAAATGATGCCACTTCTTCTGGGAATTCTCATATTCCCGCTATGGTTATCACCACAGGGTTGTTCCACCTCCTAACCCACTGTCACCGGGCCAGGCCACCATGGTCTCGACCGCCTCTACTTTGAGCAGTCGTCCGATTCTGTCTATGGCGACGACCACTACTCCTTTCACCCAGAGTACGACAGGCCTTCCCTTTTCATACAGGATGACTAGCTTAGGTACGAGCCCTGTACTTACCTACTCCACTTTACAGAATTTAGGTCTAAGGGCAGGGAGCTCTAATGCTCCTCTACAAGGATCCATGGGGGGCACTTCATCTTCCTATAATTCTTTCCCTTATAGAGGAGGTCATATCCCTCCTTCGTCCCCTTCACTCGGTGGTGCTCACCAACATTCAGCCGGGCCGAGCACACCCCATAGTTCATTTTGAGCAGGGAGTCAAGGACTACCTTCTCATAGCATATTGGTGGGTTCGACACCGTTCTCTTTGTTTGACACGTTTGGTAATAACTCTTTCTCGTTAGCTGCTTTCCCGACTGGGGGCAACCCCGATTATGGACAACCAAATCCTATGCAGGGTACTATTCCTGCACAAGGGGAAAACCCAGGAATTCCTTCCACACAAGGACCTTAGAACTCATGGTAGGGATCAGTTCCCTCATTAGGGATGCCGATTGGGGGAAACCCCTTCTACAACCAATGGAACCCCGGGCAAGGCGCAGGACCTATGCCCATGGGATCAACATGGGGTAACCCTTCCCAAAGTTCTTCAAATGCAATGCCCGCCCAATCGTCTACATCCTATTTTGGGAATCAACCGATGATGTCCCTGCAAATGCAGAATCTGTATGCTGGTCATGGCCATGGTTTTTACCAGAACCCTAGCCAAAAACCCAACTTTTCCTGGCAACCTGGTGCCAGTCAAACTCTAGACCCCTTTTTCCATGGTTATAACCAACAACCTAAACTACCGTTTCTGGCAACTTTGCATTTGCCGGACTTGACAAGGTTGTTGAATGACTCTATCTGTCATGATCCGCATTGGCCTCCTATGCCGACCAAGTTGCCTTCATACATACCAAAGTTTTAAGCCAAGCCTAATGAATATCCATGTGATCATGTGACCACATTTCACCTTTGGTGCTCGTCTAATTCATTGAAAGACGACTTCGTATAATTGCGTTTGTTTCAACACACTCTCATTGGGAGTGCTATGAAATGGTACATTGAGCTTGACTGCTCAAGATACTCTTCCTTCAAAGAATTGGCAATGGCTTTCCTAAACCATTTCCAATTACCTGTGAGATATGACGCCAGCACATAATTGTCGACCAATTTTGAACAGACTAAAGAGAACCATATCTTTGATGACATCTGAGAGTGGAGATGCTGGAAGAGTTTAATTAAAGTTCTAGTCCGACTAGAATTCCTGCTTGAGTGGTTCGTTAAGTCTTTGGTCCCACAGTTTTCCAAAGACATCGTAACATTGGGAGTTTTCTCCGAAGAAGATGCAATCATGAGAGCTCAACAACTAGAGATGATTTACTCTCAGTCTTGTTTACTGTACGAAATTTTGCTGGATGTGCCACGGTCAATAATTGATAAAACAAAACAACAAGCTGGACCACATGCCGATGGTATTGTTGGTTCAGCACAAACAAAGTCCGTTGATCAACTAACAAAACAATTTCACCAATTGTTGATACAACACAACGCAACCAGCTTGACCATTGGTCTAACTATTCCCCCTACCCAAATGTCAGATGTACACAGTGTGAAATCAAAAAATCCAAAGGCCACCTAGCAGCCTGATGGAAAGAAGAAACAATGAAAGAAGGGTAAGGGGGATAAGAAAGACACTGATAATGCTGGCGGGGGAAATACAGAAAAGAGGAAGGAAAAGTATCCGTGTAACCTGTGCACGGAAGACCACCCAACTCACCAGTGCCCTCGGCTTGCGAAGGCCCAAAAGTTATTGTCACAGCAACAACCTATTGTGTTAATGAACCCATTTCAACATGGGAAAAATTTAACTCAAGCCTCTCTAATCACAGAAGGGGGCAGTCAAAGACCCCCTCCGTCTTTGAGTAATCCTTTGTCCACAAATGTGTATATGATGAAAAGTGATGCCTATATATCAACTAGAGAACATGACTACGGAAAGCCAAGAACCTATGAGAAAGGCAAAGAAGTTGAAATCCCATCTCTTCCTCTTTAGATCGAGAAGACGTTGGGTGAAACAATGACACGCATCACAAAATGTGCATTCAAAAAAGCTTCTCACAATCCAAACGCAAGGGCCGCCTAGAACTATTCTGTGGTGGAGGATTTGTCTCAAACCCCTTGTGCAATGTCAGCTTTGGAAGTCCTCCAGAGTTTCCCTTCCTAGAGAAATGCTCTGTTAGCCACCTTAGGATCTGTCGAGACTTGTAATCCGGGTTCAATCATGCTTTATACTACCGACTTGAAACCTCATCTCCCTTACCACGTAGCATTCTAGATAGTAGTGGCTTACACCACGAAAATTTTTGCTTGGAACATTTTCCACATGGTGGTTGTTACCCATGATTTTGGTCGTCATGATGATGTATTGATGATGGTGTACTCAGGCTCTTCATTAGAACTTTCTCCTGAGAAAAGTTACCTTCATCTCTTTCCAGAAATCTTAGTTTTGAGGAAGGTTCGTAGGCTGCTAATACACTTGCCTGCGAGAATGCATGATTCTCACACGCTGCTTTAAGCCAGGGTGCAAGAAGTTCACACTGTGTCTAAATTCTAAGGTGCAAACTCTTTCTAAAAAAAGGAAAAAGATGAATTCTCGAAGCTTCTAGAAGGGAATCTTCTAGAAGGATGAGATGGCATTCGAATGGTTATCTAAGTACTAGATTTCCTGATATTTTGGGATCATTCTTATCAAAGTAACTAATTCATTCTCTCCTATATATTGAGGGGATTCTCATGAGAAAGGTTAGAAGAAAACAAGCAAGAGATTTATTGGAGAATTAGTGAATGATTGTGTGAAGGACTGAAGCTACAACAGCTAGAGAACTCCTGCAAGTTTATCAAAGGTGGTTGATCTTCTTAATGCAAGTGAGCAAGTGTGTGTCAGAGCTAAGGGCCATTGAAAGGAAGTTTGCAACATCAAGGCTCAGGTTGTAATCTTTACTTTCCATCAATATAATACAGTAATGTGTCCCTTTCCCATAAAGTTAGTTCCACTTTATTGTATAACTCCTTGATCATATACATAGATTGACTGTTGAATATATTGTTCTTTCTTCACTTCGGTTGGTTTGTATTTTTTTGATCTTGATTGTATGAGAGCACTGGAGTGAAGCAGGAGCAACAAAGATCAAAGGAAGAGATCATAAGGTATGTTCTTTGATCGTATCTTCTAGTATATTCAATAGTAGTTAAAATATAGGGAAAGAGTATCATTTTGTCTTGCTTTGTTCTAGATCTAGGTGGATATAGGGAGATCGGTTTGTGTCTGCACTTATGGATTTATCCAATAACAAAATTGGCGACTCCACTGGGGATAACCCCTTTTTCTTTGTAGCCTTTTGAGTTTTTCTGTGGCCATTTTCTCTAGTTTCATTTTTCTCCTATCCTATCAGTCTCTGAGTCTTCAGGATATCCTGATAGACCTTCTGAGTCCAGAAGCCTTTTTGAATTTTACTTCATTTTTAAAATTTTTGGATATGTTCAGGAATTCTTGCACTGCACTTCATTGCAGCCTACGAGAATTGGGAGGGTTCGCACGCTGCACATAGGTTTCAGTGCGAGAACCTCACACCTTGCTAAAAGGTCACCTACGAGAATCATAGATTCTCACACTGTGTAATACTGCTTGCCTGCGAACAAGATTTTTCAAAATTTTGAAATTGAGTTTTGGTCTTTCTAACTACCCAGATCAGTTGAATTACCTCTTATGGGTTTCTTGGACCATTGATTGATATATTTCTTGCTTTAGTTTGCATGCGTGAACAGTTTTAGGGTTTCAAGGTTTTTCTTGTCCTTTGTGTCTTGACTTTCATTTCTTGACTCTTCTTGGCAAAACCATGCTCTCTGACTTTAGATTCTGAGTGTGTTTGATTGGTTGAGAACCAGTGATTGGTTGAAAGTTAAGTACTTGGTTTTTCTCATTTGCTTATTGGTTTGAAAGAACATTTTCGTTTGCATTGAGAAGACTCATTGGTTTGCTCTTTATTTTTTCTTTCATTGAAAGAGTTAATTGGGTTGTTATTGCTTGATTCTTGATGATTTGATTTTCTGCTCTCTCATTGGTATAGTGAGAGTTCTTTTTGGAAAGTGAACAACAAGCTTTTCTTTCAAAAAAATATTTTTTTCTTTTAAGAAAACATTGCAAAATCAAATTTGAGCGATTGTTGAAGTATTTGAAAAAGACACATAGAGCATTGTCATTTGATAAATGATTGTTTGTGCTGGCATTTGAAAGGAAATTTTGCATTGTAGTACAGGGTTGATCTGGAAAATTTTCTCTCTTTCCCATACATAGGATTCATTGAATGAAAAGTGTTATATTTCATTCTCATCCTTGCATTGTTTGGGTCAGAGTCATACAACATAAGTTTCATTTCCGTTACCTTTGAGTAAACAACAACTCTTAAGAACATTGCGTAACTATAAAATTTATCTAGTAACTCTTTTCTAGGGATCTTTTACACCAACATTTAGCTAGGCTAGTGATTTGGAGTAGGAAGAGAGATACACTCTCCAAAAGCTCAAAACACACAATAACATCTTGAGTTAGGGAGTGTTAAATTCCATTTGCAACGTATTGTCCTGGGAAGCCCTTCTAACACAAGGGTCAAGAAATAGGTTGTATTGGTGTTGGCAGAGTTACTCACCCTACTTTGTTGACATCAGTGTAGAGATTTCATGTATTATGAGGGTCACTCAGAGGTATACCCACAATGATGAGTGGAAGCCTTTTGAGTTGATTTCAGGCTAGATACCCTGCCCTTGCGTGTGGATCGGACTTTCGACTGTTCCCCCAGGATTTACTATTGTTTGTGGTGACCTTAGTGGCCTATCTCTCTAGGTTCTTACCCAAGGTGACTGTGAAGGGGAAAGTCTTCACGGTACCTGGAATTGACGTTGATCAAACTCACTCGGGCTCCTTG
>ML778447.1:103103-136618 GCA_009831015.1 Picea engelmannii
GTTCTTACCCAAGGTGACTGTGAAGGGGAAAGTCTTCACGGTACCTGGAATTGACGTTGATCAAACTCACTCGGGCTCCTTGGAGGGTATACCCACGATTATGTGTGGGAGCTTGCACCAGGGTGTAAGTCCATTAAGCAGGTTGTCAGTGTGACTTTTCCACCCTATCCCCGCCCCTTCTCGTCTTGTTGTTGCGACATTGGATTTCATCACCAACTAGTGGCTTCAAAATTAGAAGGTCTTGTTTGCCTGGTGATTGTTTCCTAGATTTTGTTTACTAGCGCATGTTGTTTGTTGCTCAAAGTTGACCATAGGAGTTTCTTCGCGAAGCTTGTCACTCATTTACAATAGCTCCCTCATGTCGTTCACGTAGAATGCAGGGTTTATCTCCAGAACATCTGGATGTTTCACAACCCTTGCCTACAGCTACACCTGAGGGCTCTACTCAACAAAGTGAAGTCCTAGACGTTTCTACACCACCTCCACAGGTAGAACGAACTGACTCTCTAGAACCTTTCCGAATTACCAATACTAGAGAAGATTTTCGAATTCGTCGTGGTGAACGACCCTTTGTGTGATTAAATTCTTCTGGAGATGTAGTTGTTACTTCTTCTGGATCACCCATTGAGTCTCTTCTCGTTATAGAAGGCCAAGATCCTTTTTGGTCAGCAGACGTCCGTAGGGGCCTCTTTAGTCCTGAGTCGCCTGTGGTCTCTGAAATCAACCCGCTGATGTTTTCTGAGACAGAGACTGTACTGTTGAATACTACTTATCACTTTACTCTCCCTACTGAAATGGCTCATCTCTCAAATACTACGAGTGTCCCCACTGGGTTCACTACCGTTGGTCTTGCTCCTATCAACACACAACTAATGCCCAATGTCACTCTAACACTACCACCAAGATACCATGCGTTGAATGCTTTGTTGAATGCTTCTGTTCCAACACCTCTGCAAACCCCATCTGGTACTCCTGGCGGTCCTTCTTTTCATGGGCACCCTATTCCTGGTTTTATTCCGACACTCCCTCAATTTCCTTCTGGCAATCCTAATCGTAGTGGCACTATACCGACTGTTGCACCAAACTTGTAGATTCCTGTTGGTGGACAAGGTGGTACGATTACATTTCCTTTTACCGGACACAATACAATTACTACACAGCCTACGATTGGCTCACAACTTCTGGTTGGAACTCCACCTACGATAGGGGGACCAACCCCACCTTTTGGACAAAATATACCTCCTACTTTGGCCTAGTATTGAAATGAGATGCTACAAAATATTCCTCAAACGACTGGGGGGCAACAGCCTGTCCCTACTATAGGCCAACCATATCTAGGTATACCTAATCCTATTTGGGGTCAGGGTTAAAATGCTCAACCTCAGGTCCCTACTCAAACTCAAGGTTACAATCCTTGGAACTACTATCCTCTCTAGCCACCACCGAATCAGCCGGGGTCTTCCCACTATGGGCAGACTACGTACGGGTCTACTGGGTTGCCAACAGGGCTTCCACCCCAAAGTCACCAGTACCCACAGGTGAATCGACAGTTACCTTTTCTTGCTACTTTGGATTTGCCAGATTTGTCTAGAATTTTAAATGATCCTATTCGTCACTCTCCCCAATGGCCTGTTATTCCAGCCAAGCTTCCATCGGACATTCCTAAATTCGACGACAAAGTTGGAGAGGACCCAAACAATCACGTTATGACTTTTCACCTATGGTGTTCATCCAACTCATTGATGGATGATTCTATTCGTCTACGTATTTTTCAACGAACCCTTACAGGTTCTGGTGCGAAGTGGTATATTGAATTGCCACGAGGTTTCTTCTCTGATTTTAACACCCTAGCTATGGATTTTCTTACACATTACCAGTTACCGATCCGTTATGATACTGAGACTGAGATTCTGACTTCCTTCAAATAGACTAAAGGCACTCATATATCTGATCATATCCATGAGTGGTGAAGGAGACGATGTCTCATCAAACTTGAACTCCCCGATCAGTTACTGGCCGAATGGTTTACAAAGTCATTTGTGAATGAAATCGGTAAGGACATTTCCATGGGTGGCATTGTCACGAAAGAGTAGGCTATAAGTCATTCTCAATATCTTGATCTCATTTATTCACAAATGGGAACACTTTATGATTTATTACCTGAGTTACCTCGTCCTGGTACTTCCAGCACTTCAACTACTCCAGCTGCCTCACATGCAGCTGACGGTGTGATTGGTACTGCCCAAGCCCAATCGCATTTTGTTTCAAGCACCAACCCTAAGTCTGCTTCTTCTAATGTTCAAAATGCTCCGTCTCCTACCACTTCCATCGATAAAACTTCTGAGGTGAATGCCGTTCAATCTACCCCGACCGGTAAAAATAAATCAAAGAAAGGGAGAGGCAAGAATAAGGAGAGAAAAAATAATAATCAGATAGAGCAGTCTAAAAATACCCCTGTTGAAGATTGGGATAAGTGCAAACCACGATACCCTTTCCTTATCTGTGGTGACAATCACTACACGAAGGATTGTCCATGACGTGCCGAGGTCACTAAGTTCATTCAAGGAATACCCAAACCATCTACACTAGCAGTCTTGTCCCAACCCTTCTCGTCTCAACAACAGGCTCAGTTGGTCATCCATGACCAACCATCTACTTCTACAACATGATATGTTTTGATGTGTACTGGTGATTCTAAGCCCAATAACATTGCACTCACAACTAGAGCCAAAGATTATTCTCCGTCTAAGGAGAAGGTTGATGATTTACCTCCTACTTTGGTACAATCCTCTCCACCGACTCCACCTATAAACGATCCTCTTCATCTTGAACGACCGAGCCTTGATACAGTCCTGTGACCCCCTAAGGGTGTTGTTCGCAAGTCATATTTCAATCCTCATGCTCGTGCGGCCCAGAACTACAACATTGTTGAAGATCTGGCCCAGGCACCTTCAACGATGTCAGCCCTTGAAGTCCTTCAGTCTTGTTCTGCACAACGGAAGGCACTGTTGAAAGCTATAGGTGGAATTGACCCCACATATACGAATTTGATAGTCTTTGACTTGGATGATCACATTCCATAGTTACCCCCGCAACTCGCATTCCAGATACAAGTTGTTGTCTCTGACAAGAAGATTTGCCGAACGGTTATCGACGAGGGTGCCTCAACGTGTGTAATGTCTTTTTCTTGTTGGAAAGCCATTGGCTCTCCTCCTTTAAATGAATCAAAAAATAATTTGAAAGCCTTCAATGGCTCTAGTTTTAAGCCTTACGGTGTTCTTCCATCGTTTCCCGTTACACTAGAAGGTAAGACGGTCTAAGTTGAAGTGGAAGTTTTCGATGCTCCCCTTGATTATAATCTTCTGCTTTGTCGTAGCTGGATAGATTCCATGCGTGCGGTTGTGTCAACACTTTTCCATGTAGTACATTTTCCTCATCAAGGAAAGGTAGTTACTGTTGACCAACTTGCCTTCTTCAATTCTGATACTTGCACTGGCAACATGTCGTTTATAGCTAAAACCCCGTCGGGTTATGAGAATGTCGGTGTAGGCCTTTTAAAGGACTCTTCGTTAATGGGTACTTTCTCCATTCCACCACCCGATGTTCCACACCCATCAGTTGCTTCTATCAACATGATCGCCACCGTGCCTCACGAACTTCCCGCGTCACACGACCCTTGGATTGTCCCTGACCCTGGAGATCATTTTCGTTTCGGCGACGTCATGTCGTTAAGTCCGGTTGAGTCTACTTATTAGGCCATTCAATCGGCAACACCTTCTTCTTCCTCTCTTGATGAGTTGTCTCCCGATCCTTTTCGTGTTATCTTTCCCAATGACTAGATGATCATGTTTTTCATGGAGGATACCCCTTGGGATGATGGGCATCTTTGTTCCATACTCTTTCTGGAACAACACACTCTTGAGAACTACCAATGGATTTCGACTCCGTCGACCGTTGTTGTCATATCGACTGTTCCCGGATCTTCACATGATGTGTTTTCCGAAGGGAACCTCAGTAATATCTCTCCCACAATTCCTATTGACATATCAGTTAAACCTGGGATAGTTGAAAATGTTCACATTGGAGCTTCGTGTTCTCCCGATGAAATCATCACCTATACGCTTCTGTTCAAAGAATTTCGTGACATATTTGCCTGGAGCTATGAAGAGATGCCAGGTATCGACCCTGCAATTGTTGTACATGAGATAAAGACATATCCCAGAGCTAAACCAGTCCGGCAATGCCTTCATCCCATCCACCCACGTAAGGCAGCGGCTATCAAACTTGAAGTTGAAAAACTTCTCAAGGACGGCTTTATTTATCCGGTGGATCTGACAGAATGGGTTTCCAACCCTGTACCGATTGATAAGAAAGGGGGCAGTATTTGTGTATGTGTTGATTATAGGGATATTAACAAAGCCTGTCCAAAAGACAAATTTCCAACCCCTTTCGTCAACCAGATTGTCGATGACTGTGCCAGAAGTGAAATCTTCTCTCTCATGGATGGTTTCTCTGGCTATAGTCAAATTAACATCGCTCCCGAGGACCAACATAAAACTGCTTTTATTTGTCCTTGGGGTACTTTTTCTTATAGGAAACTTCCATTCGGTCTGAAGAACGCTGGTGCGACGTTTCAACATGTTATGTCTTATGCTTTTCATGATATAAATCATATCATTCAACCCTATTTGGACGATTTACTAGCTCATTCTTTGCATTGAGTCGATCACCCCACTCACCTCCGTGCCATTTTCGTTCATTGTCGGTTCTATCGTATTCATTTAAATCCTCATAAATGCATTTTTTTGCGTAGAATCCGGCCGTCTTCTAGGTTTCATCATTTCACGTCAAGGGATCAGGGTAGATCCTCTTAAGGTTGAGGCGATTCTTAATCTCCCTCCTCCTTTTACACTGCGCCAGTTGCAAAGTTTGCAGGGGAAAGCAAACTTTCTTTGTCGTTTCATCCCTAATTACGCCAAGATTACTTGTGGTTTTACGCGGCTACTAAAGAAAGGTGCCGAGTTCGTCTGGGATACCATTGCCAACAATGCTTTTTAGGCTTTGAAGTTGTCCCTCACGCGAGCTCCGCTTCTCTTTCCTTCTGATTATAGTCGTGATTATTTTCTTTATCTTGCTGCCTCGGAGTATACCATTGGGATGGTTCTCGTCCAAGCAGATGATGCACACGATGAACATGTTATTTATTACTTGAGTAGAAATCTCACATCAACTGAAATCAAGTATCAACATGTTGAAAAACTGGCCTTGGCTACCGTTCAAGATGTTCAACACTTCCGGCATTATATTCTCTCAAGGAAAACTACAGTGATTTCTCATTGCAACCCTATGCAACACATTTTGACACGTCAATTGCTAGGGGGAAAATACTCCAAATGGATTGTCATACTCCAGGAGTTTGACTTGAAATTCGATCGCGCCACGTCTAAGAAATCCTTAGTTTTTGCTGAGTTGATATGTGATTTTCCTCACTCTTCCACGAAAAATGTAGCAGTAGATTCATTACCCAATGAATCTCTTTTCCTTATTAGTACTGACGATATTTGGTATGGAGATATCATTATATATCTCCAAACCCAGACTTTCCGGCCTACTTTGTCTAGTACTGAACGATGTCGCATTCGTTATCAAGCTCGTCAATACATTATCCTCAGGGATACTCTTTACTGTCGAGGAATTGAATCTGTTTTTCAACGTTTCCTGACTTTTGACGAAGCCGAGAAAGCTGTGAATGACTGCCATTCAGGAGCATGTGGTGGTCATATGTCTGGGTATGCTACTGCCCATAAGATCTTACGCGCAGGGTATTTTTGGCCTTCCTTGTTCAACGACTGCATTACTGCCGTTTAGAAATGCCATGCCTACCAGACCTACAATCAGAAAATTTGGTCACATCCTGCTCCTCTTCATCCTGTGGTCTCAGTTGGTCCTTTTGCGAAATGGGGCATTGATTTCATGACATGTCACGCTCACTCGGCCGGGGGCCATGGTTACATCATTGTAGCTGTTGATTATTTTACAAAATGGGTTGAGGCGATGCTGACATTCGATAATACTGGAAAGACTACAATGTTGTTTCTTTTTAACCATGTCATAGCTCATTTTGGTGTTCCCCAAGATATCGTCACTGATCACGGTAGTCATTTTAGAAATTTTATGATGTCTGAACTGATGGAAAAGTTGGGTCTTCATCATGATAACTCAACACCCTATTATCAGCAAGCTAATGGCCAAGTCGAAGCAATCAACAAAGTTCTTATAACTATGCTTCAACCGATGATAGGCATTCATAAAATAAGCTGGCACACGATGTTGTTTTCGGCATTGTGGGCATATCGGACATCTGTCAAATTCGCTACTAGGTTTATGCCCTTTCGATTAGTCTATGGTGTGGAAGCCATTCTTCCTATAGAATGTGAGATACCCTCTCTGAAGCTAGCTGTCGAACTCTTACCCAATACTTTTGCTGAAGAAGAATGTCTATTGTATCTGATGCGATTAGACGAAACTCGACGTGACACCACTCTAGTAATAGAAGTCCAGAAGAAACGTGTCAAGGCGCAGTATGACAAGCATGTCAAGCCTCGCGTTTTCTCTGACGGTGATCTTGTTCTTCTCTATGAACAGGATCGAAATGCGTTAGGAGCTGGGAAATTCGAACCAATGTGGTGAGGTCCTTATATTGTTCGTCGAGTTTTGGAAAAAGGAGCATATGAGCTGGTCGATTACGATGGTATCCCTTTGAGTGAACCCAGGAATGGGTTGTACTTGAAGAAGTACTATGCATAAATTATTTGTGCACAAGTACATGTATTTTAATGTATCATACTTTGTGTGTGTTACTATAGTTTTCTTTTGACGTTATCTGGTCTCTGCCCTTATGTGACGTTGTGTTTGATTGCCAGATGTCGGAGTCTTCGCTACCCTATATTGGCTTCGCCGATGGTGCTAGCTGTAGTACTCGGAACCTAGCTTCCGCTGCATGGGCAATCTATGCCCCAACAAATGAACTTATACCTTTACGAGGTGTATGTCTTGGCCATGCAACCAACAACATCGCAGAGTATAGCACCGTTATTGACTTATTGGTTGATGCTATCTCACTCGGAATTCATCATTTGGTTGTGCGACTTGACTCGTAGCTTGTAGTACTACAGCTAATTAATATCTACTCTATTCGAAGTCCTACTTTGTCACGGGTATATTTGCGAATTCGCCTCTTGGAATGTTATTTTGATCACATTGAATATCAGCATATTCCTAGATGTCTTAATACATTAACAGATGCATTGGCTAATTATGTATTAGACAGACATTTGAACCATTTATAAATCAAACACATTAAAATTCACGCAATATAAAGTAAACCGGTAGAAGCCATCTGTATATATAACAGTCAAAAGAGTTTGTTTTTTACAAAAAGTTTGTCCGAAGACCAAATTATCAAAATTTGAAGCTCATAGCTTCTACAAAGTGACGTCACGAATGACGTTCACGGTAACACACAACTGCCCTAGCAACCCTACGGAGCAGTCGACCCATAGCTGCTGATACCCCTACAGTGTGACGCTGATCGCATCGTGGAACCTCTTCCAGAGTCATATCTGGAATGTCTGCTGTCAGGCCCTCTAAATTCTGTTCCACCACCTGATAATCTTCGGCATACTGTGGTGCTGCTGCTGATACCTCTCCTCGTCGCTGGATAGGAGAGGTGCCAGGAGGTCTATATGATCCAACATCTGTGTTATCAACAAACATTTTGTGTTAGTCTTTGGATAAATATATAAAACATAAAAACATTTGAATATGATAAAAAATTCAAAAACATTTAAAAAGAGAAAATGCATGTACTTCTTACCAAGGTCACCCCACTGAGCGTCCTCAGGCAGTGCTAAATCCGGATCTCCTCGAAAATCCAACCTGGCATAAGCGTAGTCATTGACCATCAACATCTGGTTTTGAAGCCAGTCAAAGAAAATATCGTCGTACTTGACGATTGGTCCTGCCACGTGCCAGGCCATGAGCTGACACCATCTCAACATTCTTGGATCCCTAGGACCCGGGAAATCCCACTCAACCTGTAGTCTAAATACGGGGACCCTCTCGAGGAAGAAGAACACTAACAAAGATCCATATCTAAATTGTTTCAATTCACCTCGCCTGCATTTGGTTAATTGCCTTTTGATACTGCAAAGCACAGCATCCGCCCAGTTGAATACTCAGGGCTCAATACACTCGATGGCATACTGGAAGTAGCTCTGTAATGCCATATGAGGAGAAGAACTCCTGGCCATTTGAGCTATAGTAAAGAGGATAGTGCGGAGGGTCAAGTCTTGTACCCCCCCAGATAGCAACTTTTTCCTTTTTCCTCTCAGCCTCAGGTACACAGTATTGACTGTAGTACTCACTCATCTTTAATTCACTGCCTCTACTACCAGTCAAGCTGACATAATACTCGCGCCTGGATAATCCAGTCAAGAAGTATATGTCCTCAATGTGTATGGACAATGTGTGAGCTCCTACATTGAAAACTTGCTGATCTGGGTCCCACATACAGACTAGATACTCTAGTAGTCTGACTTGGGCCCTCATGCCTGGGATGCGAAAGTATTTTAAGAGCCCACAATCTCTCAATGCAGTTATGGTGGGAGGATGATTCTCGGCATTTGCATTATCCTCTTCGTGTTCTCATTCACGACACTCAAGCACCATGTTTATGGCTATTTATCTGCACAAGGAGCATAAAAGGAGGATTAATGAGTTTGTTCATGATCTGGATCTTTTTCATTGGCTAAATATTAATTTTTTTTTTTGGGTTTTGCGGTTCTCGTAGGTGCCTCATTTACACAGTGCGAACACCTCGCAGGTGGCTCAAGGCTCACCTGCGAGAACGCATCATTCTCGTAGGCCCCGTATGGGCTGCCTGCGAGAATGCCTACACGCATGTAGGGTTCAAAAAACCACTTGAAAATGAAAAACTAACCAATAAAATAAAAAATTTAAACCATGAAAATCTCAAGTATGAAGAGCTTACCGTAATGCTGCAGACGGCTCGTTAAATGATCTCTTGTAGCTTCCAAAAATCGAGGCCAAATTCGGAGGGTAAAAGGGGGTTTTGGAGCTTAATAGTGGAAATGTGAAATGATATGGTAAAAATGTTTATTTGCTCATTTAATTTACTTTTTACTATGTCATTTTGGGTTTTTTATGCTTATTTATTGATTAAACCTAATTCCTAATATCAAGATGAGTGTAATGACTTGCAGGTGCGATGACATTGATGATTACATACAAGGATACAGAGATATTTTTCTCCGTTATAGTGTGTTTTTGATTTTTTTTATGGTTTTTACATAAAACCTCGAGCATCGTTTTTGTCCGTTCTTACGCTCGTAAATCCAAGAGAACGTGATCGAGCATAGTTTTATCACTTTTTCAGGCTCAACAAGGTTATACGAAAAAGGAACCCCCCTGGAGTCCTCTTTAAGCTCTTTTCAGACTCTCTAAACATGAAAATATTGTTGAGCGACCTTGCTATTTTCACGCTCGATAAAGTATTTGAAATACGTGTCTGGTGAGCGATAATTTCTCTCTTTTTTGGTCTCGTCCAGACTATTTTACGAAAAAGGAATTGAGAGAGTTCTCTATTAAGTGCTTTTCCAAACTCTTCAATCTTGAAAAACCTTCGAGTTTTCTATCTCTGGACTCGTTAAACAAACATTGACAGACCCGTGATGGGACTGAACCACTCCTTCTTAGGGTTCGCTAAACATACTCCGAGGGACTCATCTGAAGGATGAGCTTATATCAACAAGCATATGTGATCCTCTTCAAGCTTGAGTAAAAATAAAGAGGTACTTGCCAGAAATGGTGGGGGAAAATTTGGGAAAGGGATATGTTTCATTTTCGTATTGGTTGGCAGTAAGTGTCGCTCTTGAACATGACACCCTCTATTCATCATTTGAAGTCGGTTTGGGAAATCCATTTGTCTCTCATTCGATTTGCTACAAGGTCATTCCCTGTGTCGTCTTTGAGTCAATGCTGCCAAATCATTGGTCGTGTCGTTCATATGTTCAACAGAAGTCCATCTGAAGCCTATATTGAGTCGGCCATCTATAGTTATCCATTCTCTCCGTGTCGGCCTTCCTTGTGTCTAGTCCAATTGCCACATGCTCTGTTTCACTTTCAAACTCTGTTACTCATTTCATGTCATTGATGGGGGATACATCAAGGCCCTCCTGTGATGAGTTTTGTTCCATCGACTTCAACTCATTATCCGGAATCAAGGCTTAGAAATTATTTAGTACCTTGGAACTTGCATGCCTCAATGGCAGGTTTCCTCGCTTTCGACAATGGGTTTACATCATTGACCCCTGATCGAAGGATTTCATCGGATGTTCGACATCAACTCATTTATTCACACTCAATGGATTGTACTATAGTACCTTGGGAGTCATTGACATCAATGGTGATTTCCCTCGCACTTGTTAATGGTTACATCAATGATCGGTAATCAAGTGGTTTCTACCATGTTCGACTTCAACACATGTAATCACATGGTTAGATTCGTACTTTGGGCGACGAGATTGAGACAATGGCCTAGAGATTAGTGAAAGTTGGATCCTGCTCATTTGGAAAAGAAAACATTATTAACCTTACACTCAAAACTCTAGTACTTACGCCCACATTTTTTCCATACCTTGACTTAACCTAATCTTCTAAACCAACCTTAAACCTAAAAATCCCTTTGACTTACTGTTACCTTTTTACTATTAACCTAACGTAACCTTAACCAACTTAATACCAATGAAAAATTAAACTAATTCCAAGACCAACCTAAGTGATTCCAACTTATAATCTCTTACCACTGATTTGATATTAATTAAACCTAAGTGATTCCAATTTAAAACCTAAGTGTTTCCAACTTATAATCTTCTATCATTGATATGATTTTAATAAAACCTAAGTGATTCCAACTTTTAATCTTCTACCACTGATATGATATTGATAAAATCCTAAGTGTTTCCAACTTAAAACCTAAGTGATTCCAATCTTCTACCACTGATATTAATAAAACCTAAGTGATTCCAACTTATAATCTTCTACTGATATGAGCTTAATAAAACCTAACCTTCTACCACTGATATGATATTAATAAAACCTATAATTAACAGTAGATTAATATTAAATGATAGTATTAATGCCACCTTTTTATTAACCTTAATTTAACCCATAATTAACATTTAATTAATATTAACATGATTAACACCTTATACCATATAGTTAACCCCAAATTTAGCCTTTCTTGAACACAAAATTTAATATTAATATTATGAACCTAAATTTAGCCTATAATTAGTCAAACTAACTTAAGATTAATATTAATAATACTAACTCCCTCAAACCTAGGGTTTACCTCATTAAATTAACCTCATTTTAACCTAGAATTAACATAAAATTAATATTTATAATACTAACATTGCTTAGTCAAATTAACTTCCTCATAACTAGGGTTTACCTCATTAATGTAACCTTAATTTAACCTTTAATCAACTAATTTTTTAATACTAACACCTTTTGGTCAACCCTAAATCTAGCCTACATTTAACATAAAAACCTAATATTTAAACCACTTAATTAAACCACTATTTATTATCTTTTGAAAAGTCTCCTAAAAACAAGGGTTTCACTTAGCCGACCGAGGTTTTTTTTTCACCCGCCTCATCACTATTTATTAAAGTCTCCTCTCTTATTTTTTCCTCAGGATTTTTTGTCCTGAAGATGGATCCTGTTGTGGATCCGAAACGTCGACGACAAGCTGTCAACAACACTGTGGTACTTTCGACAAATTCTGAACGAGATTGAAGACCCTGGATTTCATCTTTGTAATCCAGGTTGCGATGGAGTATGTATAATTTGTGACGCATAGATCCACTATGTATGTCTCGTGGCTATGTCATCCTGATTTGAAATTTCTCTCATAGATCCACAGTGTATTCAAGTGGCTATGTTATATTTTGACGGCATGGATCCACAGTGTATGATTGGTGGCCATGACCCATGTCTATGATGTCATCAGTCTATGATATGAGTATGGGAATGCCTACCTCAGAATTGGTAATTATGATATTCTGCAGATGCTTGGGTGTTTGCAGGTTTCCAATTAGATGTGCTCCTGGTTCTCGACACACACATGCAGCTTACAAAGTCTATCAGCTGTCACTAGTTCCAACCTCATACTTTGGGTGGCATTTTGTTACCCATGATTTTGGTCGTCATGATGATGTATTGATGATGGTGTACTCAGGATCTTCATTAGAACTTTCTCCTGATAAAAGTTACCTTCATCTCTTTCCAGAAATCTCAGTTTTGAGGAAGGTTTGTAGGCTGCTAATACACTTGCTTGTGAGAATGCATGATTCTCGTAGGCTGCTTTAAGCCAGGGTGCGAGAAGTTCGCACTGTGTCTAACTTCTAGGGTGCGAACTCTTTCTAAAGAAGGGAAAAAGATGAATTCTCGAAGATTCTAGAAGGGAATCTTCTAGAAGGATGAGATGGCATTCGAATGGTTATCTAAGTACTAGATTTTTTGATATTTTGGGATCATTCTTATTAAAGTAACTAATTCATTCTCTCCTATATATTGAGGGGATTCTCATGGAAAAGGTTAGAAGAAAAAAATCAAGAGATTTATTGGAGAATTGGTGAAAGATTGTGTGAAGGACTGAAGCTACAACAACTAGAGAACTCCTGCAAGTTTATCAAAGGTGGTTGATCTTCTTCATGCAAGTGAGCAAGTGTGTGTGTCAGAGCTAAGGGCCATTGAAAGGAAGTTTGCAACATCAAGGCTCAGGTTGTAATCTTTACTTTCCATCAATATAATACAGTAATGTGTCCCTTTCCCATAAAGTTAGTTCCACTTTATTGTATAACTCCTTGATCATATACATAGATTGACTGTTGAATAGATTGTGCTTTCTTCACTTCAGTTGGTTTGTATTGTTTTGATATTGACTATACGAGAGCATTGGAGTGAAGTAGGAGCAACACAGATCAAAGGAAGTGATCATAAGGTATGTTCTTTGATCGTATCTTCTAGTATATTCAATAGTAGTTAAAATCTAGGGAAAGAGTATCATTCTGTCTTGCTTTGTTCTAGATCCAGGTGGATCTAGGGAGATCGGTTTGTGTCCGCACTTACGGATTTATCCAATAACAGTGGTTGATGAGGATGCCTCAACATGCATAATGTATTTGCTGTGTTGGAAGGCCATAGGCCAACCCGCTTTGTCTGCATCACCTACTCTTCTTACCGCTTTCGACGGTCGTTTCTTCCAACCACATGGCATGATCCCCTCTTTCCCTGTGCAGTTAGAAGGGAAGACCATGTGTGTCAAGTTTGAAGTGGTTGATGCATCTCTCGACTACAATATCTTGTTAGGAAGGAGTTGGACCTATGCCATGCAAGCAGTGGTCGCTATGGTTTTCTAGGTCTTGTTGTTTCCACACGAGGGCTGGATCCTGACCGTTGATCAATTGGCCTTCTCCCGTCTTGACCCTTCATTGGGGGCATACATGGTCCCAATGATTGATAACCCTCAACCTGACATCGTCAACATAGGGGTTGGTTTGTGCCCACCTTTGATGGGTACTTTCAATTACCCACCTCCTCAAGGCGATGTTAAGTTTATATCAAACCATCCTAAGGTTGAGATTTTTCAAGTCTCGTCGTTTTGTATGACTTACTTCAACGATATGTGGATTCTTCCTTCCCCATCAGCCACAATGGAAGGGACAGGGCACCATGGTATGGCCATGCCCTTGTCCATGTCAGAAGTTTCATACTCTATAGTCCAACAAGCTTCCGCTGACCCCGATCTGACTCCCGCACAAGAGTTAGATCCGATTCTAGAGCCTACTTGGGCTCAAGGTTCCCTTGTCGATACTAATTCTTTAGACTTAGTCTTGCCCTTAGATGAAGCGATTATTGAAGCAATGATGAGTCTGGACAAACCATGGGATGATCTCCATCACAGATCTTATTTCCTCCCAGAGTTAAGAAGAATTGAGGTAGGGGAATTCACTATGACTATGACTAGAGATAGCTCTTGTCCTATCAATTCCTTGGATAAACATGTTGTTTATGCCAAGGGTAATATGGAAAACATTGCTGAAACTATTCCTATTAATATCTCCAGAACTTCTGGCGTCGTGGAGAATTTTTTCGTCGGAGTCGACTATTCCCCTGAAGAGATTCGAATCTACACGAATTTATTTAAATAATTTCGTGATGTTTTTGCCTGGTCTTACAAGGAAATGCCAGGCATTGATCCAAAAATCATTGAACACGAAATCATGACTTATCCTAACGCTAAGCCAGTCTGGTAGAAGCTTCGTCCGGTTAATCCTAGGAAAACAACAACTATTAAGGTTGAAGTAGAGAAACTACTCAAAGCAGGTTTTATCTACCCCGTCCATTTGATCGAATGGGTGTCAAATCCCATTTTGGTCGACAAAAAATAGGGTACGATTCATGTATGTACGGACTTCCATGATTTGAAAAAAGCCTGTCCAAAAGATAATTTCCCCACACCATTTATTGACCAGATTGTCAATGAATGCACAGGTTGTGAGGCCTTTTCTTTCATGGATGGTTTCTGGGGATACAATCAGATACAAATCAAACTGGAAGACCAACACAAAACAACTTTCATTTGTCCATGGGGTACATTCGCTTATCGTAATATGCCTTTTGGTATGAAAAATGCTGGAGCTTCCTTTTAGTTGGCCATGTCTTATTCTTTCCATGACCTCAAACATATAGTCGAGGCCTACCTAGATGATTTAGCATCACAATCTCGTAAGAGAAATGATTATCCCACACACCTCCGACTTATCTTTGAGCGATGTCGCTACTTCCGGATTCTCTTGAATCCAAACAAATGCATTTTTTGCGTGACATCAGGTCATCTGCTAGGTTTCATCATTTCAACAACAAGGATCATGGTAGATCCTCTCAAGGTTGAGCCAATAGTTCAGTTGCCTCCCCCGCATACAATCCTTCAACTTCAGAATTTACAGGGCAAAGCAAACTTTTATGTCGTTTCATCGCAAATTATGCCGAGATCACAAAGGGATTTATGCATTTACTAAAGAAGGATGTTCCTTTTCATTGGGATTAAGCCTCTCAACGCTCTTTCGATGTGTTGAAATGTGCCCTCATGACTGCCCCTCTGCTTCGGCCACCCAATTATAATAAAGATTTCTTATTGTACTTGGCCACTACAGAGTCGACCATCGGTATGGTCTTAGTTCAAGAGGATGATTTTCTCACAGAATATGTGATTTATTACCTGAGCCGAGGCCTGGTTGGACCGGAACTCAATTATTCCCACATTGAAAAACTTGCGTTGGCAGTTGTTCATGCTGTCCAACGGTTCCATCATTATATCTTGTTTTGCAAGACCACCGTCATTGCCATTGTGAATCCATTTCAGTACATGTTGACACGATGAGTAATAGGCGGAAAGATCAATAGATGGATAGTTGTCCTCTAGGAATTTGACTTAGATTTTGTTTCGGCAAAATCCAAAAAGTCGTTGGTCTTTGCGGAACACATTTCGGAACTTCCGGTCGAGTCAAGATATGTTATGCCCAAAGAGTCACCTATTAAAGGAGACATGTTTTTGATCACATCTTCGGACCCTTGGTATGGAGATATACTTGTCTATCTCCAGACTTTGAAGTGCCCCGCCTATTCTTCTTGTGATGAGCGTTGCCGTATACGCCATCAGGCTAAGAACTATCTCATACTCGAGGACACTTTGTATCATCAAGGTGTAGATTGCATCCTTTGTCGATGTCTCACTCATGAAGAAGACAAAATCGTGCTTAACGATTGCCACATTGGAGCCTATGGCAGTCACTTGTCTAGGTTGGCAACAACCCAAAAGATTTTATGAGCCAGTTACTTCTGGCCGACATTAATCAAAGATTGTATTGAATCAGTCAAAAAGTGCCACCCGTGTCAGATATTCTCTTAGAAGATGAGGGCACACCCCTCTCCCATGTTTCCCGTCATCACAGTTGGTCCCTCCACCAAGTGGGGGATTGATTACACTACTTGCAACCCTCCTTCAGCAAGCGGGCACCGTTATATCATCGTAGCCGTAGACTACTTCACAAAGTGGGTCGAAGCTATGCCCATGTTCAAGGATGATGGAGAGACTGCAACTCTCTTTTTGTTTAACCAGATAATAGCAATGTTCGACGTCCCACGAGAGATTGTCACTGACCATGGTAGTCACTTTAAAAACCAAATTATGATTGAGTTGACATCAAAGCTTGGGTTGCGGAAAGAACATTTGTCACCATACTACCCACAAGCGAATGGTCAGGTGGAAGCTGTCAATAAATCTCTTAAGACCATTCTACAACATATGATCAATTTGGCCAAGTCAAATTGGCATTTGATGTTATACTCCACATTATGGGCCTACCGAATGTTTGTTAAGACTACAATTAGTTTCTCAGCTTTTCAACTCGTTTATGGGCTGGAAGCAGTCTTGCCTATTGAGTGCCAGATCCTGTGTCTAAAGTTGGCAGTACAGTTATTGCTAGACACTTCACTGCTTGAAGAGCGTTTATTATATCTCGAACAACTCAATGAGTAACGTCATGATGTAGCCTTGGCTAATGAGGCTCACAAACAAAAGGTCAAGTGTCAGTATGATCGGTCCGTTCGTCCTCAGATTTTCTCTAAAGGCAACCTTGTCCTGGTCTATGACCAAGATAAGGACCCCCTGGGGATAGGCAAATTCAAACACATGTGGTTCAGACCTTTCATTGTGAAGGAGGTTCTAAATAAGGGCACTTATCGTTTGGTTAAATTTGAGGGAAATGCCTTAGCGGAGCCTAGAAATGGGCTCTACCTCAAGAAGTATTATTCGTAGGAGGGTCACCTTGGGTGACTTCTTGTAACATATGCATATTTATTGTACATTGTTTTTCTTGTAGTTTTTGTCCTTTTGGATTTATGGGCATGTCATTTATGATTTCATATTTTTCACTGTGGCAGATGTCAAGTGAATCATAGGTGTTCATTGGATTCACGGACGATGCTAGTCGGCACACTCGGAGGCTTGCTTCCGCAGCTTGGGTAATTTACACACCTCAAGGCCATTTTCTATCTTCAGGAGGTATCTGTCTAGGTAACACCACAAACAATGTCACCGAATACAACGTAGTTCTATAGTTTCTTCGTGATGCCTTGTCGCATGGTATCTCTCACTTCTGGGTCTATTTAGATGCTCAGTTGGTTGTGTCTCAGTTAAACGGGGTTTACCACATTTATGATCCTACTCTACACTAACGGTTCCTTAGGGTACGTCTCTTAGAACAAAGTTTTGATTACATTACATATATCCATGTTCCTAGGAGATTGAATCAAGTTACATATACTCTAGCTAATCATATATTAGATTGGCATATTGCACACATGTAAGGAAAAACACACACACGCACATGTAAATACATTTGTACAATATATGTAATCCATAAAGACTGAAAAAGACACACACACACACACACACACACACACACACATATATATCAAAAAATGTATCAGAGTACATGAGTGGGCACAAGCACCTAAAAAATATGTCCAGTGAGAGTCACGGGGCTTATGCCCTAAAAAATATACAAGTAGTGCCCTCGACATGTAAGTAGTCTAGCCTAACTAAGGATGGGGCCTGTTGGCCCTGTTATACTAAAAAATGACGTTTTCCAAACGCCAAAAAAGATGGACCCAAGTCCGTGGTACCCAAACTACATGAGGCTGCATAACCGGTGGGAGATCCTCGATCTTGGCCATAGGAACTGCACAAGTAAGAGCGGTGAGGTTCCGTTCCACCCATCTCAAAACTCTCTCAGCCTCATTGGTTGGAGGTCCCCCTACTTCTACTGGTCCACCGGCTGTGGCTAGTCCTGCCTCTAGTCAAGGATGTTGCCTAGTCCTCGCAAAATCTGTTGGAGGTACAGGCCCCACATCTTCACATAACAGATACTTAAGTGTCAAATACTCTAGTATACAAAAAAAAAATGATATATACAAAAAAAACATAAAAATTAAATAAATTTTAAAAAACAAAGCTTATCTAGCTCTCCTCGTACCACTCCAGGAGGCACGTGATGTCTGGGTCTCTATAGAAGTCAACCCATACATAGGGGTAGTCCTCTATGGATGGAATCTATCACTCCCACCAAGAAAAAAACTTGTCGTCGAAGGCCTCAATAGTCCTCCCTCCCCCTTGTCACGGAAACAACGCCGCCCATCGGTTTAGTGCTGGAGAGGAGGCTACGTGCCCTCACATTATCTCTCTCAGACTCAGACTAGGCACCCTCTCGAAGAAGAAAGCACAAAGAATAGTCCCAAATCCAAAGTTTTTGTGCTTCCACATACGACACTCTGTCAACTGCCTTTTCATGAAGTCTAGTAAAGTTGTACTCCAGCCAAAGAGTTGTGCATTTAAGCACTGAACTACACAATTCATGTGCGCACGGGAAGCTTGATGTAAAGCTGCGGATCTAGTAATCCACCCAATGAGTAACAAAATTGCTTGTAGCAATAGGTTGCTGATCTTATAAACCAATACCTGAGTGCCCACCATTTCAGTACCTGCCTCGCAATGGAGGTTAATCAACTCCTCTATGTTGTGAGGCACAGAGGGAAACGTGCGAAGGTTGACTGGTTCCCCTCTCCATGAGAGGCCAGTTAGAAATTATATATCTTTAGTCATTGGAGTCAACGACTGTCCCTCAAGCATGAATGCTTCAGCATCCGGGTGCCAGTAACCAATCAAGGCATTTATTAGCCTGGGATGTGCCTGCATAAAATGAGACTGGAAGAACTTGAAAAACCCGCATTGAGTTAATGCAGCAACAACATCAGGGTCATCAGAGACCGCACAGTAAAATTCCTCATGCTCTCTCTCCCTCTAGTGAACATACATCTTGCATTTGACAAAGTTAAGGAGGGATTAGATCTTGCTTTTTTAAAATTTTTTCCTATATATGTTTGAGGGTATATGCGGGCTACAATGTGGACAATCGTGTATGCCCACGTGAAGTATTTTCTCTACACGCGGGCATACACTAGTTGTCCTAGGACAACCCATGTATACGTAGGGCCGACCTTTGTAAAGGTCAACGCTCCCCCAAAAAACAAAAATAAATGCATAAATAAAGAATTGAAATGTAAGAAGGGGGAGTATGTACTTACTTGGTCCAATTAGAAGCTCATTCCGTCCACTGTAGCTCCCAGAATCAATTCTTTTGGAAAAGGGGTGTTTTTGGCTCCACAGTTAATTTCTCAATTCACAATGGTGATAATGAGCTGCCAGCTTCTATTTATAGACTTTTTGGCCCTTTTTTGTCATTTTTTTGACCCTTTTGTCATTTTTTCTAAACTGCAAATCATTTAGCATGGTTCAAGAGTTTCTTATGGATTGTTACGATAGGTGTTACTTTGGGTATTGGGACAATTTTTGGAGATTTGGGTCATTTTTAAGGTCTTGTGGTAAAAAGTTATTTTTCCAACTTGTTACAATTAAGATAGGATTCCACTTCCACTTTCTGCATCTTATTGTCTTTTTCGCTTTGCCATAGGATCAATCCCACCAAATTGTGACACAAAACCATCATTGATGCTTTAGAAGTGTCGTAATTTAGTGGTAGAGCCTACCCCTTGATGGATTCCCTAGGTAGATCTTGGTTGTATTTTGGTGTCCATGCTGTCATTAATGACTGTAGGCTCAGGAGTCCTTGTTAGTTTTGTCCTGATTACGAGTTATAGGCCTCATTTGCATGATTTATCATCACTTTTGACCTTACCCTCAAGAATCCCAAACAATAACGGGTCTTCTTTTAAGCCCTTTTCAGACCCTCTAAACATGAAAATATTGTCGAGCGATCTTGTTTCCCTTCACACTCGCTAAACTGAAATTTGAAGGAATGTCTGTCCAGCGGTAGTTTACCCCTTTTTAGGTCCGGATGGTCAACTGTACGAACAAAGGTATACTCTAGGAGCCTCGGTTCCCTAGAAGAGTATCCTCAGGTATAATTTTAATCCTTTTTTGAGCCTGTGGGACTAAATTTATGAAAAAGATACCCCGACGGAGTCCATAGTTACGCTCTTTTCAGACTCCCTAAAATTGAAAAGATTATCGAGTGACCTTGTTCCTTCACACTCATTAAATTGGTCCAGAAGAACATCCCCTACAGAGTCCATAGTTAAGCTCTTTTTAGACTCCTTAAAAGTGAAAAGATTATCGAGTGATCTTGTCTTTTTCACACTCGTTAAAATGATTTTAAATAGATGTCTTTTCAGTGCTAGTTTACCCCTTTTTTGAGCCGACTAGACTACCTTCGAAAAAGGTACCCCAATGGAGTCTTCTTTTACATTTTTTCAGACTCTCTAAAAATGAAAAACTTCCAAGCGTACCTTCTTTGGGCTCGTTAAAATTACATCGAAGGACATTATCATTGTGGCTTGTTAACTGCACTTGCATTCCTGCGTCTTTGGCCTAATGTCGGCTCCATGTTTCTCTCAACTAAACCATTTGAAGCATGCCTTATAATGCAAGCCTTGTAGCACTTTGCCTTTGCATCTTGACGCCTTGACCCCTGGAGGGATTTTTCCGAGTATGTCTTCTTGCTATGAACATCAATATGGTCCTTGCACCTAGAACTAATATGTTTGCAACACTCGTTCCTCCTTTGTAACATAGCATTCTTTATTCTTTTTCAAGCTTTCCAAAATTATTTGAAAAAGACAAAAAAATCAAATATACCACAAAAAGAGGAAGGGAAAAGTATTTTCTTTTTATTGGCAGCACAATGAGTCGCCCTTGGACAAAGCACATCCTTCCTTTTGTTTGTCAAGCTCTGGGATTTAATATGACCTTAGGAAGCTATTCTCGCTACATAGAGTTGTGTCCTCCTCGATTTGGTTATTCTTCCAAACATTTGGAGAGTTTGCATTGCCTCCTGCATCATAAACTTATGTCAATGCCATGCTGCCTGAGTCTCATAATCAAGATCCTATATTCCATGCCCAACGAGCTATCGAAGACCTCCAGGTAGTGAATTCGTACACTCATATTACACTCCTACCTGAGTTGTGAATATTTTGAAGTTGTTGCTTGAGCTCTGAAGACCTCATCTCTATCCATCAAGACCTATCAACTTCTAGAAGATGGATATTATGCATGTATATATATTTTATTTTGAGATGTAGATCCACCATGTATTTCTCACAGCTACACTTTATATAGTTATATGACATGGATCTGCAGTGTATTTGGTTGGCAACCATGATTTTATTTCATCCCGAGCATGGGTATGCCCACCTTTGTGAGACAATTGTTATTTTGCAGATGGCACCTCCCGAACTCTGATCCTTGGGCTCACTTGTTTCGTATGATTGGTGAAGATTGATAATGTATTTCGGCCATCAGATGCTCTTCTGACCTCACACATTAGGGGGCATCTGTTATAACTCTAATTTACACTAGATATGCTTACCTGGCATCAAGCCATCTCATGTTACATCTTTTTCTAAACCACTACCGAAACAACTTCTTAAAAACACCCTTTGTAAAGGCATACGTGCCCTGCTCCACTACTACACGTGTGTATACGCTGGCTAATCCACTACAGCTCGCATATACCTACAAATACCTAGCCCTTTCTAGCCTATAAAGGAAGGGGTAGGGGTCCCATCCAAAGGGAGAAACATAAGAGTAAATAAACTCTACTCGATTTTACATTCCTCGTGCCTCAACCTTTTGTAACTATTGTATGAAGAGAAGCATATAAGAAAGTAGTTGGGGCACAGTTGAAGAGGAGCCTAGGACCAGATTCGAGGAGCAGTGGCCAATCACACTCTTGTAAGGTATTTTTGTGAGATTAATAAAAAGAAGTACTTTTCTGATCACGCCATATGATATTGTTAATGTTTTATATTGATTATATTTTGATAGAATCTCTAACCCATTAGTTCTTAGATCAAATGCATGTTTGGAAGTTTTTGTTTGTTTGTTTGTTTGTGAACGCAAGTCAGCATTGGGAGGAGATTTGCAGTCAAAGAATGATCGAATGTTAAAGGATCTACATCAAACATGGAAACTAAGGTATAGTAACTTGATCTCTTAACTCTGTATTTACATATGAATTGTGGGGTTATGATGGGGATGATGGTAAGAAGTAGGATACTTTAGGTCATTTCTACATGCATGATAAAACACTTAATGCTAGTCCGTAGGGGGATTTCCCACCCACAACACAGACCCTTGGGAATGATGTTTCTCTTTAGCTGAACTATGTCTATGCCTGCAATATGATTGTCGAAGTACCCATCCTTTGTGAAGGAAGCTTCATCTACCTCTTCATCATAGTATTCTTCATCAATGTTCATATTCTCAAATTCATTCTCCATCTTGAGGAAGCTTTCTATTTGTTTGTCATCTTAAAAAATATGCAAGTACTTAATATTATCTGGTAATGTTGGCCTGTATTTGACATCAACCTCATATTTTCTGTTAGGGAAGATTGAAACTTTGAAAACCACTGCAGAAGTAGACAAGGCATCATCAATCTGATTCTTCGCTCTTGGAATTACTGAAAGATTATACTCTGGAAAGTTTTCAAGGAGATCTAACACTAGGTTCCTATATTCCCTCTGCCTGGGATGCTTTGATTGGTATAGGCCTTTGAATTGATTGATAATTAGCTCAGAGTCTCCATGTACAACTATTCTTTTGGCACCCAATTCTTTCAAAACCTTCAACCCCAATATTAATTCTTCATATTCGGCCATGTTATTCGTGCACTCAAAAACAAGTTTGTAAGAACACAATTTTAAATTTCCTTTGGGGTGATTGATCCATATGCTAGCCTCTGCTCCCTCTCTGCAAGAAGCTCCATCAAAACTCATATTCCATATTTGATGTTTTATGTTATCCCGTTGTTGATCAGATCTCTCTTTCTCAGCCATATCAATTGCTGGCTCTTTCTCTTGAAAACACAGGTCATTAAAGAAAATGGAAGACCCCAACTCAGTTTCCACAAAGTAGATGGGATGATTACTCGGTTGTGACTTGTTACTGACCATGTATTTGAGCAAAACCTATCTGTACAACCTTCTGTCTTGACCAAATATAGGGATGGTGGCATATGACATGTCCATCTAGAGAGTTCTCTTTAATTTTGTAGCCCATGACCTAGATAACAGCATGCCAAACTTGGGAGGAATATCAACAACCACTACATCCATAATCATGTTCTTTGTTGGGATTTGTGCTAAAGATACCACTAGATATTTGATAAGACCCAGACACTTCGCCTTCTTGGAATCAAAAGAGAATAGGTCTTTGTAAGGCCTTGTGATGTCAAGGCCTAGTTGGTCCATGACCACCTTGGGCATCAGGTTATGAGATGCTCCTGAATCTAGCATGGCATTGTGCAGAGTCATATCATGGATTTTCAGACTGACAAAAAAAGGGGGAACTTCTTCAACATCACTATTTTCCTCTATGCATGGGCCAAACAAGATGGTTGGGTGATCATCTTGTATGTTCAGGGTATCAGACGTTTGTTCCATCTTAAGCATCTTGATGATCTGATTTCTATATTTGTTGTTCTTGATCAATTCATTGAATGGTTCAAAAAATTTAATCTTGGCCATCTCACTTTCAAAATCAAAAGAGGATGAGGTTTTCTCTACCTCTTTGGTGACTGTTTCTTTCCTTGCTTCTAGTATTTCCTTCTGGGGCTCTTCTTTATACTTTCCTTTGTCCACAACATCCTTTACATTAGAATCCTTTATAGCAGAATCCTTTTTGGGCTGACTTGAAGAGGGTATGTTACTCTGAGCTTCTTTGGTGGGGTTTCCTTTTGGAGTATTTCCCTTTGGGGGTTTTGAAGGTGCTTTTTGATTTTGAAGATTATATTGTCTTTGGAATTGCATGATGGAATTTTGCAATACTGTTTGGTAATATTCCCTTTCTACTGATAACATTTCCTCCTCATCTTGCATGAAGATATCATTTGCATCTACGAACTGGTCATGTTCTTATTTAGTTAGAAACAACTTTGTTTCTTTATCATCACAGTAGTTCATGTTGTCTTCAAAATATCCATCATAATTCTCGTTCACATAGTTATTTTGAAAAGGAGGCCTTATTCGCTGGTCCCCCTGATTTCCTTGATTTCTTTGCCTGATTTGTGGGATTGCTGGTCTTCTCTGATTTCTGTGTGGGCCATCAGCCTGTTCTCTCACATTAGGCTTATTATCTAAGGCCATTATTTCCATCATTTTCTCCATGGTTTTCATCATCATTTCAAACCTTTCTTCTGATGTTTGTGAGGTTGAAGGTTGTGCCTTATCTTGATCTTTTTTCATGTCCCTGTCAGAGTCATCTTTGATCTTTCCTGAGGCCATTAGATTCACTTCAACCTCTATGGCATCAGTCGTCATATCTTCTAATGAATTAGATCTTCATTCTCTCAATAAAAAATAAAAATCACTTTCAAAGGAATCAACATATCTAAGTTGAGCAACTTTAGNGTTTACCTCAGTAGGGATCAAATTATAGACCTTTACAAATCTAGCTAAAAACTCCTGCACTGTTTCGTGAGGTGATCTCCTCATGTTGTTGTACTGAGTTAAAAACTGAAGGGGATTTTTCTTGTCGCCCCATTTTGTAAGAAAGTTGGTTTTGAAGGCCTCAAAATTTATGATACTAGCTGTTGGAAGAGCTCTGAACCACTTCCTCACTTCTCCTGCAAGGCTTTGTGCAAACAATCTCATTTTTGCATCTTCAAAATCTACTTCTTCCAAGTCTATAAAGTCATTGAACCAGTATAGATGTTTCTGAGCTTACACACTACCTTCAACATCATACAGTTTAATCCTTAAATTACACTCTCGAGGTAAATCATGTAGCTGAGCAGGCAGTATGAGAGGAGAAAATCTAGCTTCCATGGCTGTTGTGAGGGGTTGAAGTGGTTGTGGGTTCTGAGTGTGAATCACTATAGGATTCGCAGATGCAGATAAAATCAAATCTTGGAATCTCTTTTCGTCAAAGGTGACCTCGCTCAAACAATATTCAGATTTAGTTCTGAACAGATTTTGTTCAAATTTTACATCAAACTCAAGGTATTCAATGCTCGTCACTCCATCCTTGGACAGATATCGATCTAAACACAACATTGGGGTTACTTTCTTTTATTTTATTTTATGTATAATCTTTTTAGGATCAGACACAGGGATTGGAGCTTCTGGGTCTGGGTTTCTCCTGGTGTGAATTCTCTTGGGAGCCAAGATTTCTAGCTCACATTGCTTGGTGCAACTGGTCTCTTGGTAACGGAGTTGCCAGGGTAAAAATAATCTCATCCAATAAAGTATTTGATCCACTGTCACCCTCATGGATCAAAACTAAATCTTTAATTCGTTCTTCTCCTAGGGAAGATTTCTCTTTCGTTCCCCGACAACAACGCCAGAATGTTAGCACTCTGTAGGGCTATTGAGTCGAAATTCTGAAAGTGAATGAAAACAATGACTGGCCAGTAGAACTATGAAGAGGATAAAGGCTAAATGAGGCAATGAATATAAGTTGTAAAATCGTATTTAATCAGAGTGTAAGTGGAAGCAGAAAACAAATAATTGCATCAGAGCATTACTGAAATGAATTCTGAATTAGTTAAGAAGAAATATGCACAGTTTAAATTACTTAAGCCGAGAGCATCATAAGATGAATTCTAAGATTTTAACTATCCAATTTAAACATAAGAAAGTGCAAATGGAATTAAAGAACACATGAAATACATACAGTGAGAGGAGACAAAACTCATATCACCACCATTAGAATCTTTTCATAGATACTTCGAAATATTTTGCATATGTATTCAATTCAGCTCCAGAAAATTTACAATTGAGTTCAGAAACAACTAAAAGGTTCCCTTGCACTTCTGCCAACATTAATTCATTCAAAACTTCTAGTATTTATACAATTCAAGTTTCTTTCAACTAGAAACTGATTACAATAGATGAACTGAAACGTTTCAGCTTCTAAAATTGACTATAATAATTACATTCGACAGTTTTGGTATGAGAACCGATTACAATGATTGATCAAACAAAAATGTTTCATGTATCCGCAACCGATTTATCTGACTCTTCGGCTTCTGTCTTCGCCATTTGTCCCGCCTGGTCCTCTATCGAACACACTATCTTGGTGACACTTGGAGGCTATTTGCTGGTTCCTGGAAAATTGCATTTTTTCTTGCCTAGCCACACTATCTCTTTCCACTACAAGTTAGAAGGGATATCGTAATCCATCATTTCCTTTATCAGGATCTCTAGGTCAATGCAAGTTGCATAAGTCATGGTTGGCAGCCCAATCTTCACTGTCTTGAACTGATTTAAGATCTCAAAATCTGTGGTCAAATATTCCACCAGATTTGTCCCTTTCAAGTTTTTCTCCAGGCTTTCAATCTTGGAGTGATCCATTTTGCATTGGGTGAGGTGAGAGTTGTACTCCTCTTGATCATACAATTTCCCTTTGTCATCCCAAAATGATGGGAGGCCTTTGACGAACAACTCTTCAAACATATATTTGAATTCTTGTATGCTCTGCCTCATCTGCATGGCCTTGGTTTGGACTAATTTAAACAAGTTATTCTTGGCAATAACTATTCTGGTCCAAATGATCAATGTGGTCCTGTCTTTGACCCGAATTGTATGAAGTTCAGCGTTGGGAATGGAATTCAACAAATTTATAACATTCTAGGCCCACTCTGAGGGTTTCTTTGCAAGCATTTCACTCACAACGATGCATCTGCTTCTGGCTGTGATGGCCATGCTATCTTTGTCATCGACGAAATTTAAGTATACCCTAAACTTAGAAAATTTGGAAATAATAGAGTCCTAGATGACATGTTTGGTCCCCTGCAATAGTCCTTTGCCTTTCAACCTTGTCTTCAACTTGTCTACTCTTTCCTGTAAAGCTTGATTCTCTTTCTGGAATTGGGCCATCTTCTCATTCTTTATTCTTATTTCTTGATGCAATTTTCATATGTCTCCCTTAAGGTTCTTGATTTATTATTCTTTGGGACATTTCTTGAACCAATCCATCAGTGCTTTTCTCAGTTTCTGCAGTAGAGGGTGCAACAACAACCATGTCTGTTGCTTGTTTCTATCCTTGTGACCGATTCATCTTTTCCTTCTCCAGTTGCAACACTTTGGCCTTGTAATTCAATGCTTCTTGTCGAAATGTCTCTTTCTCTTGTTCTAGAGAAACCAAATCTAATGTTTGTGGATGCTCCATGGCATACATATTTGTCATTTTCTTCATGCTTTGAATCATCTTGTCTTTTTATTCTAAGGAATATTTTACCCCATGAGGGCCTTCAGATTCTAATCTCTTTACTTGAGTCTGCCAAGCTCTGTTGGATGCTTTCTGTTGTCTCAACTATCCCTCTAGCTTAAGTTCATTAGTTTTAAACCTTGACACTTTTAAGATTAGACCCAGGTAGTATGAATACAACATGTCATTGGTGTTTCTATGGAACTTCAGCTTATCTGGGGCACTGATATTTTCATAATGCAGCTTGACCTCAGATAGTTTATCCTCATTTGTAATTGCTATGTTGAGTGTGTTTTTCTCTATATATCTGACTAAGAACAGAGAAGACCTATGTTGAGAAATATTTTCCACCTCAGGTATCAATCGCCTTATTTCACTCATGGCCAAACTTCCTTTCACAACATATTGCTTTGCTAAATCTTCTTTAGATTGGTAGACTGCTCCAGGTGCTTTATAAAAAATGTTATTTTTTCTGCTGAAATCTCTTGAGCTGCTTTCACTTTGGGGCATGCTTCTTTTACCAACTTCTTCCTTACTGGTGCCACTCTCCACCATATCCATACTTACTTTCTCCTTAGGCTCTTCTTCCTCCAGATCTACTATCTTTTGAGATTGTTTGATCTTTATCTTCTTGGGAGCAGTTTACTGACTACTTGTGCCTAGGGCCTCCGAACTGCTTCTCTTGGTGTAGATAGTTACTTTTGGAACTTGGAATGAAATCTTCTGAGGGGTCTCTTGTGTTTGAATCTACTGTAGGGTTTTCCCCACTTGTTGTGTTTGAGCAGGATGTAAGATGGCTTCCATATCAGCACATGTTTCCAAATTTGCCAATTTGTCAAAACCTTCAACATACTCATGTTCATAAGTTCCCTGTTTTCTTATCAATATTCTTTTAGATATGACATGATGTGGATCATACCTTCTCCCTTGTAGCTGTGCAAATCCAAACTCCTTGATTTTGGCATGGATTTGAGATAAGAAAGATCTAGTCTTCACAACAAAGGGTCTTATGATGAAAGGAAATTTCAAGTTGAACACCTTGTGCATTTTCAGGAAATGTTCGGTCTCTGAGATGATTCTTTTCTTGATGAACTCCAGGGAAAATACTTCGGGTGTCAGAAAGATAGGGAGAAGATAAGGCTCCTCTTGAAAACCATATACCCAAATTACTGTAGAATGCATGAACAACACCCAGTCTCCTACCCTGTTTTCTGAATTTGGATGCAAGTAGCTTTTCATGTTCTCCAGGACTCTTGGCAGGCTGGTTTTGAATATCAAGCTATAAACTCTGGACATGATATTATTTATGAAAATGAGCATTGTGATTCTTTTGCATTCCATGGAGATGAATGCTACTTTAGGGAACTCTTTCTTGTTTGTCTCCAGGAACATTTTTATCAAGTTTGTGTAATGCCTGAAGTGCCTTAGTGATTGGTAGTTCACTAGATATTTGTGTACATTATCAGCTATGAATTTATCAAAACTGATACATATTGACTGACTGGATTCTGACTGAAAAAAGGTTAACCAAAAACCTAACATGACCTCAATTAGATATTTGTCATTATTTAGACCTAAAATCGGACTGAGTATGGAATAGGCCCACTAGAACTTGATAACCATGGCATTTACATTCATGGGCATGGACAAACTCTCAGAATACTGCTCGGGTTTGACAATTGTCTGCAAAAATAGGTTTTTAACCTCAGGGGGACATTCCCTGTAAACTGTAACTAGCTTTTCTTCTTCGAAGGGTTCAAATGTTGTAGAGGGAGACTCTGGTATGCCTAGGGAATGGAAAATTGACGGGCTATCTACTCTGCACAGGACCTTTGACCCTAATTTATTTAAAACGACCTTCGCTTCTTGTGAGTATTGTTCCGCACACCAGCCTATGAATTATGGGAAAGGAAATGTGACTTCGATGGAGTAAGGGACTATGGAGGCTTGGATCACTTCGAGAAAGGGTATTTGTCTCCCTACATGATCTGACAAATTGGCTTTGGACACAGAGACGGGTGAGACGATTATTTTGGTGTCAAACACACCAGAGTCTCTATTGATTAGGGATTCTTCGCTTGGTGGGGGATCTTTCTCTGTTATGAACAAAACGATAGGATCCATGGTGATGATGAAAAATTCATGTGAATGAGCAGAAGATGTGTGAATTTGGTGCATTGTTGAGCTTAGGTTCGACTGGAGTGGTCACCCCACTTTTAGTGTTCAGATGATTTGAAAAAACATAAAATAACAACAAGGGTCCCCCCCTTATATACGCTTCCCAATATTGGGGACGAGGCAAAGTGGTTTAGGGTAGACTGATTTTCGCCCTGATATGCATCTGGTGGCGCCACATGGTCTTGAGGCGAAACCACAATATTTTCATTGGCCATATTTCAAATAATTAAACTTCACACTAGTTCTCTACCTGATATGGCTACTGACCGTTGATCTATGGTGTTTGAGATCTGTGGCTCGTCAGGTCCCGTAAACTCCATGCCTCTGCTAGATTTAACCTTTTTCTGCTAGGTGTGGCGCCGTCCTCCACTTTATTGCGTCTCTATATCAGTTTATCCCCTCACTAAGTCTCGAGACTTGGATTCCGTCAAAAAATTGTTGTGGTGATAACAAAATCCACCATACGATTCTGTTGTCCCATCCAACGCTATTGTTCACATCCCACCGATTGATTGAAATTTGAAATTTGAATTTGGAATTTAGATGGGCGTGCTTCATTTGAATCTGTCTGGAAGGAGAAAATCATAAATCTACAAGATCCAAACACCATGGCCATAGACACCATGCAGATGGTGAGAGTGGGAGTGAATATGGAGGTTGCAAGAAGGAAAAACCGTGGTAGTGGTGGCATTAGTGACAATAGGTTGTATTCGCTACAGAAGAAAGAAAATGAATTGGTGCCACCCGAGGTAGTTGAGCTCTGTGCCAAGGAAACCAGAACTCGACATGAAAAAATCCACGACTGTGGCATTGGTCAACGACCTAGCTGTCAGAATTCAAGAAATGGGAAAGGCGTTGGTTGATATCTTTCTTATAACAAATTCTACTGAGAGAAATTGTCCATGACTATTATTTGTTTTTTGCATATCGCATCTTCCACAACCCGCTACATATATCTTAACCCCAGAGAGCATATGTAACCCTTTTATTCTTTAAGACTTTAAATACATGCTAACTTACTTTTTTAATATCTTTTTTTCCTTAATCTATGGTTTTCAGTACAAATAGCTTCATTCAATGGAATAAACAAATAATAACGATGCCATCTCTGCAACCATGATGAGAAATGTATAGAAGTGCCTTCATGTAACGCTTCTCCCACTATCTAAACGCATAACCGAATCACCTCAATTTTCTTTTATTTCCTCCTAACCTTGAACAAATGAACAATTATCTTGGATTTATGATGAACAATTGTGATCCTAATAAAATAACACAAAAGTCATTCATATCTCAATTTCATGAGGAGTTGCCCTTCCTGCCAATGTTTTATAACATCATAATTTTTTAGTTATATGCTTATGGTCTCGTGTAGGTTAATAAAACTTCCAGCAAGAGTTTTATATTGTTTATTTCTGTTCATACAGTCTCATGTAGGTGGATTGTGCTTGAATTGTCTTCATCAAAAGATACATGAACATTGTGACAAGCAAAGGGATGTTTTACATTTACAGTGACATTAACCTTCGCATAAAGATCCCTCATATATTTCATTTTTGTTTCATTTTCTGACTGTAAGTTCTGCTTGTAAAACCCATCTAGGATGTTAGGCAATTAATCACTCATTAAATACATATGCATTAACAACTTTGATTTAACATAATTTCATTGATTTTCATTTCCAAAACTCTTTTACATTTTCTCAATGATAACTATAAATAACATGATGAATTAAGTAATATGTTAACTTTAAGATTTAAAACTTAAAATAGAAGTACAACAAAATACCAATGAAAATACCTCCTCCATTGTCTGTTGAAGCTCATCAATTGCAATGTAGATTTTCTATTAGTAGGAAGATGCTTCCAACCATTCTTTTCCTGCTTGCCCAGAGTGAAACAACGAAATCCTCCCAGCCAACTAGGAGCCTAGCCGACTTCCTAGCTCCAAGAAACCTTTCGTTTTTTTGGCCCTCCATACCCATGACTCCAAGAACAACAAAGAACAAATGCTCAAAGAAAACCATCTTCCAAAGATTTCACATCCTCTCATCATGCTTAAACATCCCTTTCTCCTCCTTCCTCACCACTTCTTCTCCCTATTTATCAAGTTTCCATACACCCTTCTCCAAGTCTCCTCAAGCACCCTCATTATTATCGATCAACCTCCCTTATCTAGATTTTTGGGAAAAGATTAAAATAGAACTAAAATATAAATGACTTGCATTAAACAACAATAAATAAAATGCAAAGTCTTTCTTCTCATGCTAGCTAATGAATACAATTTGGCAATTTTCCCATGACAACCCACCATGGTCATTTAATTCATCATACCAACCATCAATCAAAGTCAAATAAGGTATTTAATGTTTCTAGATATTTTGTATGTAATATAATTTACATATTCAATAAACATTCAATTGAATAGTTAATAATCTACTTTAATAATTAATACATTAATTAATTGTACTAGTGTACATGGGTAGGGTACGTGTGCGTAGCTAGCGGACACATATCTCATGCATGTACTAACGATAAACAACCATTTCCCCTAGAGCATAGTTCCTATATGATCACCAAGACATGTAGGAAAACAGATCAAGTAATGCTTCATTTAATAATCTTAACGAACAAAATTACACCAATTCATCAATAACTCATTATCACACTTAAAATATCAATAAGAAATTAAAGAGGGTTTTAAACATTGTAGGAACCAAGTGAGTAAACAATAGTGGCAACTCTAATCCTCAATCAATATTATCAACTAACATAGAAGCATCCTTCCTTCCTAACCTACTTCCATCTTCCATCCTATCATTTCCTGTGTTGGACTAAGCTGGAGCGTCAACTATGTTGACATAAATCCAGATAGAACCCATAAGCGGAAGTGTCATACATCTCGACCAAGCTTCCTCAACATGCAACTATTAGTCACCATCACACATCTAGGGGAGTGTGACTTCACACAACCCTCCCATGACTCTAGGTTTCGGAGGATAAACGGTGGGCAATATCTCCACCCCTCCTTATAGAACTAGGGTCAACACCCTACATCAAGACTTATTGTGAAACTATTGCTCTTAGAGTCACGCCATCAAATAACCACTCCGGGCAAGTTGTGTGTCTTGTCAAAACCACACTTACCATAGATCATAGCAATATTTGAAACCATAAATTAAATCATAAGTACAACTTATAGCATACAATATATTTTGGATGTCTACGACATCCAAATTACGTCATCACTACAATCATTTCGTTATTACATAACTTGTCAACTTGCAACTTAGTTCACTAATACTCATATCCATGCAGACACATCACATATTTTATATGATCATCCATATTTGTATTGACATTCAATTGAGAAATATATTCTTATTTACAACATGTCTCATATCTATTATACATCCACAACATAATTTTACACTAGTATCCATTGTATTAAAATTTCACATTCAAATTTGCATGTTTGAACAATTTTCATAACTATCATCCTTATGAACATATAACAATAAAATAACATTATGGAACACCTAAAATAGGTCCAAATACACAGATCTCAATTGTCTATATCAATATATCTAAGTCCAAGTAGTTACTAAAAAATGAATTACTATGATGAGTACAATCAAAGTTCTAATTGTTTAAGGTCAAAATATGGGACATTACATATACTCACCCTTCAAGAAACTTCATCTTGAAGTTATGGTCATTCTCAATATAAGGAAAAATTCATGACACAATTTGTTTGTGTCTTCTATGACAACAAACCTTGTACTATACTGGTTCCATTGTACCTTTACTTGATTAAAACATGTTGAGTCTATTAATATGTTGAATGTGACTTGCCATATTTAGCAGGCACCTTACTATGTCCCGACTTTATTTTA
>ML778447.1:138935-161802 GCA_009831015.1 Picea engelmannii
CGAACCAAATTGTATTTGGTCTTCACTGGCCCAGAGAACCAAGAGCGGCTCCCAGGCCCCAAAATGAATTACTCGCCAAGTTGGTAGGTGAAGAGGCTCCTCATGGGTTAATGAGGGATGGGGGTGAACCGCCCATTTGTAAAGGCCTTAGAATTGACCACCACGGGGAAATTCATGCCACACGCCACCTCGCCAGAAAAGAAAAGGCAGGTAAAAGGTGTGGAAAGGGGGGATGCGAGGAAGAGATCGCAGGAAAGCGATTGGAATAACTCTGGAACAAAATACAGAGTGAGCGATAATAGAGAAGAAGGAGAGTAACCTTCATTCTCGATCACTGAAGACTAGAGACAGAGAGTCTCAAGCATCATGGTCTAGCTCGGGGGTGGCTAGTGGTAAATCCATTCGGAGTCGTTGAGCCTACGGTTGGGTGGAAACGAGCACCCCTCTTAGCAGTTGCATCACCTGGTGTTTTCTGATAAGTGTTTATATCTTGTGTCTTGCATTGAATATCTTGGAAATATATGCTCATGGTTTGAACACTTATGAATGGTTTCTGTGTAGAAATGTCTACATGGTGTTTTGATCGGAAATGGTGGTTGCATGCTTATGTTAGAGTGACCACATTTGGTTTACATATATATATATATATATATATATATATATATATATATATATATTTGAACAAAATCAGCTTTCAAGTCTACTCTCGGGAGATTTGTTCCCCTTAATTACCTCTCATGCTGCCCAGAATAGATTCCCCATAGGGACACCCTTTTGGGATCATTCCCTTACATTCTAGAGCTGGGGTAAGTTCCCTGAAAGGATTACTGCCTTGGTAAAATCCTGAATTTGCTTATTATCTATCAAAAACGTTAACAGTTCAGGGATTTAAGAAGACCTCTCAGTCTGGTCATAAAACCTGGTGGAAATCTACCCAGGAACCCGATGAAGGACTTTAAGGCCTAAGTTTGAAAACCATGCATGAGATAGAGTGGGTCTCTTAGAGCTCAGTATTTCGACGTTTCGGTACCCAGGACACCTAAGGGTAAGTTCCCTTGTACTCACCAGTCCCAAAATCCCGATTAGCGAAACCCCGAAATGAGTATAGCGTGATTAGTTGTGATGTTTCAGTGTTTCGGTACTCGGGACACCTAAGGGTAAGTTCCCTTGTATTCAGTAGTCCAGAAATCTTGATTAGCGAAACCACGAAATGAACTAGCATAGATGAGTTGTGATGTTTCGAAGGTTTGGTACCCAGGATACCCTTCCTCTTGCTAAATGCACGAATGAGATCTTTTCAGAGGATCTAAGGTTTGTTACGACCATTAAATTGGATGAAGGAATGCAGACATTAATGCCTCGACCACTTTTTAACCTTTGTAAGTAGTGAAGAAATCAGGACCATTGATCCCAAGACCCATGGGAGTACCTGGATCGTCCAGCTGTAGAGTACACGTGGCGGTCGGTAAGCGTTTCTAATTTTCGGCACCCGGGAGATCACAGGGTAAGAACCCTTGTCCTCACGACTCGTGAAATCCTAACATATGAAATCCCGAAATGCTAGAGTGTGGGTAAGATATGAGTTTTCAGAGTTTCGGCACTTGGGGTACCTAAGTGAGAGTTCTCCTGTACTCGCAAGACCCGAAATCCTGATTAGCGAAACCCCAAAAGGAACTAGCATGGATCAGTTGTGATGTTTCGGCGTTTCGGTACCCAGGACACCTAAGGGTAAATTCCCTTGTACTCGCAAGTTTTGAAACCTCGACTTGCGATATCCTGAAAGATAGAGTGTGGAAAAAGTTATCATATTTCGGTATTTCGGCACCCGTGGTACTTAAGTGCGGGCCCCATGTGTTCGTCAGTCTCGAAATCCCCGACTTGCAAAATCCCGATGGATGGATTCCTGAAATAGTGAATCATGTTAGAGTTTCGTGTTTCGGAGTTTCGGCTCCCAGGAAACCTAGGTGCGAGACCTCCTGTCATCGCACATTCTGAAATCCCAATGGAGGAAACCCCGAAATAGTGAAGCATGTTAGAGTTTGGTGTTTCGGAGTTTCATCTCCCAGGAAACCCAGGTGCGAGACCTCCTGTCGTCGAACATCCCGAAATCTTGATGGAGTAAACCCTGAAAGGTGGAGTGACATGTTTTAATCCAAGGCATTTTTTTTTAGTTATGACAAACTATTGGTCCCCTTCGGATTTCGGCACTTTGAGAGACAAGAGAGTAGGGGAACACAAATGCATCACGATTTCCCGAATCGCGAAAGACGGAAGTACCTCTCCGGTAAGGCCTGTGGTCATAACCACCGATCGTATGAGTGCGGTTAAGGGATAGCAGGGTCTGTATCAGGCCCTGTAGGGAATTGGGGAAGTCTGTTCCTCAGAGATCAGAAGAAAAGGGCCGAAAAAATTTGATTCCATAGTGGGTGTATTACAAATTGGTATCAGAGCATGGTTACAACACTTGGCCTGCTTGGGCTCATGAACGAGTTGTACAGAAGCTCCGTTCGAAACACTCCAAAAAGGAGTAACCCCCTGTCTTAACCTTCCTAATCGAAATACGAAGTTAAGAATGAAAACTCCTATTGTGTGTGTGTACATGTGAAAAATATGAATTATGTACTAGTTATAAATAAATATAAATATTGACTAATAACCAGTATTTGTTTTTTGCACCCAAGCAGATGATCAACTACGGGAAAATTACAGAAGAATAGAATGGTGACTCACCAAGAGGTGGGGGAAGGCTCCCACAATAGAGACGAAGAGTCTGACAAAAGGAGGGAAGTAGGGACCCCCCCATATCTAGCCGAGACAGTGAGGAGTCTCATGGTCGAATTACAAAGCTACAAGGCTGACAATGAGAGGATGACGAAAGAACAAGAGAAGCAAACAAAAATTAATGTAGTCTTACTACAGAGCTTATCCGACCTACAAAGACAAATGCAACACGAACCTGAGGTATAGAAACATGGTCATATCTGTGGCCACACTGAGAGGAGCACCTTGAAAAAGGTCCATCCCAGTGGTAAAGGACCAGCGATGAACGATTCGTTTGGGAAGGAAGCTAGCGGTTCAGAGGGCTCTTCTAGCAGCAGAACTAGTTCTTATTCCCAAAGAAGACAGAAGAAGTGAAAGCTTTCCAAGGGTCATAAATTCGAAGAATTCAGGATGGCCAAACCACCCTCCTTCGATGGTGAAATAAAGAAGGGAGAGGAAGTAGAGGCACGGTTGCTTGGACTAAAGAAGTATTTCAGAGTCCATGACTTCTCAGAAAATTTGAAGGCCCAAGTGGCCACCTTCAACTTGAAGGGAAAGGCTTCCATTTGGTGGGAAGAACTTAAGAATGTAAAAGGGATTCACGAAGAAGACCTGTCTTGGGAACGGTTTGAGAAATACTTCAGGAAGAAGTATCTGTCGGAAAAATATTTCAACGAAAAGATGAAAGAATTCTATGAACTTAAGCTAGGGCAACTCACCATAGAGGAATATGTCAGCAAATTCCTCGAGTTGTTGAGGTATGTCGCCTACATAAAAGCAGAAAAGGAAAAGGTGCAACGATTCATCAGTGGTCTACCTAAGGAGTATCACAACATGATTGAGTTTGACAAACCAAAGACCCTAGAAGATACTATCTGAAAGGAAAGATATTGTTATGAACAGCTTGGACATCGAACATAACCTCACAAAGGTTGGAAGCAGAAGAATAGTTTGAGATTCAAGAAAAAGGGGTTTAAATCCCCAAGATTTAAGGACTATAAAAAGAACTCAAGGATAAACTTCCCAGCCCGAAGTGTACACCAGCAGAACTTTCCCTCCTTGAGTGGAAATAAACTTTCTGGATCTGCCCCAGTAAAGATTGATAACCCAAAGAGAGAACCTTTGAAATGTTGGGGTTGCAGAGAAGAACATCTACTGAGAGACTGTCCACACTGACAATAGAATAGTAAGAGAATTTACAACATCCAGGAAGCTACCACCATCAACGATGTGACCAGGAGTGTGCCACAAATTTATGTAGCTTTGGATAATAACCAAGCTGACCACCAAGCTTCAGTGGTGGAAATAGAAGGTATGATTTCCAGTCATCTAGCATATATTTTTATTGACCTTGGTTCAAATTTGAGTTATATAGCCCCTAAGGCTGTTGATAAGTGTAAACTACAACCACAAAAACTTACCAATCCATGGTTGGTACAGTTAGCCACTGGCACCAAAAGAAAGGTAGCAGAGGTCATACCAGCCTGCCAATTAATGTTGGGTGAATTCCCCACCCAAGCAACCCTTAACATATTATCCCTGGGATTGTATGATCTGTTGATTGGTATGGACTGGATAGCCACCCATAAAGCCAGATTGAACTGTTACCATAAAACCTTAGAATGTGTAAGTAAAGAAGGAAAAAGGATAACCCTTCAAGGGATCCAAAAACCTGTCTCAATGAGACAAATATCAGCTCTGCAAATGAGAAAGTATTGCCAAAAAGGTTGTCCCCTATATGCAATACAGATGTTGAAAACTATTGAAGATGACAAACCAAGCCTCAAAGTCCACCCTACCTTGAGAGAATACAGAGTTGTGTTTCCAGAAGAGGTGTCGGGTCTACCTTCAAGAAGAGACATAGACTTCTCGATAGAACTTGCACCGGGAGCGGTGCCGGTGTCTAGGACACCCTACCGGATGAGCACACTCGAGTTAGTTGAACTCAAATTGCAATTAAGAGAAATGATGGATAAGGGCTATATCCGCCCCAACGTGTCTCCATGGGGAGCACCAGTCTTGTGTGTGAAAAAGAAGGACGGTACCCTTAGACTATGTATAGATTATAGACAACTCAATAAGGTAACTATAAAGAACAAGTACTCCTTGCCCAAGATCGATGACCTGTTCGATCAATTGGGGGGTGCGTCTATTTTCTCAAAGATTGATTGGAGGTCAGGATACCATCAAATCCAAATCAAGGGTGAAGATATCCATAAAGCTGCCTTCCAGACGAGGTATGGTCACTATGAGTTTGTGGTAGTGCCATTTGGGTTGACCAATGCCCCTGCCACTTTCATGTGCTTAATGAACAATGTACTCAACAAATTCCTAGACAAATTTGTGCTGGTTTTTATTGACGATATATTAATTTACTCCAAGAATGGAGAAGAGCATGAAGAGCATCTTAGTCTTGTGCTTCAAGTTCTAAGAGAACATCAGCTCTATGCCAAATTCAACAAATGTGAATTCTTCTAGAAGCAAATACATTACTTAGGCCATGTTCTATCCGAAGAAGGAGTAGTGGTAGACCTTGACAAAATCAGGTCTATCATGGAATGGCCTACCCCAAAGGATGTTTCGGATATCAGATCCTTTATGGGATTAGCATGATACTATATGATATTTATAAAAGGATTCTCCAAGATTGGTTTTCCAATCACTGTCCTCCAGAAGAAGGGGACAAAATTCACATGGACACAAAAATGTGAAGAAAGATTTCAAGCCCTGAAACATCTACTGACCCATGCACTCGTGTTGAAGATCACCGATCCCGAAGCCGACTTCCTCGTGTGCATAGATGCCTGTAAGGAAGGGATTAGAGGAGTCCTTATGCAATGAGGAAGTGTGGTTTACTATTAATCCCAAAAATTGAATGAGCACAAAGTCAACTATGTGACCCATGATCTAGAGCTGGCTGCCATAGTGCATGCCTTGAAAATGTGGAGGCATTACCTCTTGGGAAGAAAATTTGTACTTATGACAGATCACTGTGGATTGCGATATCTATTTGACCAACCAAATATCAATGCTAGAAAAGCTAGATGGATGGCCCTCCTTAGCAAGTTTGATTTCGAAATCAAACACATTAAAGGAAAGGAAAATAGGGTGGCCGATGCCCTTAGCAGAAGTATGAAAACAATTCACCTAGCCACGGTGAGTACCTGCAAGACGGATGCCAAAGAAAGACTCAAGAATGCACAAGAGATAGACACATTCTTCTAGACCATGACCTCATACCTACAACAAGAACCCACAGGGATAAAGTATGGAAGCTACCAGATAATGGAAGGAGGTCTGCTCACTTACCGAAGCAAATTGTATATCCCAGATTGTGACAACTCGAAAAGGTTCATACTGGATGAACTACATAAAATACCCTATACTGGTAATCCAGGATACTTGAAGATGATTACGGCCACCAGGAAACAATAATATTGTCCTGGATTGAAGAAGGACATAGCTGAGTACCTAGCCAAATGCATAGAATGCCAAAAAGTAAAAGCAGAACACCGACACCCAACAGGATTATTACAACCTCTACCAATCCCAAAATGGAAATGGGAAACCATCTCCATGGATTTCATCACTGGATTACCAACCTCAACCAAAAAAAATGACACCATCATGGTAGTGGTGGATAAATTAAGCAAGTATGCTAATTTTATCCCTATCAAGTTGACTTGCAAGGCAATAGACATCGCCCAGGTACTTATGAAGGAGATATTCAGACTACATGGTATGCCGAAAGAGATCGTGTTTGAAAAAGACACTAAATTTACTTCCAACTTTTGGAAAACACTGATCGCTGGTTTAGAGACTAAGTTGCTATTTAGCACCACCTATCACCCTCAAACCAACAGACAGACAGAAAGAGTGAACCAAATACTAGAAGACATGTTAAGAATGCATGTAATGCATCAACCCAAGAAGTGGGAATCCTACCTGTCACTGGTGGAATTCGCCTACAACAACGGCTACCAAGAATCCCTAAAGATGAGTCCGTTCAAAGTCCTCTATGGTAGGCCGTGCAACACTCCTGTCAGCTGGAGTCATCTCGTAAAAAAATTTTCTTTTAGACCCGACATGTTGAAAGAAATGGAACAACAAGTGACTCAGATAAAACAAAACCTGAAGGTCGCTCAGAACCGGCAAAAAAGTTATGCTGACCAAAAGAGAACCCCAGGAGAGTTCAAGACGGGAGACCATGTATATCTCATAGTTAGACCCAGGAAGAGTTCTCTAAAAATGGGAGCCTGTGCCAAGTTGGCACTTCGATATTGTGGACCCTTTGAAGTTCTAGATAGAGTGGGACCTATAGCCTATAGGATAGCACTTCCTCCCACAGTAAAAGCACATAATATTTTCCATGTTTCATTATTGAAGAAATATGTACATGATTCTAATTATATAATTGACTGGTCTATGATCTAGGTGGAATCGGAGGGAGAATTTCTACCAGAACCACAATGCATACTAGATAGAAAGGAAACCCCGCTCCGGAACTGAACCATTGCACAGGTCAAGGTGCAGTGGAGACATTTTGGCCCAGATGAGGCTACATGGGAAATGGAGGATGCCATGAAACATGCATATCCAATTTTGTTTACCTCTGTACATACATGTCATGATGATAGATAGAACATCGAGGACGATGTTCCTTTAAGGGGGAGGGAATTGTAACACCTTGTTTCCCCAGTCAGTAAAAATAATTATGCTGGCCAAGAACTATGGCAAACTCAAAGATGTGAATGTGTGATTTTGAACGGACCTTAGTATACAAGCTCAACGAATGTAAATTAACACACATATATATAATATATATGTGTGTGTGTGTGTGTGTGTGTGTGTGTGTTGCAGGACTACTTGGAGGGGGATGTGCTGAAAAAGAGACCACGATGGCTGAAGAAAGGTGGTGGAAGGCACCTGGAATGGTCGCATTAACTTCCACTGAACCAAACCATATTTGGTCTTCACTGGCTCGGAGAACCAAGAGCGGCTCGCTAGCCCCGAAATAAATTACTCACCAGGTTGGTAGGTGAAGAGGCTCCTCATGGGTTAATGAGGGATGGGGGTGAACCGCCCATACGTAGAGGCCTCAGACCTGACCACCACGGGGAAATTCATGCCACATGCCACCTCGCCAGAAACGAAAAGGCAGGTAAAAGGTTTGGAAAGGGGGGACGCGAGGGAGAGATTGCAGGAAAGAGATCGAAAGAACTCTGGAACAAAATATAGAGTGAGCGATAGCAGAGAAGAAGGAGAGTAACCTTCATTCTCGATCACTGAAGAACAGAGACAGAGAGTCTCAAGCATCGTGGTCTAGCTCGGGGGTGGCTAGTGGTAAATCCATTCAGAGTCACTAAGCCTATGGTTGGGTGGAAACGTGCACCCCTCTCAGCAGTTGCATCACCTGGTGTTTTCTGATAAGTGTTTATATCTTGTGTCTTGCATTGAATATCTTGGAAATATATGCTCATGGTTTGAACACTTATGAATGGTTTCTGTGTAGAAATGTCTACATGGTGTTTTGATCGGAAATGGTGGTTGCATGCTTATGTTAGAATGACCACATTTGGTTTATATATATATATATATATATATATATATATATATGTATGTATGTATGTATGTATTTGAACGAGGTCAGCTTTCAAGTCTACTCTCGGGAGATTTGTTCCTCTTAATTACCTCTCATACTGTCCTGGATAGATTCCCCACAGGGACACCTTTTTGGGATCGTTCCCTTACATTCTAGAGCCGGGGCAAGTTCCCTGAAAGGATTACCGCCTTGGTAAAATCCTGAATTTGCTTATTATCTATCACAGACGTTAACAGTTCAGGGATTTAAGAAGACCTCTCAGTTTGTTCATAAAACCTCGTGGAAATTTGCCCAAGAACCCGATGAAGGACTTTAAGGCCTAAGTTTGAAAACCTTGCACGAGATAGAGTTGGTCTCTTAGAGCTCGGTATTTCAACATTTCGGTACCTGGGACACCTAAGGGTAAGTTCGCATGTACTCACCAGTCCCAAAATCCCTATTAGCGAAACCCTGAAATGAGTATAGCGTGATTAGTTGTGATGTTTCGGCATTTCGGTACACGGGACACCTAAGGGTAAGTTCCCTTGTACTCACCAGTCCCGAAATCTTGATTAGAGAAACCCAAAAATGAACTAGCATGGCTGAGTTGTGATGTTTCGGAGGTTCGATACCCAGGATACCCTTCCTCTTGCTAAATGCACAAATGAGATCCTTTCAGAGGATCTAAGATCTGTTATGACCATTAAATTGGATGAAGGAATGCAGGCATTAATGCCTCAACCCCTTTTTAACCTTCTTAAGTAGCGAAGAAATCAGGACCGTTGATCCCAAGACCCATGGGAGTACCTGGACCATCTAGTTGTAGAGTACACATGGCGGACGGTAAGCGTTTCATCTTTTCAGCACTCGGGAGATCATAGGGTAAGAACCCTTGTCCTCACGACTCATGAAATCCAAACATATGAAATCTCAAAATGCTAGTGTGTGGGTAAGATATGAGTTTTTGGAGTTTCGACACCCGGGGTACCTAAGTGCGAGTTCTCCTATACTCGCAAGACCTGAAATCCCGATTAGCGAAACCCCGAAAGGAACTAGCATGGATGAGTTGTGATGTTTCGGCATTTCAGTACCCGGGACACCTAAGGGTAAATTCCCTTGTACTCGCAAGTTCCGAAACCCCAACTTGCGATATCTCGAAAGATAGAGTGTGGAAAAAGTTATCATATTTTTGTATTTCGGCACCCGGGGTACCTAAGTGTGGGCCCCATGTGTTTTTCAGTCTCGAAACCCCCGACTTGCGAAATCCCAATGGATGGATTCCCGAAATAGTGAAGCATGTTAGAGTTTGGTGTTTCGGAGTTTCAGTTCCCGGGAAACCTAGGTGCGATATCTCCTATCGTTGCACATCCCAAAATCCCGATGGAGGAAACCCCGAAATAGTGAAGCATGTTAGAGTTTGGTGTTTCAGAGTTTCAACTCCCGGGAAACCCAGGAGCGAGACCTCCTGTCGTCGCACATCCCGAAATCCCGATGGAGTAAACCCTGAAAGGTGGAGTGACATGTTTTAATCCAAGGCATTTTTTTTTAGTTATGACAAACTATTGGTCCCCTTCGGATTTCGGCACTTTGAGAGACAAGAGAGTAGGGGAACACAAATGCATCGTGATTTCCCAAATCACGAAAGTTGGAAGTACCTGTCCGGTAAGGCCTGTGGTCATAACCGCTGATCCTATGAGTGTGGTTAAGGGATAGCAGGGTCTGTATCAGGCCATGTAGGGAATTGGGGAAGTCTGTTCCTCGGAGATCAGAAGAAAAGGGCCAAATTTTTTTGATTCCGTAGTGGGTGTGTTACATAATGTCATCTTGATAGAAGCTTAAGAATGGCACAAAAGTCAATGGAAGGTTTGTAGAAGCCATGAGATGTACAAATTTATGAAATGTTATTATCCATTCAACACTTATTGATTAGACACATGTCCCTTATTCTATGCTATGTGTTAGAGTACACTTCAATTAATCTACATAAATATGTCCATCGATTGTAATATCAGTTATGGAGCTAAAGAAGTTAGCTCAAAGATCAAGAAGATATATGAGGGAATATAGCCTTTCAAAAGCATCCCGTGGATTCAATATTACATAATGGTATTGGCTCTAAGTTTATCATATTTATGTTGGGATATTGTGCTTGACCCTACTATTTGTCTCACAAGTCCAATCAATTTTCAATTGTGTTGATAGTTCTCCAATAGTGGGTACGTTGAGGTCTTCACAAGTCCAATAAATTTTCAATTGTGTTGATAGTTCTGCAATAGTGGGTACCCCGAGGTCTTCTTGGGTTGGAGAAACAGAAAGTATGTGGATAGGATTGTATGTAGGTAGGATTGTATGTGAGGTCCAATCGAGAATAGGATACAACCAAAAGTACGTGGATACAATTGTATGTGAGGAACAATCGGGAATATGATAGAGGATATTTAATTCGTCCTATATACCTATTCATTTGACCAATGAGTCACGTGGAAGAAGTAAAAGAAGTTGCGCATTAATTTCCAGATAATATTTCCATGACAAAGGGGAGTTAAGAGTTTTCTAGTCTTTGAAATTCCTATCATTGTGATTGACAGAATGGTGATAGGATTTTCATGTCCTATAGTAAACATGTAGAAGAAAAAAAAATAAAAATAAAGAGACTTCCTTAGACAGGATAAATTCTTATCAATGGTAGAAGGTGGAGGCTTGTTGATTAAGGTTGGTTGTCATTGATGTCAACCCTTGAACAAATCCCCGTAGCACATAGATTTGGGTAATGAACCCAAGTTTTTTTAATGTAAAGATAACTCATTATTGGCTTTTCATGGTTGATAAGAAGTAAAGATGGATGAACTCCAAAGTGGTCCCCTTATGGTGAAAGCCCTCACAGGAAGATGCTTTGCGGAGTGAGAGAAACCATGCTTAATGGTGGAATAATGAGATGAAGGAAAATGAATTTTTCAGTGAAACTATCCTAGATGCATAGTGCTTGTCATGCCATTTCTGGTGGTATGTGGAACGTTACATAACTCCTCATGGTTAGAGATTTATAGCCATGTGAATTCAGAGAACTCAGGTTTGGGTAATGGACCCAAGTTTGTTTGATGGATAATGGTATGAGTTTTGATATATTTTCAGGTAATACTATTCTATATGGATAGTACATCTCATGCCATTTTGGGTGGTATGTGGAACGTCACGTAACTCCTCACAGTTTGAGAGTTATGGCCTTACAAAGTTGGAGGACCCTCATATGTTGGCTTGAAGCCCCAAAAGGTCAAAGTAGTCAAAGTGGTTTAAGAGATTTTAGAAGGTAAATAATAAAGTGATGTTATGAATGTACTATAATTCAAAGTGAATACAAAATAAATTATTTAAATAATAAATTTAATGGATAAATTAGAAGTGGGTTAACCCTAAAATAAGGAAAGTGGGCAAAGTGACCTAGAACATGTTTTTAAGGAAGCTACTTGGAGAGTATAAATAAGAGGCAAGGCTCTCTCATTTGATTCAAAATTGAGAATATTGAATACCTATAGGTGTTTGAGGTAACCAAAGGATTTCTAAGCCCATTTTCTGAGGAAAGTGAAGAAAAAAAGGCCAGAATTCAAGGAAGGATAAATTCTTTTGATGATGCTTTCTAAGATATGTTTTTTTCAGGTCATCTCACCATTTTTGCAATAACTTTTTTTCTAGAATGAGTCAGACCCTAAAATTGCTATTCCATTGAGGAAACATATACAATTATCTGTGGTAAAACATTCATCTTGTGGGTCATTTTATTTTTGGAGTTACACTCCGTGGAAAAAAGGGTTTGTGGCTAGTCTTGAAACTAGTCAAAAATAGGTGTTTCAGGTAAAAACGTCATAACTTCTTCATAACAGATCCAAATTTAGTAAGACCAAATTTTTTGGTTAGAGTACAGTCTGTAGTATTATTTGTAACATTTTTAGATCAATTCAACAATTATTCCGTGTGGGGCACGCTCTACAAGGTCTATCCCTAGAATAAGATAAAACTTAGCAAGGTGTGTCATTTTTGCCATAAATCCTTTTCTGAGAGGTTCCATGTAGTGAAACCTAGAGGAATTGCATAAAAAACACTTAAGAACATTGTGCATCAGTTTCAGATCTTTATTCATTATAGTTACAAAGTTATGATTATTTCAAGTTAGGGTTGTTGACTAATCCAAAACTAGTCTTGTGAGACTAAATAAACGTTTGATGAAAATGCTAGTCTCTTGTTGTTAAAGTTTGCAGGTATGTGATCATATACACCGGGTCTATTATAGAGTTAGAAATCATATTTTGATGATGAAATTGATGAGGGATTTTGGTTGAGGTACAAGTTGGGTACATGCTTGAGACAAGTAGTTGATGAGTTGACACATACATGAGGTGTATAGTTGATGATGTTAGCACATATTGATGAAGCATAGTTGATGAGTACTTGACACATTATTGGTACATACTTGGTACATGGTTGGTTTCACTTGTTTATGGTATAGGTTGATTACAGATTGTTTGGTACAGGTTGGTGCATGGTTGATGCACTTGTTTATGGTACATGTTGACTACAAATTGTTTGGTATAGGTTGGTGCATGGTTGATGCACTTGTTTATGGTACAGGTTGAGGTATGGGTTGATGCATGGTTCAAGTTTATTGGTACATGTTTACAGCAGTATATCTCACAATGATAATGTGACAATGGCTCCATCATTCTACTTTTACTTCAGGGCAGTTGGATGGGGCAAGGACAAGTGGTTGTAGACACCTTCCGGCTATAGACGGATAAATTAGGGGTTTGTAGCCTCCTTTTGGTTGTAGCCAGAGAATTGGGGAGTTGGAGCTTCCCTTAGGTTGTAGCCTGAGAAACTAAGGGGTTGGAGCCTCCTTCTAGTTGCAACTGGAAAACAAAGGAAGTTGGTGCTTCCAATGAATGTAATTCTTCAAGACATATAAGAAAAAACATTCTGTGGTTTTCTCCCGATTTGGGTTTCCACATAAAACACTGGTGTACTGTGTATGTATGTGATTGTTCATTTCTTATTGCTCATTATTGGATAATAATTCTACATTGATATAACACTTGGATTATTTGGAGAAAAATTATTATAATTACGCTATTACTGATTCACCCCCCCCCTCTTATTAATCCAACAAATGGTATCAGAGCAGGTTCCTTTAGAAATTAGTTTAACCACTGAAAGGTAGATCATGGAGAGAAACAACTTGTACAAAAATGGAATACCAGAGTTTGATGGACAAAAGTATGCTTTTTGGATCATAAGGATGAAGACATATATACATGCACAGGGATTTCAAGTTTGGCAATCAATTTTAGATGGATACACAACACCAACAGTTCCACCAACAAATGACAAAGCAGTGAAACTTGGTGAGAATAATTCCAAAGCAAAAAATGCACTTTTGAATGGTCTTAGTGATATAGTATTCACCAAAGTTGCACATTGTAAATACGCCAAAGAGATTTGGGACAAGCTTTGAAATATTTATGAAGGAGATACAAATGTCAAAGAAGCAAAGCTTCAAACTTACAGAGGTTAGTTCGAACAACTAAAAATGAAGGAAAATGAAAATATTGCAGCCTACTTCTTATGAGTCGATGAAATAGTGAATGCAATCACAGGATTGGGAGAAGAAATCAATGAATCTGTAATTGTTCAAAAGATACTAAGATCTCTTCCTATGAAATTCAACCCTAAGATATCAGCACTAGAAGAAAGATCCGATCTAAACTAAATAAGCATGGACGAACTGCATGGAATCTTCACAACATATGAAATGAGAACTGAACAGGAAAATCCAGATGTTAAAGAAGCAGCCTTCAAAGCATCCAAATATCAAAGCAAAAGAAACAACAACAAGAAGAATATAGCAGCAACAATGATGTCTCAGAAGATGATGAAGAAGTTGCCAACTTCATTAAAATACTGAACAAGGGAACCAATAGTAGGTATAGAGGTAAGCTTCCTTTAATTTGTTTTAATTGTGATGGTATTGGTCATTTTTCTAAAAAATGTCCTCATAAGAAAAAGAAAAATGATGAAGGTTACTCAAAAGGAAAACACACATATAAAGGCAAAAGAACTACAAAGAAAGTTTTCAAGAAAAGATTATGCACTAAAGAAGACAACTCATCATCAGATGAAGATGAAGTCAGTGACAGTGAGACATGAAGAGTTCTATTCATGGCAGTAAAACACTCTGACAAAAAAGACTCCGAAAAAGAATATGAAGAAGCCAAAGAAGGATATGAAGAAGTTGAAGAAGAAATTGAAGAGGAAGAAGTTGAATATAGAGAATAATTAATGTGTGCCATAGAAGTTATCAGAAGAGAAAAGAAGACAAACAAGAAATTACAAGCAGAACTAGACAAGAAAAAGGACACTCGAGAACTAGAACAAATGATCACAAAATTGAAGGTTCAAATAGAAGAAGATAAAAGAATTGAAGAAGCACTCAAAGAAAAGCTAGAAGAAAAGGACAAGATCATTGGAAACTTGGAAGCAGAGATTGTCACACTAAGAAAGGATATTCAAAGAAAAATATGAAAAATAGCCCAAAAGTTCTGGATGACATTATTAGCAGCCAAAAATCTCATCTTGACAAGTTTGGACTTGGATACAATCAGATAGAAAAGGGATCAAGCTCCAAAATAACAGAGCAAGAAACAAATCCAAAAAGCTATGCAGAAACAATCAAAGGGGATAGGAAGATATATAAGGAAGATTACAGGGACACTCCTCCACCGAGAAGATTCAGATTTCAGAATCAACAACAGACAGATGGGCCTTAAGAAGAAGAAGGATTCATAAGAGCACCTCCTTTCAGAAGATCTTCAACTCCCAGGTATCAAACTATATTTTTTGGTTTATGTTATGCATGTAATAATTTTGGACATAAAGCTGTGAATTGCAGAGCTAACAACAAGAACAATAACAACTTTGAGAGTCATACACAAAGAGGTTATTCAAGAAGACCTAGTGAAATGCAAAGAAGAAGTTACAATAGGTTTGAATTTTTGAGCACTGAAGTGGAATGTTACAAATGTAACAATTTTGGACATGTGGCCAAAGATTGCAGAATGCCAGTCCCTCCTAAAGAACCTCAACAGAATAACAACAATCACAGACAAGAACCTCAGAAAATGACATGGATAAGAAAACAAGATCAATATAGCAATGAAGAATGCACAATCGCTCTACAAGCTAAGCAGAAGAAACATGGTTGGTATGTTGACAGTGGGTGTTCAAAACACATGACAGGTGATAGAGACAAATTTCTTACATTGTGAAAGGAGAGAAATGGATCAGTCTCCTTCAGAAATGATAATTCAGCCAAAATCATTGGAGAAGGAACAATCTGAATTGGGAACAAGAATGAAAAGGCACAAAATGTTCTACTGGTAGAAGATATGAAACATAATCTTCTAAGTGTGAGTCAAATGTGTGACCAAGGTCATAAATTTACTTTCGTTTCACAAAAGTGTGAGATAAGAAGATAAGGTTTAGGGAAATTGGTCGGTACAGCTACAAGAACTTCAATCAACATATATGTGCTAAGTGAAATTGGAAATGAAAAGTGTTGTCTAGGAAAGGAAGATGAAAGTTGGCTATGGCACAAAAGAATGGGTCACATGCATTTTGATAACCTTGTTAAAGTCAACAAAAGAGAAGAAATCAGAGAAATGCTCCATATCACGAAACCAACCAACACTTTATGCAAGCATTGTCAACAAGGAAAGCAAACAAAGACTAGGTTCAAATCAAAGGAATATTCAGCAACAAGACCACTGGAAATTGTTCATACTGATCTAGTTGGACCAACTACAACAAAGGGCTTAAAAGGTGAGAGATACTTTACGTTACTAGTTGATGATTATACAAGAATGATTGCAGTTTTATTTCTCAAGAACAAGTCAGAAGCTTTTGAAAACTTCAAGATCTACAAGGAAATGGTTGAAAATGAGATGGATTCAAGAATCAAATGCTTGAGATCTGATAATGGAGGAGAGTTCACTTCAAAGGAATTTATGGACTACTGCAATAGTCATGGAAAAAAAAGACAATTCTTCATTGCTAGGACACCTCAACAGAATGGAGTTGTTGAAAGAAAGAATAGGACAATACAAGAAATGGCTCGAACAATGATAATGGATTCCAAATTGATAGATATATTTTGGACACAGATAGTGCATACAATAGTTCACATTCAAAACAGAGTAATGCTCAGAAGCAACACTGATAAAACTCCCTACGAGCTATGGAAAGGAAGACCAACAAATGTGAATCACTTCAAAGTTTTTGGAAGCAAATGCTACATCAAAAGAGAAGATGGTAGAATGGGAAAGTTTGACTCTCGTGTGGACAAAGGAGTACTTGTTGGTTACTCAAGTATAAGGAAAGCATACAAATGTTACAATCTAAGATTGAACAAAGTTGTGGAAAGCATCAATGTAACAATTGATGAAACAGGCATACCATAATCAAAGGAAGAAGAAAACAAATCAATGGAACAACTTTTCGAAGAAGAAGCGGAAGATGAAGTAGAAGAGGAAGATGAAGAGAATCCGACAGAAATAGAAGAGCAAGTTCGACAAGTATCTCCAAAGACACCTAGAAAACGAGTACAGAAGAATCATCCTTTAGATCAAGTTATTGGAAACAAAGATGTAGGAGTTGAGACTAGAAGAAAAATCCATTCACTAGAACAAACACACCTAACACTCTTATCTACAATTGAACCAAACTTTTTTGAAGAAGCCAACAAGGATGAATTTTGGAATAAGGCCATGACACTTGGGAATTGGTTCCGAGACCAAAGAATAAGAATGTGATCGACACAAAGTGGGTCTTCAGGAATAAATTGAATGAAGATGGACATGTTGCAAGGAACAAAGCTAGATTGGTATGTAAAGGATATGCACAAATTGAAGGAATCGACTTTGAAGCAACATTTGCCCCAGTTTCTAGAATGGAAGCAATTTGTTTTCTTTTAGCTTATGCATGCTCCAAAAATATTGAAGTGTATTAGATGGACTTAAAGTCATCTTTTCCGAATGGGGAACTTGAAGAAGACGTTTACATTGAACAACTAGAAGGATTTCAACTGTTTGAGAACGTAGATTATGTGTGTAAATTAAAGAAGGCCTTGTATGGTCTAAAACAAGATCCTAGAGCATGGTACTCTAGACTGGATAAGTATCTACAACAGGTAGGGTTCATAAAAGGAAGTGCAGACAACAACCTCTACATCAAGGTAAGTCAAGGTAATATTTTATTAGTTGAAGTTTATGTTGATGATATTATTTTTGGCAGTGATAATGATAGGTTAAGCCAGAAATTTGCAAAATATATGCATAATGAATTTGAAATGTCGTTACTTGGAGAACTATATTTCTTTCTGGGACTTCAGATATGTCAAAGAAACCAAGGAATTTTTATTTCTCAAACCATGCATATCAGAGAAATGCTAAAGAGGTTCAGAATGGAAGATTGCAAACCAATTATCACTCCCATGAAAACCAGTTGCAAGATGAGCAAAGATGATGATTTGAAGTCTACAGATCAGAGGAAATATAGGTCAATGATTGGTAGAATACTATATGTGATAGCATCCAGACCAGATGTAATGCAGGCAGTTGGACAGGTGGCACAATTTCAAGCAACACCAAAGGAATCACATTTATTAGCAGTAATGATGATTTTCAGATATCTCAAAGGAACAAAAGAGTTTGGATTATGGTATCCAAAAGGAAACGATTTATCACTTATTGCCTACACAGATGTATATTGGGCAGGTTGTATTGATGACTGATGAAGCACAAGTGGAGAAATGTTCTACTTAGGTGAGTGTTTGGTATCATGGCTAAGAAATAAACAATCATCAGTATCTTTATCTACAGTCGAGGCTGAGTATATTGCAGTAGCATCATGTTGTACATAGGTTCTTTGGATGAAACAAAATCTAACAGATATACAGGTTGATTATGATGAGCCCATTCCAATCTATTGTGATAATACAAGCACCATCAGTATCTCGAAGAACCTCGTGATTCGGCCTGATGGCTAGAGATGAGATCTTCAGAGCTTGAGCAACAACTTCAAAATATTCAAAACTCGGGTAGGAGTGTAATATGAGTGTACGAATGCACTACCCAGAGGTCTTCGATGGCTCGTCGGTCATTGACATGAGAATCTTGATGATCATACTGAAGGCTTCAATGATTTCGAACAAGGACTTGATTGGGTGTTCAGGATGGCCGGGCATGAGGAAAAGAGACATATTGCAGAGGGGCCGACTCAGGTTTGGTGAAAAACTTCCCTTGGATAGTAGCATGAAAAATAATAATACTCAGGAAACATGTACATTAATCATAAGTTTACGAAGCAGGAGGCAACACAAACTCTCCGTGTGTTTGGAAGAATAACCAAACGGTGGAGGACACAACTCTATATAGCAAGAAAAGCTTCCTAAGGTCGTTCTACATCCCATAGTCTGATGAACAAACAGACATATGTGCTTTATCCAAGGGCGACTCATTATGATGCCAATAAAGAAAATACTTTTCCCTTCCTCTTTTTGGGGTATATTTGATTTTTTTGTTCTTTTCAATAATTGTGGAAAAATGAATATTACGTTACAATGGAGGAATGAGTATTGCAAACATACTAGCTCAAGGCTCAAGGACAAGATTGACGTTCTAGTAAAATGATACTCGGGAAAAATCCTCCGGCGGCCGAAGGTGTTAAGACGCAGAAGAAAACTGTCACAAGGCTGGTGTATAAGGTATGTAAATGCGGTTAATAAAACAAACAATGGTAACATCCTTCGATGTAAGTTTAACGAGCCCAGAGAAGGCAAGCTCGGTGGTTTTTCATATTTAGAGAGTCTGAAAAAACATAAAAGGAGACTCCATTGGGGTACCTTTTTCGAAGATAGTCTAGTTGGTTCGAAAAAGGGTAAACTAGCACCGATTAGACGTCAATTCAAAACCATTTTAATGAGTGTGACAAGGACAAGATCACTCGACTATTTTTTCATTTTTAAGGAGTCTGAAAAAAGATTAACTATGGACTCCGTCAGGAATGTTCTTCTAGACCAATTTAACAAGTGTGAAAGAATAAGGTCACTCGACAATCTTTTCAATTTTAGGGAGTCTGAAAAGAGCTTAACTATGGACTCCATGGGGGTTCCTTCTTCGTAAGTTTAGTCCCTCAGGCCCAAAAAAGGGATAAAATTATACTTGAGAGTACTCTTCTATAGAGATGAAATTCCATAGAGTATACCTTTGTTCGTACAGTTGATCATCCAGACCGAAAAAGGGGTAAACTACTGTCGGACATACATGACTTTAAATTTCAGTTTAACAAGCGTGAAAGGCCACAAGATCACTCGGCAATCTTTTCATGTTTAGAGGGTCTGAAAAGGGCGTAAAAGGAGACCCATTATTTTTTGGGAGTCCTGAGGGTGAGATCAAGAGCGAAGAAGAATTATGAAAATGAGGCTCAAACTCATATTCAGGAAAGACTATATGGACTCCCAAGCCTATAGTGTTTTAGAGACGGCATGGACACCATAATGCAACTAGGACCTACCTAGGGCATCCATGTTCTGGTAAGCTCTACCGCCAAGTTGTGACACTTCTAAAGCAGAGATGATGGTTCCATGTCACAACCTGATGGGATCGATCCGACAGAGTAAAAAGACAACGAGACGCAAAAGTTGGGGTAGTAACCTAACCTATATGCTCAAGTTGATTCTTGGAAAAATTTTCATGGACCGTCAAAATTTTCTCAAAACTCAAAAAAAAGTGTCCCAATACCCGATCAAATCCCTCCCATATAACTCCTGAATCACTCTTAATGGTTTTTGATATAAATAAACTGATAAGGGAGGCCAAAAAAATGACAAAAAGAGGCCAAAAAGTCTATAAATAGAAGCTGGCAGCTCATTATCACCATTGCTGATTTGGAAATTGACTCTGGAGCCAAAAGACCCCCTTTGTGAAAAACAATGATTCCAGGAGCTACAGTGGATGAAACGAACTTCTGCTTGGACCAAGTAAGTACAAACTCCCCTATCTAGTTATTCAATTCTTCAATTTTGCATTGGCTTTCGTTTTTTGGGTGGGCGTCGACCTTTAAAAGGTCGGCCCTAGGTACACGCGGGTTGTCTCTAGATAGGCCACATGTACACTCAGGCAGAGTAAATTCTGCCCACGTGTACACGCGACTGTCACCTCTACAGCTCGCATGGAGCCCCCTTTTATAGCAAAAAAGAACTAAAGATCAAGCACTGTGTTAAGGTCCTAACCCGCACATAGGTAGATCAATGTATTCAGATGTAATAAAGGTCAATATTAATAAGGCCTTTCAATAAAATAGAATAAGGTGGATGTAAGAAGACCTAATAGAAGCTTCCGCTTCTAGAAGGATCTTCCTCTAGATGCTTTTCTTAATAGACATATTTAGTATAAATAAGGGGTGAGAGTATGAGAACCCTAGCTTGGAGATTATTGTAACAGAGCACTGCTCGACTGGAGGTTGCCCCCTCGAAGAGGCCTGTGAACATTGCTATCTGAATCAAAGTGCTATTTCTATTGCTATTTCGTATATCATTTCTATGTATTGTGAAGATTGTGCTGGATATTTTACTGTTATTCTGCCATTTCTAGCATTTCATTTATGTTATGCATATTTTATATATCTGGTATCTTGCAAGTGGTATCAGAGCACTTTCCTTGGCATAAATTGTGGGTATTTTTTTTTTTAGGGTAGAGATGTATTCCAACATCTTTAAGCCACAGAGATATGTCATTACGCGCATAAACCCGCGGTTGAGGGATTCATACACGTAAGAAAAACAAGTGGTTATTAAGCGCACATTTGTTGGCCACCCTTGTAACCCCTGTTGGTACCCCTTCGAGTGGTAGTGCATTAGACAACACTTGTGTACGGATCGACCTAGATTTCCTGAAGCCCTCTTTAGATAAACCTATCAGCCGCTGGATTGCTATAGTGTCACCGAGAACAACACTCGGGAAGATACTCTCTAGTACCTGGGTAGTCGGGTAGTACAACTAAGGGTACGGTCTATCCTCCTTAGTTAGTGCCCTAAGATATTAGGCCGAGTACTATTGTTGGACCCCACATGTATATCAGAGAGCTATAGCACAGGGAAAACCCTTGTCTGTAGAACCCTTGAATATCTAACCCTTGGGGAACATAAACAAATTAAACTGGCAAGATCTATTGCTGTGCATATGTGTTTGGGTTGCTAAGTAAATACACATTTCTCTCTGGTTCAGAATTTGGGGATTTCAACACTACAACATTCTTTAGACCATTATTTGAGACCTATTCCATTAGATTCATCTCTTCTCCCTTATCACATTCCTCCATATCATTTTTCTGCAAAAATTTCTGACCCCACCCACTCCCTTTTTAGTTCACCCATCCTCATGGCCCATACCCATAGCCAAGAACTAGAGTCTTGCTTCAACACCTTGGAATTTGGTTTCCTCGAGACCCAACAAGTAGTGCAACAACTCAATGCTACTATTGCCTCCCATGATGCATCCATGAATGCCTCTGTAAATGTAGCCATGAAGTCCGCAATGGCGGAAGTCAAGCATGAACTGACCACCCAGCTTGAATGTCTTTTCATCACTCTGCACCAAACTAAAGATCCCTACCAATGACTCTTTTCCTGATGCACATAAAAAGACTGAAGGTGAAACTTCTTCCCATTCCTTTCAACCCCATCACTTTCAATGGGACATACGCCTTCCACGGGTGGATGTAACCAAATTTGATGGCTTGAACCCCACTAGTTGGGTCACCCAAATGGAACATTATTTATCTCTCTACAACATTACAGATGACTTGGCCAAACTCCGATATGGTGTTCTCCATCTAGATCAAGAATGTTGGCAATGGTGGCAATGGAGAAAAACTTCCCGTCAAGGGTATATTTCTTGGACCCAATTTGTGGCAGAGCTTTATGAATGCTTTGACATTGACACCAACCATTTGGGCCGTTTGAAAAAATTGAAGCAATCAGGTGCAGTCGAAGACTTCATAGCTGCATTTGAGAGACCGGATTTCTGAATAGAAGGCATGACTGATGCTTTCTTTCGAGAGTGTTTTATCTGTGGCCTCAAGGAGGAGATTCAGGCCCATGTCCTCATGGCTCGACCTACGACTTGGGTGGAGGCTACTAAAAAATCTAAAGAAGCACAAAAAATTGTTTCCTCTCAAAACCGTAAGCCTTCCTTTATCCCTTGCCCTAAACCAGTAAACCCCACTACTCCCTCTGCCCCATTAAAGATCCAAAAATTGACCAGGGATGAAATGGCTGAATGACAACTCAAAGGCCTATGTTATAATTGTGATGACAAATATTTCCCAGGCCACAAATGTAAGGAACAAAATCTTTTTATGGCCATCTCTGAGGATGTTCCGGAAGAGGATGATGACACTCCCTTTGTGCTCGAGTCACCAGAA